>JALGQZ010000009.1:26399606-26999606 GCA_023105745.1 Austropuccinia psidii | reverse complement strand
GATGAAGGGAGAATCTTTTTTGAGAAGGGAAGTGAGAGCAGAGATTTTTTTGGAATAATTTTTAATGAAACGACGATAAAAGTTGGCAAAGCCAAGAAAAGATTGGAGGGCCTTGATGTTCTTGGGCTGAGGCCAATTGAGGATTTGTTGAACTTTTGAAGAATCCATCTTGAGGCCATCACTTGAAACAACATAGCCCAAGTATTCCACACTTGAGGCGTGGAATACACACTTGGAGGCTTTAGCAAACAAATTATTGTCTCTCAGTCTTTGGAGAACAGAGGCCACATGTTTAACATGTTCATCCAAAGAGCTAGAGAAGACCATAATATCATCTAAGTACACTACAACAAAAATATCCAAATAATCTGCAAAGATATCATTCACAAGATTTTGGAATGAAGCTGGAGCATTGGTTAAGCCAAATGGCATAACCAAATACTCATAACTGCCATATTTGGTTCTAAAGGCAGTCAAATGCTCATCCCCCTCTTTAATTCTCAGGAGATTATAAGCACCACGCAGATCTATCTTGGAGAAGATAGTAGCACCGTTAAAGACGGTAAGAAGCTGATTCATTGGAGGAACAGGATACCTGTTCTTCCTAGTGACAGCATTAAGTTTGCGGTAGTCAACACACAAACGGAGACCACCATCCTTTTTCTTAACAAAAAGGACAGGTGCCCCTGTTGAGGAGGAGCTTGGTCTGATGAAACCTTTCTCTACATTCTCTGAAATGTAGGCCCGCAGTGTTTCTGACTCATTCTTTGATAAAGAGTAGATAACACCAACTGGAGGTAGAAGACCCTCCAGTTCGATATGATGATCACAGGCACGGTGTGGAGGAAGTTTCTCTGCTTTCACTTTGGAGAATACATCCAAATATTTGTGATAAACAGGAGGGACTACCTTCAGCACAGTTTCAATCTCTTCTGGCTCTTCCTCCTCATCCCACTGCTCCTCCAGGGAGGCATGAAAAGATAAAGGAGGAAGGTCCATATCCCCTTGAAAGAGATGAAGTGAAGATATAGCAACATCTTCTCCAACATCTTTTATCTCTTTGAAGACTTCATCTCTTAATGGAAGTAATGACTGAGAGGAAAAAGTGGAGGGGTTATGGACAGAAGGAGGAAAGGAAGGTGTCTTAAGTTCACCAACCAGAGCAACACTGTTGACAGCAGTGGAAAAGTCATTACTAGTAGAAGAAATAATACCACTAGAATCCTTATGATTAGAATCATAGGTGATCAATCCATTTTTCCAATCAATAATGGGATTGAAATGGTAAAGAAAATCATAGCCCAATATTAGGTCTTCTCCCTTGGGTGAATCTATGATAAAGAAATCCCATTCAAAGCTTGGGAAGGAAGGTAAATCAACAACCCACTTGGTATAATGGGTGATGAACAGGGAAGTGGATTCACTGGAATCCAGAATGAAAAGAGGAATCTTTTCAGGGAGCTCTGACATGGTCAATGAGTACTTGAGAACAAAATTCTTTGCAATAAAGGAGTTTGTAGCACCAGAATCAATGAGAATACTATAAAAAATATCAGAGATTGAAGAAAAAATAAGAAATTTTAAAGATTTCTTGACACTAGTATTCAGAGTGCACAATTGTGCTCTTGAAGGAAATAAGTGAGAACCATTGAACACATCATGATTCCCACTCAGGCTTTTCCCTGCTTGCTAGGGAAGCCTTTTGATGACCCTTGCCTATTTTCAGGCCTCTTGAAGCATTTTTCAAATGGGTGCTTTCCACCACAATAATTGCACAAGCCTTCTTTGATCCTCCTCTCCTTTTCAGAACCAATTAATTTGTTGTCCTTATTGAGGAGAGCAGCATGAGGCTTGTCTTTGGACACTTGAAAATTCTTCCCCTTCTTATTCTTCTTATGATAAGGCTTCTTTGATGATGAACTTTGAGGAGGCTTGGAGGAGTTGGATCCACTGATTGGAGGCTTCTTCTCTTGATGACTGCCCTTTTCCTTCTGCCTCTCATGGTACCTGGTATCTAATTCCAAGGTAATATCCATGAGTTCTTGAAGACTATCAAAAGTTCCAGGGTGAGAAGCCAATTGGTCCAACAATCTTGATGCCAAGCCTCTTCTATACACATGAATATAGGCCCTTTCCCCCCAGTCTCCAATTCTTGACATCAAACTTCTGAAATCAGCTATGTACAAGGAAACTTGACCACTTTCCCTCATCCTCAAATTGTCCAACTCTTGTTCAGCTTTTCTGACTTCATTGGGATCACCAAACAGAGTGAATAACTGGGTTTCAAACAACTGCCAGTTATTGAGGAGGTAAGAAGGGTCTTCATTGGAGATATTTGAGAGGTAAGGTTCAATCCATTTGCCAGCTCTACCAGTAAGAAAAGAAGTTGAATAAAGCACCTTCTTCCTGTCAGAGAAGAAGTTTGCTGGGTCATTATGAAAGATTAATTGACAGGATTGAATGAATCCTCTCAATTTATGAGCTTTAGTACCATCAAAAGAATCAGGTGCCTTCATTGATGGAGTCTTGAATGCAGGGACTTTTGAAGTGTCCCTTGGGGCAACTGCTTGAGTGAGTTGTCCCATAAACTGAGTCATTTGCTCCATCATCTTGAGGAAATTTGGTTCAGCTTGAGAGACAGAAGGTTGATTAGAAAGGGCTAGATTTGGAGCCTCAGGAGCTTCAGTAGCACCTGCCAAGGCAGCTGCCACTTCAGTCTCCTCAGATTCTTCCTCTTCCACAGACTCCTCCCCCTCCTCATCTTCAGCTTCCCCCAATCTACTTCTAGGCCCTTGAGAAACACCAGGATAACCACCCAATAGTCCAGAGAATGATCTTGATCTTCTAGACTTCACACCTCCTCTTCTGGAGGGTGCTGCTCCTTCCATTGGTGGTCCTCTGTCCAGATTTGCACTCAGTTGATGAACTGATGGTGTGCGGTCAAGAGGAGCCCTTGGTGTAGGAGTGAGAACAGCTTGATGTCTCTGGGATCTTGTATTCTTGGCTGGGGGACTATGCTGAACTGGCATTATGAAAGAAGAATGAATAAAAACTTGATGATACTTTGAATAAAATAAGGCTTGACCAAATCAAATTAAATGAGAATCTTGATGATCTTGAAGAATCAATAAACAGTCTTGAAGTGATTCAATATGAATAAATCTTGAAGAGTGAAGATGACAAAGTCAAATTCTTATGAATAATCAATTTCAATCAATAAGTCAAATCAAGTCAATCAAAATCAAATCAATTAAGTCTTGAGGAATTCAATCAATATCTTCAAAAATCAATTCAATTTTCTTGAGGAATCAAATTCAAATCAATAAATCAAATCAAATATTGAGGATAAATCAGGTATCTTGAAGAATCAAATCAAGTCAATCAAATCAAATCAAATCAAATCAATCAGGTCAATTCAAAATCTTGAGGTGAAATCAATGTCTTGAACAATCAATCAATCAATCAATAATCTTGAGAAATTTCAATCAAAACCACTGAATACCCCAAATCAATAAATCCCTGAATAATGAATCAATTAACCCAAATAATTCCACTCAAATAACCTGATAAAAACCTGAATTCAGACAAAAGAGAAATTAGAATGATAAAGAATAAAGTGAAATGGTCAGCAGAATTTTTGAAATGAGAAAGAGAATCAATTTTCATTTGAATAAAATGAATGAGATGAAAATTGATAAGAGAGAAAAATCATAAAAATCATAAAAAATCATAAAATCATGAAAAAATCATAATTGAAGAATGAGAGAAATGAATAAAATGAATGAAAAGAAAGAAGCAATTATGAGTTAATTAAAATAATGTCACAGGGGCTCTTCTAAAATGAAGAGGGCCTGGCACTCAGTGAACAGACTTACTTATGGAGGGCTCAGAAGAAAATACTCAAATGATAAGAGTAATGGAGTAAGAGGATAAATTCCTAGTCATAAAATAATAAGCATAAAAGAAAAGAGAGACAAAACAAAAGCAATAATAAAGAGCCAACCACAAATAATCCTGAGTCACTGTTTCAACCTGTTCAGAAAAGAGAAAAGGATTAATAAAGGATATGGCCACCAGGACTCTACTGAACAGGTGAGGGAAGGCAAAGACTAACTTAATAAGTAATAAAATAATATTCCAAAAGTGAGAATAAAATAATATTAAATAATAAATCAACTATTTTAATTAACTGGGGGAAAAACCCCCAGGTGGGTGAAGAGGGGCTGGTATATGTGAGAAATACCAGCCTTGGAGTTTGAGTGTTGAGATACTTGTCTGTATGCTGGAAGAAGTTGGATGTGGGATTGAATCCTGTATTGGTGAATCCAATACAGGTTATACAGTCAATACAGGTATTTGCGCCTGTATTGATTACAGGCCTGTATTTGGTGAATCCTGTATTTGGGTCTTGCCTGTATGAAAACTGTATTGAGGTTTGAAATTGTATTTGGATCTTGCCTGTATGAAAACTGTATTTGGAGAGTCTTGAATGAAACCCCCTTGCTGATTGGGTTTTGAAGGGTATCCATGATATAATGATTTGCTGATGATGATTGGAAATGCCCCTGCCTCCTTGGCTGTGACACTGAGTATATAATGATATCATTAATATATACCACCATCCAGCCTTCCAGTTTTTCTTCTTGAAATATGGTGTCCATCATCCTTTGGAAATGGGCTGGTGCATTTTTGATGCCAAATGGCATTCTGGTATACTCATATATGCCCAAATGGAATATTATCCTGAGTAATTTCATGGAGTTTGGTTTAACTCCATTTTGGTGGAAGCCTTTCAGGCAATCCATTTTAGTTATGTATTTGGCTTTTTCCAGTTTATCCAAGGCATGGGGTATCCTGCATATAGGGTACCTGTCTGCTTTTGTGTAGTTATTCAGAGCTCCGAAATCTCCACACAGTCTAGACTTGCCATCATTCCAGGTGATTAGGACAGGGGTGGTGATTTCCACTATTTCATTATGTCCAATCTTCCTTATGACATCCATATCCAGGAGTTCATTGATATGTTTCTCAATTTATTTCCTGGTTTCCAGGCTTTCTGGATAAGGAGGTCTCCTAAGCATGGGTGGATAAGGCCTTTCCACATACAGATATAGTTCTATATCATGGCCTTTGATCTTGCCTAATGGTTCTTCACCAATGGCAAATGCTGGTCTGTTCTTCCTCAGCATCTTCAGTAAACTTAGTTTTTCTTTACTGGTGAGGGTAGTGCTAAACTGTCCCTCTCTGAATTCCTTCAAAAGTTCCTCTAGTGGATCCTGAGAAGATATCTGGTATATATCAAGTGAAAATTTCTTTTCCTTGTTAGTACCAATGGTGATGTGCCTATTGTTACTGTTGTAAATGTCTATGCCATACATCCTCTGGTAATCTGTTCCCAGTAAAAGCCCTTGGATGTGGGCATCATTAAGCACTACAAACTCTGGGTTGAGTCTGATATTACCCTTCCTGTGGGGTATGATTATCTCTTTGATAATTTTCCCAATGGAAGTCATCTTCCCTGATGCACTTTTAAAGTTCTTTGCCATAGTGGGCAGGAGTTGTTTTTCCCAGTCTGGGAAGTGGGTATCCAGATAGTTTCTGGCCACTATGGAGCAGTGTGCCCAACTATCAATGATCAGTGGATGCTGAGCATTGTCAATGCAAACAGTCATTTTTGTGGCTGTCCCATGTATATATTCCATTCCTTTGGTTGGTGTAACCAGGAATGTTTGTGCATCATGTGTGTGTTTGCACAAGGTTTTATTAGCAGTGTCCTGTGGCATGCCTGCTTCCAACTGTATGTCCTGAATTTCTAGTGGGGTTTCCTCTTGGTATTCCACTAGAAATTCCTCTCTTGGGTCTTGATCATCATCAGATGGTTCTCTGATGGCATCACCCATGGAGTCTGATTCAGAATACTCTGTTGGAGGTTCTTACTCAGGGACTTTCTGTATGGCATAGACTTTTTTCTTTGCCTTTGGACAGTTGTTGGCATAGTGGTCTGTTGAACCACAATTGTGACAAGAATTCCTCTTCTTTGCCACTTCTGCCACTCTTTCTTTGGGTTTGTCTCTAAACTCTACCCTGAAAGGTTGTTTCTCTTTGAAACTACTGCTCTTATATGGGGTGAATTTCCCTATATTAGTCCTTTTCCCTATGTCTTGTAAGGTGTTGGCAATGTCATCTAGAGTGCAATTTTGGTTGCATCTGAATTTTACTGCATGCTCTAGTTCTCCTGGCAATTGTGTCAGAAGTTTGTGCTTCCTCATTTGGATGTTCATCTGAGGATCAATGGCTTTAAGTCTTTTAGACTGTCTAAGACACCACTCATATGGATCTTTGTCCACAGAGTATTTGTCATTTTCAAATGACATGGTCTTTTGCCATATCCAAGTTCCATTACTGTAATTTTGGACGATTTGATTCTTCCACCATGGCCAGTTTCTTCTGCCATGGATTTCTTTCATTTCTGTGTACCATATACTGGCATGACCTTTAAATTCAGTATTCAATCTAGCAGTGATCCAGTAGTCTGGTATGCTTGGTACATCAATGAAGAGTCCATCAATATAATTGTGAGTTCCATAAGATCATATTCTCCTGATCCAGAGTATTTGGGCCACCTTGAAGCTTCAGGAAGCTGTTTCAAGGCTTCCTTCTCTGAATAAGACATTCCATCTCCATCCTGGTATTGTGATGGAGATCTTGCCTTATTCATCAACATGGCATCTGGTTTGATGTCATCTGGTTGATATGGATTCTCCATAACTTTTCCTTGTGGTTGGGGCTTCAATTTATGGTAGACATTAAACAATTTGTTTATGTCTTGGTCCGGACAATCCCTGTCCCTTTTGCTGTGGTGTTGTTCTTCAAAGACTGTATTCAGTCTTTTGTTGGTTTCTTCAGAGGCTTTGCTCAGTTGTGCATATCCTTCTTGAAGATTCTTAACTATCTGTTCCAAGGAGGCTTGAGTTTGTCTCATCTTCTCTTGGCCAGCTTCAATTTCTGCAAACTGCTTTGCAGATTGCTCAACATATTGGGACATTTGTAACCACAGTGTATCACTGTTGATGTTACTCTCAGATGTGACAATGTTATGTTCAGTCTGAGTGGGGATAATGTTTCTATTACTAGGACTACTGATTCTAGAGTGGTTTACAGCTACTGCTGGTTCTTGTGCACGTTTTTACCAAATCCAACAGCTTCTGAATCATAGGGTCTGACTCTTTCCTCCTCTGGTTGGAGGAGGTTTTGTTCTTGCCCTTGTTTCCTTGTCTTCTCCTGGAAACTTCCTGTAATTGTGAAGAATGGTGACTCTTGGACACTGATCTTCTGGTTTCTGAATGGTATGAAGCCACTGGAGAGCTGATTTGGCCTGCTCCTTGTGAGCCTGAAGGAATCTGAGTAGGCCCTGTCTGGGTTAACTGTTCTTCTATAGCTTGGATAGTGGCTTGATTCTCCCTTATCCTCTGTGCCCTTGCCTCCAGGAGTCTGACCTTCCTGGTATGATTCAAACCTTTGGTGATTCCCATCAGGTCTTTGAAGTCTATCTCTCTGAGACAGATCTTCTGGCAACTTGCTCCAAGTTCTGCCCAGTGACTTGCCAGGTTGAACCTCTTGTTGTTCATGCTCCATTGGAATAAGTCCTTGAGGAGTTGGTGGAGCTGAAGAACTTGATCAATGTCTTTCCACTCCTCTGGTTTGAGGTCTCCATTGAATTGGAGTGTGAATGGCAGGTTTGATATTATCTCCCTCATTGTTTTTCCATCCACCACTGTGTCTAAGGTGTCCTCTTTCAGGTCTTCTGGTTCTGGACAAACCTTCTCTGTCCTCTGGTTGGTTCCTTTGGAAGCCAAGATCTCTGAGGTGTACAGGTGACATGTTAGTGCTTGAAAGCAGTCAAAAACTTTATGTTCTTAGGGTATTTACCTTTGACTGCGCCTTGTACAAATTTGCTATCTGCTGATTTGGGCAGTTTGCCTTTGGAGGTTACAACTGGGTTAATAATTGTAATTTTTCCTGTACAAGTTATCAAGGTTGGTTTACCTTGTATTGATGCAGAATTCTGTGGTTTTCTACTTTTCTGAGTGGCAATGGGTGTCCACTTCTTTGCTGTTATCAGGCTTTTACTGTGCCTCTTTCCTTTGCCTTTGCTGCCCTCTGGTTCTGAGGGTGTCACTGGTGTGTTGGCCTGTGACTGGCTTTCAAGTGGTATGAAATTATCTTCCACTGAATCAAAAACAGGAACAAGATGGCTTATGTCAGTCAAGACTTCTCAAGAAATGCTGGTTTTGTACGTCTAAGAATGGCCTCTGGGCTTGTATATTATTACAGTGTGCCCTTGTACAATTACAGTGTGATTGAATTAACAATTCCACGTCAGAAATACAGCTCAATGATATTTGGTATACTGTTTGTATTCCAATATCTCACAGAACAACTTGTATTTAGCAAGTGTAAACTGTCAAAAAGTGGTGTATAACAGGGAAATTGGGTTAACAATATGTCCAACCATGGCTCAACCGTTGGTTTATCAGTATGAGGTGTCTTATTTTACTTAAAAAATAAGACTGTATTAATGCCTCATGTGTTCTTATATGTAAAACACGCCAAAAATAAGGGTCTTGTGGTTATTAGCCACGTGACAGGTACTCTTTAAAATCTGAGTAAAAAAGGTGGTATATGTACCAAAAAGAGAAATATATGTATAATATATATATTTTTAAGAAATATTACGCCTAAAAAGAATAAAACAAATGTCAGAAAGTGAGAAATAAGACAAAAACTCACTTATAAGGGTCCAAAAAGGTTTAAAACACAGCCAGGCCCCCAAAATGTGAGCTGGAGTCTATGTTGAAGCAGTAATTAGGCTATTTACAACTAGAACTATGACTGTGACACGTGAAAATAATTTTAAAATAAGAGTTTTTAATAATATGATGGTTTTATAATATAATAAGAGGGTTCTACTATTAAAAAACAGTGGTGGTGAGCGCTATTGAGAATCCTGGATGCAGTCTTACCAGTTGGATTACTATAATAAGAACTACAAGAATTAAAACTATAATTATACCCTGATTACTACCCAAGAGTAAGACTGTTTTGGACAGTTTACTACAAGGATATTCAAGAGCAAGATGAGGAAATAATTCTGGCTGTGAAGAGCCTCCCTTTTATCCTGAAATGAGGTGGAAAGGGTGCTAGACCTTTCCACGTAGAGGAAGTGAAGATTTTTCACTCTCTAGTACTGGCTTGTGGCTTGCAAACAGCATGTGCAACCTGTATTGGGCTCAGATGTGGTTTTGAAACCACATCTGGGCAGTTTTCACCAATACAGGGTGAAACATTTCATGTGGGGACCTCACAGCCTGATTCTGAAGTGTATGACACGTAGAATGCTGTACAGAAACTGTATGGGACCCCAGTATTGACTGACATATGAGGTATTGAAGTAAAAACAAGCTACTTTGTCTATTTGACACCTCATATTCATGGTTATAGGATATTATCCCATGGTAAGGCTGTATATGACAGCAGGTGGGAATCTAGCCTTAAAACAGCCATAACTTTGTCAATTATTGAGATATCAACCTCAAAATTGGTTTAGTGTGTAGCCCTGTATGTGTTCTACACAATGGTACCTAATTTTATATGGGTATCATTGAATATGGCAAAGTTATCCCATGTACGCGGTCTTGTACATTTGCGTGTTTTAGGCAAAAAGCTGTATTGAGCTTGTTTGCCCCATACCTTCTGCTGTAGTTGAGATATGGTGAAGTGGATGACACCATCGGATAGCCCTGATTGTTCTCTTTCCTAAAAGACCCCGTTTCAAGTATCCCACACTAAAACTGTAGAGGTTAGATGAGAGGTGAATGTTTTGTTCACCCTTATTTGGCCTGAAATTGACCATACCTCCAGTAATATTGGTGCTAGCTCAGTTCGGCTGGTACCATTGGACAGCCCTGGCTTAGAAATTCATTTTGAATACCCATTTGATGGGGTTAAGCCTATCCTTCTAGATTTTAGATGAGAGGTAAAAATTAAGGTTTATGCACAGCAATAACTTTGAGCAGGAATAACTTTGTTATTTCTTGTCCTATGGTGATGGGACTTATATTTTCAGAAAGACGTGAGTTTACTTTTTATTTGATACCTTTTGAGCTGATTTGGCTCAGTTCCATGTTTTGGTGGTATCTTGGCTATACCATTGGTTTATGGTATTTTGGCTGTCATGCTTGTGCTCTGGTTTTGCGTCACAGGCTGACAGTGACCCAATCCATGTTGATGGTTTCCCATGGGTGCTTGGGTTCCTCTATGTGCTGAAGTAACCCATACTTCTTCCCATGTTTCCTGTTTGCCTTTTGGCATCTTTCACAGGTGTTGATGTATTCACTCAACTCCTGCTCCCACTTGGGCCATCAAGCTGTGCTTGCTACCCTCTCTTTGGTCCTGTCTTCACTCATGTGTCCCATATAGGGGCAGTCATGGAATTCCTGCAGGATCAATGAGATGTGGTCTCTGTCTACCACTGTGAGTGCACTTGTGTGCTTTTCTCTGTGGTAGAGCAGGCAATTGATGAGGAAAAACTTGTTATCCTTATAGGCCCTCAACCAGAGTTCTTCCAGTTGGGCTTCCAGTTCTGGACTCCTGTATTGTTGTTGAAGGAGTTGTAGTAGTATGCCACACTGTTTGTGTTTGGCATAAGACTTCAGTACTGCACTAAAAAATTCATTGTGCAGTTCAGAGGAACTTATTCCCAATATGGGAGTTTCTGTCTCCTCTGAATCAGTGTTTCCACTGTCAGGGGTACCACTATCTGGTGCCCATTCAGAAAATCTGAAGTTCTTCCTCCTATCTATTTCCATGAAATGGATAGGGATTTTGGCTGCAAATTCAGGGTCATAAGCTGGATTGCTCTTGACATTATCCAGTGGCCATCTGCATTGATATGACTTTTACCTTCTTTGTATATGATGGTCATGTTCCCTCTATACTCCTGGATGGCTATTTGCCATCTCAGCATGTGTCTATTTGTAGTCTTCATGTTTAGTAAAGACTTCAAGGCTGTGCAGTCTGTGTAGACTTCAAAGACTGCACCCTCCAGATAATAATGCAATTTTTCTAGAGCCCAGACTAGACATAGACACTCAGTCTGGGTGGCCCCATACCTGGCTTCGGAATCTTTCAGTTGCCTTGAGATGTAGCAAATCACTCCTTCTATCGGTTCACCATCCACAATTTGTCTTTGTTGAAGGGCGGCTCCTAGGCCTTGACTGCATGCTGCATCTATATATAACTTAAATGGTAGTTCAAAGTCAGGCAAGATGAGCACAGGTGCATTAGTGAGTTCATATTTGATCCTCTGATATGCATCCCTCCTTTCCTTGGTTATTTCAAAAACCACATCTTCTGAACATAACTTATATAAACTACTAGTTATGTGTGCAAAGTTTTTGATGTGGTTTCTATAGTAGCTAGCAAACCCAAGAAAGGATTGCATCTCTTTGATGCTTTTTGGTACTGGCTTTTGGCAGTACTGCCCCTACTTTGTTCTGGTCAATTGCCAGCCTAAGAACTGAGACTTTATGTCCTAGAGTCAGTAACTCTTGTTGGCCAAAATTGCATTTTTTAAGTGAAATTTTGAGATTTATGGGTGTGCATTTACTTATTACTCTGTCTATGTATTGCACATGGTCCTCCCATGTCTCTGAGTATATAATGATATCATTAATATATACTACCATCCAGCCTTCCAATATTTCATCTTGAAATATTATGTCCATCATCCTTTGGAAGTGGGCTGGTGCATTCTTGATGCCAAATGGCATTCTGCTGTACTCATATATGCCAATATGGCATATTATTCTGAGTAATTTCATGGAGTTTGGTTGAACTCCATTTTGGTGGAAATCTTTCATACAATCCATTTTGGTTATTTATTTGGCTTTAGCCAGTTTATCCAAGGCATGAGGTATCCTGGGTATAGGGTACCTGTCTGCTTTTGTGTAGTTATTCAGAGCTCTTAAATCTCCACACAGTCTAGACTTGCCATCATTCCAGGTGATTAGGACAGGGGTGGTGATTTCCACTATTTCATTATGTCCAATCTTCCTTATGACATCCATATCCAGGAGTTCATTGATATGTTTCTCAATTTATTTCCTGGTTTCCAGGCTTGCTGGATAAGGAGGTCTCCTAAGCATGGGTGGATAAGGCCTTTCCACATCCAGATATAGTTCTATATCATGGCCTTTGATCTTGCCTAATGGTTCTTCACCAATGGCAAATGCTGGTCTGTTCTTCCTCAGAATCTTCAGTAATCTTAGTTTCTCTTTACTGGTGAGGGTAGTGCTAAACTGTCCCTCTCTGAATTCCTTCAAAAGTTCCTCTAGTGGATCCTGATAAGATATCTGGTATATATCAAGTGAAAATTTCTTTTCCTTGTTAGTACCAATGGTGATGTGCCTATTTTTACTGTTGTAAATGTCTATGCCATACATCCTCTGTTAATCTGTTCCCAGTAAAAGCCCTTGGATGTGGGCATCATTAAGCACTACAAACTCTGGGTTGAGTCTGATATTACCCTTCCTGTGGGGTATAATTATCTCTTTGATAATTGTCCCAATGGAAGTCATCTTCCCTGATTCACTTTTAAAGTTCTTTGCCATAGTGGGCAGGAGTTGTTTTTCCCAGTCTGGGAAGTGGGTATCCAGATAGTTTCTGGCCACTATGGAGCAGTGTGCCCAACTATCAATGATCAGTGGATGCTGAGCATTGTCAATGCAAACAGTCATTTTTGTGGCTGTCCCATGTATATATTCCATTCCTTTGGTTGGTGTAACCAGGAATGTTTGTGCATCATGTGTGTGTTTGCACAAGGTTTTATTAGCAGTGTCCTGTGGCATGCCTGCTTCCAACTGTATGTCCTGAATTTCTAGTGGGGTTTCCTCTTGGTATTCCACTAGAAATTCCTCTCTTGGGTCTTGATCATCATCAGATGGTTCTCTGATGGCATCACCCATGGAGTCTGATTCAGAATACTCTGTTGGAGGTTCTTACTCAGGGACTTTCTGTATGGCATAGACTTTTTTCTTTGCCTTTGGACAGTTGTTGGCATAGTGGTCTGTTGAACCACAATTGTGACAAGAATTCCTCTTCTTTGCCACTTCTGCCACTCTTTCTTTGGGTTTGTCTCTAAACTCTACCCTGAAAGGTTGTTTCTCTTTGAAACTACTGCTCTTATATGGGGTGAATTTCCCTATATTAGTCCTTTTCCCTATGTCTTGTAAGGTGTTGGCAATGTCATCTAGAGTGCAATTTTGGTTGCATCTGAATTTTACTGCATGCTCTAGTTCTCCTGGCAATTGTGTCAGAAGTTTGTGCTTCCTCATTTGGATGTTCATCTGAGGATCAATGGCTTTAAGTCTTTTAGACTGTCTAAGACACCACTCATATGGATCTTTGTCCACAGAGTATTTGTCATTTTCAAATGACATGGTCTTTTGCCATATCCAAGTTCCATTACTGTAATTTTGGACGATTTGATTCTTCCACCATGGCCAGTTTCTTCTGCCATGGATTTCTTTCATTTCTGTGTACCATATACTGGCATGACCTTTAAATTCAGTATTCAATCTAGCAGTGATCCAGTAGTCTGGTATGCTTGGTACATCAATGAAGAGTCCATCAATATAATTGTGAGTTCCATAAGATCATATTCTCCTGATCCAGAGAATTTGGGCCACCTTGAAGCTTCAGGAAGCTGTTTCAAGGCTTCCTTCTCTGAATAAGACATTCCATCTCCATCCTGGTATTGTGATGGAGATCTTGCCTTATTCATCAACATGGCATCTGGTTTGATGTCATCTGGTTGATATGGATTCTCCATAACTTTTCCTTGTGGTTGGGGCTTCAATTTATGGTAGACATTAAACAATTTGTTTATGTCTTGGTCCGGACAATCCCTGTCCCTTTTGCTGTGGTGTTGTTCTTCAAAGACTGTATTCAGTCTTTTGTTGGTTTCTTCAGAGGCTTTGCTCAGTTGTGCATATCCTTCTTGAAGATTCTTAACTATCTGTTCCAAGGAGGCTTGAGTTTGTCTCATCTTCTCTTGGCCAGCTTCAATTTCTGCAAACTGCTTTGCAGATTGCTCAACATATTGGGACATTTGTAACCACAGTGTATCACTGTTGATGTTACTCTCAGATGTGACAATGTTATGTTCAGTCTGAGTGGGGATAATGTTTCTATTACTAGGACTACTGATTCTAGAGTGGTTTACAGCTACTGCTGGTTCTTGTGCACGTTTTTACCAAATCCAACAGCTTCTGAATCATAGGGTCTGACTCTTTCCTCCTCTGGTTGGAGGAGGTTTTGTTCTTGCCCTTGTTTCCTTGTCTTCTCCTGGAAACTTCCTGTAATTGTGAAGAATGGTGACTCTTGGACACTGATCTTCTGGTTTCTGAATGGTGTGAAGCCACTGGAGAGCTGATTTGGCCTGCTCCTTGTGAGCCTGAAGGAATCTGAGTAGGCCCTGTCTGGGTTAACTGTTCTTCTATAGCTTGGATAGTGGCTTGATTCTCCCTTATCCTCTGTGCCCTTGCCTCCAGGAGTCTGAACTGCCTGGTAGGATTCCAACCTTTGGTGATTGCCATCAGGTCTTTGAAGTCTATCTCTTTGAGACAGATCTTCTGGCAACTTGCTCCAAGTTCTTCCCAGTGACTTGCCAGGTTGAACCTTTTGTTGTGCATGCTCCATTCAAAAAAATCTTTGAGGAGTTGGTGGAGCTGAAGAACTTGATCCATATCCTTCCAGTCCTCTGGTTTGAGGTTCCTGTTGAATTGCAGTGTGAATGGCAAGGTTGATATTATTGCCCTCATTGTTTTGCCATCCACCACTGTGTCCAAGGTGTCCGCTTCCAGGTCTTCTTGTTCTGGACAAACCTTCTCTGTCCTCTGGTTGGTTCCTTTGGAAGCCAAGATCTCTGAGGTGTACAGGTGACATGTTAGTGCTTGAAAGCAGTCAAAAACTTTATGTTCTTAGGGTATTTACCTTTGACTGTGCCTTGTACAAATTTGCTATCTGCTGATTTGGGCAGTTTGCCTTTGGAGGTTACAACTGGGTTAATAATTGTAATTTTTCCTGTACAAGTGGTTAAGGTTTGTTTACCTTGTATTGAATCAGAGTTTCGTGTTTTTCTACTCCTCTGAGTGGCTATTGGTGTCCACTTTTTGGCTGTAATGAGGCCTTCACTAAGTCTTTTTCCTTTTCCCTTGCTGCCCTCTGGTTCTGAGGGTGTCACTGTTGTGTTGGCCTGTTACTGGGTCTCAAGTGGTATGAAATTTTCTTCCACTGAATCAAACAGGAAGAGAGGACTTATGTCAGTTAAGACTTCTTAAAAGGCTGGTTTTGCACGTCTAAGAATGGCCTCTGGGCTTGTATATTTTTACAATATGCCCTTGTATGATGACAGTGTAATTTAATTAACAATTCCATGTCAAAAATACAGCTTATTGATATGTGGTAGACTGTTTGTATACCAATATCTTACAGAATACTTGTAGTTAGCAAGTATAATCTGTCAAAGGTGGTGTATTACAGGGCAATTGAGTTAACAATGTGCCAAAACACGCCTCAACTGTTGGTTTATTAGTATGAGCTGTCTTGATTCAATTAAGAATTAAGACTGTATTAGTGGCTTACAAGTGTTTTTATATACAAAACACACCAAAAATACTGGTCTTGTGGCTATTAGCCACGTGAAAGATACTCCTTAAAATATGAGTATTTTTAAAAAATAAAGAAAATATATAAAAATATATATTTTCAAAGAAAATAACACCTAAAAAAGATAAAACAAGTGTCAATAAATGATAAAAAGAGAAAAAATCTTACTTGTAAAGGTCCAAAAAAGGTTTTAAAACACTGCCAGGCCCCCAAAATGTCAGGCTGAGTCTATGATGAGAGTATTAAAAAGTATGTACAACTCTTAACTATGACTGTGACATGGTAAATAAAGATTTAAAAGATTTTTATAAGAGTTAAAGATGGTTCAATTAAATAATAAGAGGGCTTTACTATAAGGAATATAGTGGTGGTGAGTGCTGTTGAAAGCCCTGGGTGCAGCTTTACCTGTTGGGTTACAATAATAAAGACTAAAATACTTTAAATTAAGAGTATACCTGGTTATTACCCAAGAGTAAAACTGTTTTTGACAGTTTACTACGTAGGGTATTCAAGAGCAGGATAAGGAGACAATTCTGGCTGTGAAAAAGCCTCCTTTTATCCTGAATTGGGGTGGAAAGGGTGCTAGACCTTTCCACATAGAGGAAATGAAGATTTTTCACTCTCTAGGACTGGCTTGTGGTTTGCAAAAAGCCTGTATAGCCTGTATTGCGCCCAGATGTGCCTTTGAAACAACATCTGGGCAATTTTCACCAATACAGGGTGAAAACTTTCATCTGGGGACCTCACAGCCTGATTCTGACGTGTATGAGGCGTAGAATGCTGTACAGAAACTGTATGGGACCCCAGTATTGACTGAATTATGAGGTATTCAAGTATTAACATGCTTCTTTGTCTGTTTGACACCTCATAATCAGAGTACAACTGTATCCTGTCATAATACAGCTGTATTGGTCATATTGTGGGATTATAACTTTCAAATGGCCATACCTCTCTCAGTTTTTGAGATATCATTCTCAAAGCTGGTTCATTGGATAGCCCTGTATGGGATCTACACAATGATACCCAATTTGGTATGGTTATCATTAAATATGACAAAGTTATCCCATGTACAAGGTTTTTTGTACATAGGCGTGGTTTGGGCAAAAAGCTGTATTGAGCTTGTTTGCCTCATTACTTCTGTTATAGTTGAGATATGAGTAAGTAGATGGCACAATCAGATAGCCCTGATTGTGCTCTTTCCAAAAAGACCCCACTTCAAGTATCCCACACTAAAACTGTAGACGTTAGATGAGAGGTGAATGTTTTGTTCCCCCTTATTTGGCCTGAAATTGACCATAACTCCAGTAATATTGGTGCTAGCTCAGCTTAGCTGGTACCATTGGATAGCCCTGGCTTAGAGCTTCATTTTGAGTACCCATTTGATGGGGTTAAGCCTCTCCTTCTAGATTTTAGATGAGAGGTGAAAATTAAGGTTTATGCTCAGTAATAACTTTGAGCAGGAATAACTTTGCTATTTCTTGTCCTATGGTGATGGGACTTATATTTTCAGAAAGAGGTGAGTTTCCTTTTTCTTTTGATGCCTTTTGAGCTTATTTGGCTCAGCTCCATGTTTTGGTGGTATCTTGGCTATACCATTGGTTTATGGTATTTTGGCTGTCATGCTTGTGCTCTGGTTTTGAGTCACAGGCTGACAATAATAAGAAATTGAAGAATATTTGTTGAATTGTTTTCCTAATTATACTGAACCTCTTCAATGAATTTCACTTTATTGGTTTTAGTCTTCTTAGGACAAGTATTGTTTGAATTTGATTTAATACCAAATTTTTCACATTTCAATGGATTCCTTTAAGCTTTCTTCTCCTCTATTTTATTAGTTGATACACTCCTGGACTCAAAAGGGGTCTTAGTCAAGGTCTTAAAAGCTCTGGTCCTATTGATGATAGATTCCATTTCATTCCTGTAGTACTTGGTGGAACTGGTCTCAACACATCTTCACTTGATATAATTTTCTAGGTCTCCTGCAAAGCTCCTCAAGATATTAATTCTAATCTTTGAGTCAAAAATATTTGGGTGTGTGGCAGAGAGTATGCCTTTTTTGGGGACACAAGTTAGTGGTTTATCCCTTTTGGAGTTAATGATGGCACTTTCAAAAGCCATTTCCATTTTAAACTTCAAGGAGCTTGTGAACCACTTGGTTAGTATCTCAGAGTACCACCAAAGATAATTATCTCTGCTTTTGGCTTGTCTCCTCTTCTAATACCATTTATTGACATTCCTGGTAAAGCCAATAGGGAACTCCTTCCACTATGAGATGATCTGGTATGTCAAAGTCTGCCTGTATAGAATCCAGTGTTTTGATTAAGTAAATATTGTAGTATTCCCCATCACCAAAGATTTTGGCCAATCCTCTAGTATTTAAATGCATTTTTCATTGAATTTCATACCTCTGAGAGTTACACTTTCTTTTGGATATAGTTTGCCTCCTGTTGAAAACGTAGAGTATATAGCAATATGTTAATTTGGCTGATACACTTTCTCATGGATTTGATTCAAATCTGGAAGGATTTCCTGATTCAGATTTTTTCTACCTTTAGCACTCTGATCTAAGCTTACAGTAAAAAGACTTTTTTTATGAACTGTGTGACTTTCTATTATCAGATTATGATTTTTCAAATCCATAAGTTGGAAATAAATAGCGTTACTGGAGGTTTTATCAAATTTATAATTATTCTCTCTACAAGCTTCATGTTACGCTCAATTCTATCACATGTTTGTGAAAGGACTCAATTCTTACAGTTTTTACTTTATACCATTTTGTGAGAATTCTGCAAGTTTTGTTCAAATCACTAATATTGGATGTTAGATTATTGAGCCTTTTATGCAAATTTTCAAGTTATGAATCAATGGTATATTGAATATGCTTAATTTAATCTATCATTTTCATGAAAAGCTCCTGTTTTTCTTTGAGGTTTCCTTGGCTGTAAGCTCCATAAGAGATATGGCCATATTAAGCACACTATCCATGGATGATAGATCCAATTTGTGAATTCTATACCATTGTGAGTGGGGTCTGTTCCAATTGGATTTTAATATCTAATCTTTGTTTCTGGATCTTGCAAGGTGCAGATATGAAGCTTTGATTGTAAATCAAGTACTTTTCATGTCCTCAAAATTTGCATAAGGAATAAATTGAGTAATAATAGTAGATTTTAAGATATTTAAGAGAAAACACACCAAAGATTTTTTTTTGAAATTTATTAGTATATTAAAATAATATAAAAAGGATTTATTGGCTTACCAACAATAATAATTCAACCAAAAATACTCTACAAGAGAAGTTTAAATTGGAATTAATTGCGAAAAGAACTTTGGGAATTTAATATGAGAACAAATAATCCAAAATGAGTATTAAAGAGAAAAAAAACATAAAATTTACCAGAGGAAATTGGAAAACAAATTGACATAGTTTATAGTGATAAAAGGTGCTTTAACTCAATTATGTAGTGGTTCAAGGGTAAAATGATGATAAAAAAGTGAAAAACAAAGATCATAATAATTATTTCACGTTTTTTGAACCTTTAAGATGATTTTGAGGAGGTGGTTTTAATCTCTTATTGATTTGTTCAACAGTTCTTAAACCAATTACAAAAGGAAAAGATTCTAAGATGAAGAGAAAAGAGGGGCAAAGAAGACATTTTTTTGAACTAAATCTTCCTCCTCTAAAATTAAAATTTTACTTCATCAGGCCTGAAAACAGGAAAGACAACTATGGAATCAGTGAACCCTGGTTTGGACCAAAAAAAGGCTGGTTTAGCCTTTTTGGCTATTTTAGTCCTTTGAATAAACCACTACTAGAGTAATTCTTTTTTAAGCCTCAAAAATATGTAACAATATGTTTGGGGACCCTCTCACACAGTTAAAGCTGCTTTGTTGAGGTTTTTTTCTACCTTAAGGGATGTTTTACCCTCTTGGAAACAGGCACAGCTTTCCTGCTTGGTATCAAAACCTTATCAATAATTGAGTTACAGAACCTGTGATTCAATTCTAGGCCAAAGCTAATGAATTTTCAAATGAATTTTGATATATCATTCCATTCAGCAAGTAATTTGGGGGATTTTGCCACCCATGGAGCCAATATTCCTTTTCCCCTCAAAATTTAATCCTTACAATTTATTTTTCTTCAATTCCTCATCATTTATTGTACTTAAATCTTGACAAATGTAATTAAAGTGAAACGGTATAGTACACAACTGTAAGTATCAATTTCTCATATGCAAATGCAAGTTCACTTATGTAATACACACCCACATTTTCATATTTCAATTGGAAATACTTCAATTCCTCATACCTTTGAAGCTACACACCACACCTCCATTTCAACACAAAAATTGATGGTTAAGACCAAATGTGGTTAAAATTGGATTGAAGTATTGAGGATCTTCTCATTTCCTACAGAAAACACTAAAAACCGGATTTAAGCTTATTTAGAGCTGAGTTACCAAGATTTCACTCAGAGGTGACCCCACCTGAAATTTATGAGGAATCCAATGATGATATATATTGAGTATTTTTATTTTCTGGAAAAAAGTTTTTGTTAATTTTTATTAAATTCTTTTCAAAAAATATTTTTTTTAATATTTCTATATTTTTGTTCAAACTTCATATTTATTTCAATTTATTATTAAAATCTCATTTTAAATTTCATTTTTTTATTGAAACTAATTGTTGTATTTAAAAACAAATATATAATTCTTAATTATAGCTTATGTAAATTCTTTTGGTCTTTTGGGTATGTGAAAATATCTTCAAGGCTCATAGCTCTGGGACCTCTCTGTTTGTTTTGAGGTCTTTTTGGCTTGCTCTTGTGGATTTCTGGAGCTTTTTTGGATATGGTTGATTCTACTTGTCTTTCTTTCTCCAAATCTGGGTCAGCTCAAGATCCTTCCTTTTGTCAACTGAAAGAATGCTCCTCTTCATTAGTCAGCTCTTTATATAATTGAATTTTACTTTCAAGAAGTTGGGATCAAACTTCCTCAGAGTTCTATGGTATTTTCTTGACCCGGATACCTCTTGATTTGTAGGTGAGAGCTCATAGACCCCTTCCAAAGTCTTGAGAACATTTCCCAATATTCCTCTCTGACTTCTCTTTCCTAGTTAATGAGCAAGGGCTTATAAATCTCTATGGCTGACAATTTTACATGGTTAAGCTCTTGGGGAAGTACTCTTAATTGTTACTTGTTCAGAATTAATGTCAAAATTAGTGGGTGGAAACACTGGCATCCTCCATATATGCTTTTCTTCAAGAGGCTTTACCTGATTTGGCTCTGGTATTCCCTCTTCTTCCTTTTCTGGATTCATTTTTCTAGACTCAAGAATTCCTTCCAATTTCTCTATGGACTTTTCTAATCCCAATATAACAGTTTTAGAGAATATGAACAATGAAGACACACTGTGGTATTCCATACCTTAATGGCCCAGTTTCATGTGAAATTTCATTTATAGGACTATAATTTGAAGACTGAAGAAAGAAAAATCAATAGTTAATAAATTAAAATAGAGGAATTCAGCAATATAATGGATTTAACTTCATCAATATGTATAATCCCATAAGCAAATACTGGAGGAATGGTCCATTTGATTACAAGCATAACAATAAAATAAGGAAAAGAAAAAGACAAGTTAGCAAGAATGTTTAAGTTACCAGTGAAAGGGGTAATGTAACACTCAAGTTACCCTAGCTCTGCTCAACCTTTGGATTACTCAGCAATTCAGTTATTAAGCTGAGGCCACTTCAATAAGGAATAAATTAAAACTGTATCAATCAACAGTCACAAGACAGAAAGAAAAAGAAATCAATCAATTTATGCAAGGAAAATCCATCAAAAACCTTAAATTACCCAGAATATCTGTGGAAACACAAGCACAGCCACCAGATAAGTCAGTAAATATAAATTAAAAACAGAATTCAATTTAAATGAAGAAAAATTAAAACTCATACAGGACAAATAGAATCCTCACAATACACATCATTCTCCACCTACAGTTCAAACAAACCAAACATATGGTGCAATATCTGGATCAAATGACACCCTCTCAAAATTACTCACCAGCTAAACTTCCTCAAGGCTGTGAATAATAGTATTAAAGTTTAATTGAAATAGAAATAAAGCTTTAGAAATGGTGCAATATACCAAACATATGGTGCAATTTCTTGATCAAATGACACCATCTCAAAATTCTTCACCAGCAAAAACATCTCAGATTATATAATCCTACATAAATTGGTGCAACAAACCAAACAAATGGTATCTCACCACTATAAAAAATTATTCCAGCCAAAAGAAGTGATAAATTCTAAGTCCCTTGTTTTGAGTGCCTCTATGGAGGGCCCAAAGAATATAAATAGAGGGCCTCTCTCCCTCATTTCTTCCTTTTTTCCCCATGAATGAATGGATGCATGAATCCAATTAGTTATATACTAAGAAGGAGAATAACTATTCATCCCTTACTAGTAGGTTAATCTAGTTATTTTATTCAAGTATTATAGACTTATAAGTTTAATTCATAGTGATTTATAATTAATAGTAGTTAACAGAAGGTCTACTTAATATTATTAATCCACCCTATGTTTAAATTATTAGTCTTATAATTATAATACTATCAATAATACTCAAAATATTGAGTTTATCCCCATAACCTTTACATTATAAAGAAAAAATAGTCTTATTGTATCTTCATATTAAAAAACCAACCTTACAACTATATATTATTATATATAAAAAACCCTACCCTTATATTATATTATATCATTTATATATCTAACAAACATCCACTCTATATTGAATGAAATCTTACCAATAAATTATTAAAGGTTGTATGATTATATTATATTAACAATGAGCCTCTCAAACCATTAAGTACTATAACATATATAACATCAAATTGAACTTACCCCTTAAAATATATATTATTACTATTATATTAAATCAACCTCTTATACTATTAAGGTTTTACCCTTAAACTCATCTTATATTATTATTTGGAAACTATATTTTATATTCTTTTAGCTTATAAGCTACTTACCTCATTATTGAATAGGTCTGATAGAGACTGCTAAAACGTCTTCTCTAGTTGTAAAGCCACAATCTTAAGTATTGATTTGTGAGCTCTGTTGGGAGATTGTTTAGTATATTCAGAGGGGCAACTAAAACACCATTAGCACCCTTGGTTACATGATTATTTCAGCAATTCAAAACTGTTTACCTGTGATTTTCCCCTCAAGGACTGCCTTATCCAATACCACACTAGAAGGAGTTCCACAACACCTTTTTGTGGGTGTTTTGGTAGTTCTGTATCAAGTTAATTTTGTCTTTGTGGAGATATTGATTTCCACACCTTATTTAAATTTCGGGATGGAAATAAGTCTTGTACTGAGATTTTTACCAGATGCAATATATTTTATTAGAAATCCTGAAAGATGGATATTATAAGCAGAATAATATTTTATAATTTTTGAATATTTTTTGAGAGATTTTTTATGAGTTCTCATTACTTTTTTAATAGAAGTTATTCCTAGAAAAATTTGTATTGATACTTAAAATAGAAATATTCAAGAAGTTCTAAAAGAAGAGTTTTATAAAAAGGCCTATGTGAAAGAGGCATGTGTAAAGCAATGTAAAATCAATTTTACTCTCTCAATTGGAATATTTGAAAATTTTTAGAATAATGAAGCTTCTCAAAAGAAAGGGAAAAATTACTAACTCAATATATATTTTTTTGATCAGCCATAAATATCTTTAATTAAGGTTCAAGGTTGAAAAAGTAGCGCAAGTCACACAAATGTAAGATTTTCCTATTAAATGCTTGATAATATTACTATTAATTAAGAGTAATATTAATTTTATTATGAAATATTATGAAATGAATTTATTTTGACCACAACCACATTATCAATTTCCAAAAATGTTCCTTGACTTTTTATACACTATGAGTGAATATAAGAGTACAAGTAATCTTCTTCTAGAATTTCCCATAATAAGACTTCCAATTGAAATAATGCGAGTTTATTTTAATCAATAATTATCTTGTGCAAGAGTAAGTGTTATGAATTCTTGAATAAAACAACACACATTAGATAAATAAGCTACAAGGATTCCATAAAAAACTTTATTTTACTCAAAACAGACCTTGAAATGCTTTGGAAAGGTGAATTGATGGATTATTTGTGGATTTACAGCAGAAGATGTTGATATTAATATGTAATAAAACAAATATAGTTAAAAGACTATTGTAAATATGAATTCTCTTTGATTAAATATCCTTCTTGTTTATTTAAAAGAATCAGAATTCTTAATAACGATTCAATAAATCATACATACTCCTTGTATCAAAGCTTCAATAATTTAACCCAATGATAATTATGAATATTGGGGAAAAAAGCAATAATAGCTTTCTTTTTAGTCTGAAAAAGCTCAGAGAGGTATTCCATGGAGCCAATCAAAATCAAAATGACTTAAAACAAATTTTGTTATTTGGATCAATAATTAAATCAGTTTTTGTCAGGCAAAAGTATCATAGTTAGCTAATTAATTGGTTTTAAATATATATGAACCCATTTATGATTTATAAAAATGAATTTGATTCATTTAATATTCTTTTGCTTAAAAAAACATTTTTTTCTCAAATATATCAATTTTAGTGGAAATTTAATCACAGGTTTTAGTTTTTGTGAAGTTCGGAGGATTCAGTTGTTCACATGGAGTCATTTGAAATGGACTGTAAGTAAATCTTTCAATATTAACTATGAAGTCACAACTATTTTTGGGTTTATTATGATTTTTTGTCTCCATTATTTCTGCAAAATTCAGGGAAATTCATCAAAAATGGTATTTTTAATTGATTTTTTATGTTTTACCTCATTTTATATGTGATGAAATATAATAGTATAGTGATATCCGATTACCATGAGGTAATCTAATAGATACTAGACAAAATGGGTTTCAATGAATTTGACCAGGTTTATCAATGTAAAGTCCTTGAAGACAGACATGCTTAGAAGAGTCAGAGAGGCTCATTACCTCCTTGTAATGTCAAAATAGAAACATTTTTGCTTATTTATCATGATTTTATGGGATTTATCCTTTGTAAAAAGTTTCCAAAGATGTATTGATTCACTCATTCAGTGCTTATGAGCCATCAATATAAGCTATGGGACTGGATATGACTCAGAGGCCTCATAAATTGGGGTACCCTGGTTCTCTTTGATGTCCTTTTTCCCCCTTAGCTATTTTACCATCAAACAATAGTAATTCAGGACTTAATACTGATATCCACTAGGGTTTTATCCAAAAAGGCAGAAATACAGTAGCTTCAAGTGCAAAAAGCCTGCCTAATACTAATTTTCATCCAAATTTACGATGGAAATTTTCATAATCCCATTATTTTGGCCTAAAAATGAAAAAATCCCAATTCTCTTATGTGTTATTTATGATGGGGTGCTGGAGTATTTTCCATCTTACCCCCTTATGGAGTAGCCCTAGTAAAATCTGGTCTTAAATCTATGGATTTACTTACTAGAAAGGGCTATTCATCCTTTCCCCGAAGAAAAATTATCACTTATAGTTTTTTAAGATGAAAACATTTCTTTAGAGTTATTTATAGCCTCTTTGGATATGTAAGATATACCCCAAGGCTCAAATTATGAATAATTTGATACCATTTCTGTTAAAGAATCTTCCTAAATCAAAGAGACATGAGAGCATTTTTTTAAAAAACAAAAATAAAATTTGAGACAAGCAGATTTAAATGTTTTTTCCTTTCCTCAGTTAGGTGTAATTATGTGAGAATATTAAAAAGGAGACTTCCATAATTTGCCTCTGATATTTTGGATTCCATTGAGCTTCCTGAAAGTGTGGTACACATTTTTTCATTTGGACTTGAGTCACCATAGTCAATTTAAATACTATTTTAAATACTGCCTGTGAAGAAAGGATTTGGAGTCAGACCTCAGGAGAAAAAATCAAAGCAAAGAATTGTCTCTTTGTGAGTCTTTGTTAAAATGTTCAAGAACAATATCTGGTTCAAATTTATTGAATCTTCCATAAAGAATTTGGAAAATGCTAACAAAACTCAACAAATTATGAATCCAGCTAAGAGGAAGGTTAGAGGAACTGAAAGGGAAACAAAATACTAGTATTAATGAAGTTGAATTATAATTAAGAAGGAATGAAGTTATTAATTGGAAAAAGATTTCTGATTTTGACATAAAATCTCTGAAAACATGTCTTGATACAACTAAATTCACAAGATTTCTAATATCAGATATTTCCAAACCTTAGCATGTATTTCTTTTAGTATTAACAAATAGGTTTCTTAATTCTGATATATTATTTCCATAATAGTGAGAATTGACCTTCTCCTATGAGGGGGGATAACCCAGAAAGTGTTATTTACAGAAAAATCAAAGATTTGAATTCATTTTGATCATTTATTTCAAATAACTTCTGGATGAAGCCAATAGTAAAATGTAAATCAAGGTATAAGCTGGTAGGGTGAATATGAAAAGGGATTCATAAAGTGACTCATGATGAATTGGTGGAGGATTTTTAAATACATCATTTTTACTCTGAAAGAGATTATTCTGTATTGATATTAAAATCTCTTTTCATGTCTGGTTAATCCTCCTAATCCAGGAAAAAAAGCATTCAATTAGGAGTATTCAGATGATTTCTTTTTTAATCCAATTAATTATTAGAAAAAAGCCCCCTGGATTTCAATTCCTGAAATACTCAGAAATTATTCAAATGAGTACCTTTTCAAAGAATATCTTCAGAAATTTCATGTTATTAGTATCAAAAATTGTCAAACCGTGTCTTCTGTCAACTTGAGATTCACAAAATAAAGTCGGTAACTCACAAAAAAGAAACCAAAATTTGCTTATCTAATCTTAGCATTCAGATTTTATTATTTCACTTTTATTGCCATAATACAGAACATCCCAATCATCTACTCTTTGAGTAATCAGTCTCAAAACTTGATTATTAATTGAAAAATGGATTTGGTTTTCTCACCAACTCTCAGTTTTATTCCTTATATCTTTTTCTATATATTCAAATTATCGCCTTAGCCTACATGTGGATCATCCTTGAGACATGATAGCTATCTTTATTTCTCTATCTTATCTCCCTTGACTATTAGCTATATTTCTATTGTATGCCTCATTATTTGAAATTGAAATATGATCAGAATCTTCTGATTATATTTCACAGAGATTCTTCTGGTTACTTTTTATCATTGAATACCCATAAATTTAAGATATAATAGATAAGATCATTAATCTGATTCAGTTTAATGTGAATAACCTCAAAAATCTAATTAAAACTCCAAAATTAATCAGAATCTATGATTTGAAACTAATTAAGAATGTAATTGAAGCTTTCTTGAGAGCTCACAGCTCCTACTATTTATACCTTCTCTTTCTAATATCACACTACCACCTTAAAATAGAATTGAAAGATCCTTGATGATTCATAATAGATCTCAGTTCTACCTCTTGTATCCACTTGCCATTAAGAAAGATGTTATTCTTCAAACTATCTTAATAGATTGAAGTCTAATCAAAATTTTCTTCTTCTTGAGAGAAAAAAATTATTTTTCAAGGAAGAAAAAAATTATGCATTTTTATTACATAAAACACTAGGAGGGAAGTGGCAACATCTGACACAAGGTGTTTAATTTGGATCTTGAAATGGGAGATAGGACAAAAATTAAATGTTTGGAAGAAATCCCAGCAACATATGCAAGAATAAAAGCTTCAATAAAGCTCATTTTAACTCATTTTTTTTGTTGTGTGAGTCAAAGCTCAGTAGCTCAAGGATGAATGTAAAAAGATTTTACCTCCCTATTTATTTGAATTCTTTTTCTTAATTCCTATCATTTCATGAACAAAGAATTTAACCTGGAAGGTCTACTTTATGGGCTTTCATGTAAGTATCATAGAAAAAGTATGAGTATTCTTACCAACCCATTTGTTATATATCATAAATAGTATTATCAACACTTGAGCCATTGCATTTTGAAAAATTCTTTTTTTTGGGAAAATGTCGTAAGGGCTTGAAAAATTCCTTAAAATATGAATATTATAAAAAATTGACTCTACCATCAAATCAGTTGCTCTTATGCAAATATGTATTAAGTAGGATGTAATATCCCTTTTCTTTCTTCGCAGTTCACAGTAAGGGTCTGTATTTAAAATTGAGAAAAATCTTCAAGCTTAATGCTACAAGAGATATTATGAGGAGGGTATAAACAAATCATGTATAAATTGAGTGAATATCACCATTATTTCAGCCCATAAGCTTTTGTAGATGAATTTTTTTCCAGTTATAGTTACACCAGATGAAGCTTGAAAGAAGAATACATTGTTTAATCTCATAATTGGGGAATATTTCTATGATAAAATCCTCAGGTTTAAATTTAAAATTACTCTCATGTTCAAAAAAGAATCATGGCTTAAGAATAGCATAGTTGATGCAATGTACCTCCAAAAAATCAGCTTCTTGAGGTTTTTTTACTATTGAATATTTTATTCTGGAATACCAGTATATCCATAAATTGGTATATTCCTGTTTAAAAATGATAAATTCAGAATTAAGAATCTTTATTTAGTAAAATATTTGGATACTTAGAGACCAAAGATAATATTGGATACATTTTTTTATTTTGAATTTTATTTTCTTCAAAAAACGATAAGGGTATAAGATATGTAAAGAAGTACAATAAAGCTCTAATAACTGAGCTTTATCTATTAAATATGAAAGAAATAGAAGTGAATTTGTTGAATTTGAGTAAATTTGACAATCATATTTCAATATGGTTCAGCTTAATGTTTTACTCTTTTTAGTTGAAGATATTGCATTGGCCTCATTTGCTAGGTAGCTTATTTTTGAGGTATCTTTCTAATACTTCATGGATATCAATTTTCTTTTATTATGAGTTGATTCAATATTAATATATTCTGTAATAACTAGAATGCATTAAGCGCTCTCCATTTCTTTTAAAATTGAAATCGTATTTTCACTTACTGGGATGATAGCTTTAACTCTCCAAAACTATTTTGTGACTTTCCCAATACCAAACAATGAGGGAACTCAAATTATCACAGCTTATTGAGGAAATAATCTTCTAATTTATCTATACAAAAGCTTCTTCAAAAAATTAAATGCACAAGCATTAACTCTGTTGAATACTTTAGTTAAATCTTGTGAGCCTTGAGGTATATTTTACATACCCAAATAGGCCACAATTATCATTAAAATAAATTCTGAACTATGCATAACCCACAAGCCATGCATATATCCAAAATTCATCCTTTTTTATTTCAGAAAAGATGAATAACTTTTTTATGAGTAAGTAAATGCATGGATTTAAGGTCAGATTTGGATTCTACACAAAGGTTCACCTAGGATATTCCCATAGAGTGAATAAGCATAAATTGACTCTATGAGGTGGTAATATGTAAAATAATTCAATACCACATAAAATAATTGTGAAATATTTTTTTTCTCAATTTCACACCAAAATAAGGGGAATGTGAGGAATTCCATGTTACATATACACTAAGCTTAGTTTTATGCATGTTTTTGGAACTTAAAACTATAGTATTCTTACATACAGTTTTGGTACATCCATAGTGGATATCAGTCTTGAAGCCTGAATTACTATTTTTGACATGAAAGTAGCTAAGGGGGAGAAAAGACAAAAAAGAGAGCCAGGGTACCCAGTTTCTTCAGTCTCTGTGGCATTTATAGCTCTAAAGCTTGGGCCCATGGCTTTTTATGGCCCAATTAGTATACTAAAACCTTTTGGAAACTTAGTTACCAAGTTAAAATTTCATTAAATCATAAGAAAACTGCAAATAAGCTGCTATTTTGACGTGAAAAGGAGGTAAAGAGCATCTTATACTCCTGTCACCATGTCAATTCTTGATAATTTTCCATTTATAATCCTTAAAAGAGTAATTGAACCCTTTTTTGACTATTATCCATTGATTTACCCCATAGAAACCTGCTATAATGTGCTATTTGCAATTCTAAGTAGAAATGAGGTAAAAATTTCAAAAATTCATCAAGAATACAATTCTTAATGAATCTTTCTGATATTTCAGGACCAATGGAGAATAGTGTAATCCATAAAGAGAACAAGAAATATCACAGTTTCAAAAGTAAAATCAAATGTTTTACTTACAGTTCATTTTTGATGATTCCACATGAAACACTGAATCTTCAAAAATTCACAGAGAATACAACCTGTGATGAAATTATCAATAAAATTCATAACTTTGAGAAATTAATGTTCCTTTTTAAATGGAAGAATATTTACAGTCTTTACTCCTATCATTATCAACCATAAAGGGGTTGGCAGTCATGTAAATGCCTTAATCAAGTAATTATGATAATCTTACATGACAACAGATGATGAAATCATTAATCCAAAAAGTATTATTGCTTTCTGACTCACTATATTTTCAGTTTTCTCTATGGAACACCTCTTTGAGATGTTGTTGACTTAAAATAGGCCTCCTCTTGCTGCTTTTTCCAAATCATCTTACTATCCAAGTATACCTTTATTACCAACAAGTAAGTATTAGTTAGATCTTTTTCTTAAGTGTTTTAATCTTTCAGAATCAATCAGAAATACAAAAAATCATAGAAATAAAATATGATTTGCTGTAAAATGCTATAAATCAATTTTGATCCTTTAAATCCACAATTTATCCAACAAATCTCTCTACCAACTCTTTCTAAGGTTCATTGGAGTATTAGTGAGTGGTTTTAATTAAATTCTTAAAGTTTCTCTCTATTATTAGTTTTCTCCAAGAATTATATTTATAATTATTCTTGAAAAAGATAAGTATATATTCAAATAATTTTATCATTTTAATAAAAGAAGTTTTACTATTGAATACTTCTTGTAATTGATTCTTGTAGACAATGACTGCTTACTGTTATGATTGCTAGTAGTGTATAACAAGTAAAAGAAATTGATTGATTTAAGTATTTAATTGTGCTTATAATAATTTCTATTATTATATTTCATAAGAACAGTAATAGTAGTGTTGATCAATAGTAATATTACTAACAGTTTCATAGAAACATCTCACAGAGTTGACCTGCATGCTAGCAAGCTATTGAATTTATTTAGAAGCTACTGGTTTCTAGATAAATACAAAAATCTATGTAATTTTTTTCCAATAAAGAAGTTACATGTGAAAGTAAAAGAATTAATTGGTATAAATGATTTCTCTTACTAAATCTTTCTCCCAGTTTATAGTTTTAACACTTCTAGGAATATTTTTAATTTAAATATACTCTTCTAAGCATTTTAACCTAGTCTAGTTGATGGACCTATATATGCATCTTGTCTATATATTTTATGAAGAAACTATAAAAAGGTCTTTTGTATTTATGTTGAGTAAAGGGCTTGAGATATTCATTAAATCTATATCTTTTAAACAAGAGATTACAGAAATATTCTGGAAACCTTTGGAAGGAAGCTTTAATTTATGAAAATAAAACTTTTGATTAATTTTCAACAAGATTCAAAAACAAATTGAAATCAACCTTCAAATATTTCACTTTGAGTCATAAACATTTCCCAAGAAATCCTCCCAGATTTCAATTCTTTTTGGATGATAATTTGTTGTAATTTTACTTTCTGAAATATCCAATCTCATAAATAAAATTCTCTTTCATTCAGTGGATTGATTATTAATCTGTGTCATGAAATATTAGCCTGTGACAAGGTAAAGATAATCAAATTTTGAACAAATATGATTTTGAAAGTCCCAAAGTTTCCTTTAAGACTTCAAAAAATGAAAAAAAGACATTCAATTTTGATATGGACTGGATTTGAACAAAAATATGTTTAAATAAATTTTTTAGAATATTTTTCACTTAATAATATGAGATAAATATGTAAGGAAATCTCAGATATTGAATAATGTGGTCATAATTTATTTTACTCCAACAAACTATTGAAATTATCAGTGAGATATTGAATTAATACCTCTAGTATAATTAATGACCACATTTACCTCTCTATAACCTCAATATTTTTCCTCTTAGATTTCAAAAGGGAAAAAAAGAAACTGAAAAATTTGTAAAAGTTCTTGGAAAATATTTTTTGAAACAATTTGGATAAAGGAGTCAAGTTAACTCAAAGAATAAATGAAAAAAATGAAAACTGAGCTCTATTTTTTCTATCATTTTTTTCAAAGAAAATCAGTAGAAAAGACTTTCAACCAAATCATGTAAAAAAACTATTGTATTAATTTTATTTTACTTTTAAAATTTCATTATCAAGTGTTTTATGAATATTGGTCTCTTTCTAATATCCTTATTTTTGATATTTGTTTTTTTTCCTCAATTTTTATGAGTTGTCTTAATTTTTACATTTTTCAGAAATAATTTGTACTGTGATTTTTGATTTGGGATGAATTTATATCTTTATTTTTCAATTTAATATTTCAGAAGTGGGCCCTGAAAGGCCTTATAATCTGAAAGAAATTGATTTATTATATTAGTGGGGCCTTTGATTCTTGCAGCTGTAAGATAAATCATAATGATAATCTTTTTTCATTATCAGGATTTAATTTACATACCCTTCTAATTAGATTTTGATAAAAAGAGATAAAGCTTTCAAAATATGAAAAGGAAAGTTTCTGCTTCAAAAAGGAAAATTAGAGCCCAACACAGAAAAAGATTTATGAACTTCATTGATGATAAGGGAGATTAGAAAGTGGAATCTAAATTAAGAAATTTCTATATTAAAAAATCCTAACAAATACAGAGTTTTCTTTCATATCTTTTCTATTTTTGATCAATTTCCTTGAAGCAAAATTTTGATATATTCTATTTATTTCTGAATTTAAGAAAGTTGAATGTATAGAGCATAGAGAAGGTGAAATTACTTTTCTTTTAATTGTGAGTATTTCATTTAACATAGGAAACCTTATAAGCCCACTTTGAAACAAAAAAGAGGAAGAAAAATTATGAGGAAAGAATAATTAATAATAAATAAAGTAAAATCAATTTTTTCTTTATTTTTAGAATGGAATTATCCTTATTAGACACCTAAAAAGAGAAATAGAAGTACTCAAAGTCACAATAAATGTAAATTATGAAATTTTCATTGTATATTATAGTTGCATAAAGATGTGTCAAGATCTACATAAAATAAGTATTTTCAACCGCATTAGCCTTTATGGAAATGCTTTTTTCATAATCTATGGAGGCAATTCTGCTGTGGTATTGCATATTCTCTGGGCCAGTCTCAAGAACATTGAAAGTTAAAAATTTCAAAACATCAAGACTTAAATTTTTGATTTAGGAGAGAACAGCTCAAAAGACACTTTTACAATAACATAAGATAAATAATAACAGAAACAGTATTGAATAAAGGATTATTTTAGAAATCAGTATAGAAACAAAAAAATGTTTCAGAACTAAATTAATAGGAAGCTGACTTAATTGCATGGAGTTACACAAAATATTACATGTAAGCCTTACAACATCAGATGAAATAGCTTAATACAGTTCAAGAAACAGAAAACACAAAATTGCATATAAAATGTAGCAATGTAGAATTAGGTCTACCCTAAGTCCACCCAAACTATGATTATACTAGACATTATAGAAACCAGAAGAATATTTATGTGATAAAATGAGCTAAAACTGTCTCAATACCCATCTATGGTATGACTATTTGTAATTGAATCGAAAATCATATAATCTCATGCATGAAAAGTTCCATACCATATTGAAATAATTCCAAGACTTAAAAATCACAATACAAACAAATGTGTCAATCCCTGTACTAAATCACCTCATATCAAAAGTAACACCAAATAAATTTTAATAAGCTTACATAATAAGAAATGAAAAATGATGAAATAACATGGTGCAATTGACCAAATACTTTGTTCAGTAACTTACTAAAATGAAACCATTAAAAATAATCCTCATCATAAAAACACCTCAGATTACTTAATCACCCAAGTGATTATGAAGTTTACTAAACAACTGGTGTAATATATCCATAAAATGATACAATTTGAGGAGTTCTCACAATCAAACTTCTATCAATTCTTTGCATAATTATATTAAATTTTAATTCAATCAGAAATAAATTTTCAAAATATGGTGCAAGATCATCATCCAATTACACCGTTTCAAAAGTACTCATCAGCAAAATTGGCTGAATTCTGTAAATGAATGGTAACAAGGTTCATAATTATGAGATATTCCAATCCTATGGTACAAAATCTTTATCAAATCACAAAATTTTAAAAACACTCACCAGCTGAAATATCTCAAGGTAAAGTTTTTTTAAGTCCCCTGTTTTTCAGTGCTTCTGTGGAGGTCCCAAAGAATATGAACAGAGGGCCTCTTTCCCAAATTTTAACCCATTCTCATGGGAGTATTTTCACATTAAATGAAAATATAATTCTCAATTTAAAGTATTCATCCATCCAAATTCTACTAGGATTACTATTGAAATAAAATCCTTGCCTCAGTAGCAAAGCTTGTATTCAAACATTAGTACTAGTATTAAATTATTGAGAACATATTATCTGAAGTATTAATTAAAGATTTTAATGTTTAATAAATAAGTATTATGCTAAAAATTCTACCTGTATTCATACAGTAGTACTCAAATATATTATTAATAATCTTCTTATATTAATAGCTATATATTCTTCATCATTATTATAACCTTAATCTTGTGAAGGATTGATATTATTATTGAATTAAGATTATTATTTATATCATTTATGAGATCCCTCATACAAACTAAAAAATGTAATTTTTACTGTTATAATATAATCAAAAGCCCTTATAGTATTGTTTGAAAATATTATCTCTTAGTCCTATATCGTGAAATATACCCCTTTATTCTCTAGTATTACCTCAGAATAGATAACACCCCACCATCTATATCATCAAGTAATATGAACTTATAGTCTTATATCTTATCAAAACATACATATATATACATCCAAATCTTCCCTATAGCCTGTAATGTGAGGGTATCAAGCCCTTTTACTTTATTTTTTCAATCCTATTAATTATGTATCTTAGTATTAACTATGTCTGATAGAGACTCCTGCAAGTCATCTATAGCCGTAAAGCCAAAATCTTAATTATATATTTATGAGCTCTATAGCCATATTCTTCAGTATCTTGAGAGGGGAAGCTAGTACATCTTAGCACCCTTTACTACAGGATTACTCATCGATTAAAAAAATGTTACCTGTAACTTCCCCCTAAACAACTGTTTTATTCAAACCCAAACTGAAAGTAGTTCCACACTTCCAACAACTTTTTTCAAAATTATTGGACCCCCATCCGTTTGGAAAATTGGGGGCCTGCCATAGCTCCAGAACCCAGGTTCAGTTAGCCTAATTTCTACCCCCAGACCTCTACATCCTTTGGGAATTCCCCTATGGTGTTTAGTGGTGTTTAAACATGAATTTGATCCCCAGAAACCAAAATTTCCCAAAGTCCAGAAAATTCCAAAAATGGCCAAGTTGAACAGTAACCCCAAACTTCTAACTTACACTCCTAAGAGCCCTTCAGAATCATATTTCACCATAGGGCCTTCGCAACCCAATCCCCTATAATAATCATATACAAAGAATTAGTCATTTTTTCTCATGGCTCCATTTCTGGCCACAATACTCCCTCAACGTGATCATAGTGTCCTTATGCATCGTTTTCTATGTTAAGTTCACTCCTGAAACTCATTCCTCCCCAATATTCACTATTAAATACGCCTTCAAGACTCAATTGTTCCAGGAAAGCCATTTCAAGAGGACAAGTGTCAGAGACAAAGACTGTACCCATTCGAAACAGTCTCCTCCTTCAATAATGATTTTTTTTGGGAATAAATTAATCCCCCAAGGAAATACTGTCCATTTTTTTCAGGAATTATGCCAATTATTTTCCAAGGCCAGTTTCCAAATCGTCAACTCTTAATAAATCATGGCTAAACCAATCCAGAAATCACATTCTGAATTAAAGAAAGTTCTCATGGAATTGACTCTTTTGGCCAGTTAAATACACCAAGTTGACTTACAAATCCATCCATATTTATATTTATAAATAATCCAATACCTCTTTTAAACGCTCATAAAGATGTAGTTTCAATCTTTAAGAATTGTGTCCTCAGCTTTTCTAATATACTGGCCACTATTCCATCCCCTAGGGACTTCCCCACCATTTAATTAATATTTTGATAGCTAACACCTATTATATCAAGTTAGTAATTTCCATCCTTTCCTTTACTGTTGATCAGATATTGGTGGTCATTATCTTTCTAATTATTTTATTCCTTCTGAAAAGATTAAATCAATGATGTAATAATTTAATTCATTGGCTCTTTGGCCATTGACTTATTTGTTATGCTCCCTACCTTTTCAGTTCATTCTTGTTAAAGAAGTAAATTCTGTATTTTTATTTATTTGGTTATTTGAAGTCCATCCAAATGAGCTCTAGGCCAATATTTTTTCCCAGAACACCTGTGAAATTCTATTAATTGACCTCTTTCTTTCTTTTTATCAATTTTTTTTCATAATTTTTATTAATCAAATATTCCCTTTTATTATATCTAATGACTCTTATCTTTAATTATCCTTATTTTCATTCATTATTTCATTTACAAAAATTCATTTTCTCCTCATAATTCTTCTTCAATATTTATCATATTTTTCTTTTCTATATTCTTTTTTTGGCTGAGCATTTTCAGTCATTTCATTTAGCTTACAGCTTGAAAAATCTATCCACAACGTTTTTCATAATTCATCCTTCTCAAAAAATTGAATTTTGGAACTTCATATTTATTGAACACTCAGGATTTGTTCTCACAGAAGGATTTGATTTATGTTAATTTCTCTTATTCTGAGGTGATTTTAATTTATATTGAGGTTATATTGACTTCAATAAAATTAATTTATTTCAAGATTTTAATTAAACTTTATATTCCGTTGATTTTTAGTGATTCTTTTCCTCAATCACTTTTTTGATTTCTTAAAAACTTATTTGCTTAATTTATTGTCCTCACAAATCTTTTGAGTTTTATTTAGCCTAAATATAGTGAATTTTGTTGACCTTAAGGCAATTTTCTTCTTAACTCAATTCTTTGCAATTTTCTTCTTAACTCAATTCTTTGCTTAATAAACTTCCCCTTGTCATATTTCATCCCATAATTCCAGTTCAACACCCAATTTTTGGAAGACAGACAAGATCTCAAGCCAGAGATCAAGCTGTTCTAACTCCAACTCCAGAAGCTCCTCTCAATGTAGCCCCATAATAATTGCAACTTTGGATCTGTCTGTAAAGAGGACTAATTATTAAACAAGAAGAAACATTCAGAAAGCCAGGAAGAGGGACCAGAATATCATTTTCATTCTAAGAAGTAGATGGAGATTTTCCTGGAAATTCAAAAGGCCACTTTTCAAGGTCTTGTTGAAGGTGGTGAAGAGTATGAGAAGAATTTCATGGAAGAGGAAGAGTCTGAACGTAATGAATCTTTCTCTTCTCTGGTGGAGGATCCTTAAAGATGTGGAGAACTGACTCTATCCCAGTATAATCAGCCTTTCTTTCACAAGTCTTAGCCAGCTCTGTTAGCCATGTTCAATCAGCTTCAAGGCCACCAGAATTCAACACTCCATTTATGAAGGCTCAAAATCCATTTGATGGTACTCGGACACTGAAAGGTTGAAGTTGAATCCTGTCTGGAAGATTATCTTTCATAATTATACAGCCAATTTCTCAAAGTACAGGAAGAAATCTCTTTACTAAACAATTTTTTCACTGGAATGGCTGACAAATTTATTGAGATGTATGTTTCGAGTCTCACAAACATGGAGACTGATGCACTTTTTACAAACTGGTCTTTATTTAAAGACACACTCTTAGACTTCTTTTGTGACCCCAATGAAGTCAGAAAAGCTGTAGCAGAGCTAAATCATCCATAGATTAATGAAGTACCAAAGTTTTATCTGAACATTTTTTTTGAAAATACTATTTTCAAGAATTTTAGGATGGAGAGAAAGGGAATTACTGAGCCTTTTCAACAAGTGATTGGACTTTTGAATTCTAAATCAATTGGCTTCCCTTACATCATATATTTATTCTCTCAAAGATTTGATTTATTTACTCCTGGAGATATATACCAGGTAGCATAAAAGGAAAAGGAGAAGAAAACTGAAGTCTCAACATCAATATCTCTTCATCATTAAGTTTTTTCAATATTTAATCGAAATAAGAAGAGGATCTTCAATTAAGAAAAGAAAGAAAACTACCCTTCTTCCCTTCTTTATAAATACCATTACTCATTGGTTGTTTAAAATTAATGATGAAGGATAGGATGGTTATTTCCCTATTTTAGTGGGAATCATAGTCTTCATTCCTTTATCAAAGATCCTAATGATGGGTATTACCATTCAGCATGCAAGCCCCTTAGTCAGGTAAGCATGTGAGTGAAGCTAATGTTGTTCTCAAGGGGATTCACTGTTTTCCACCCAAAGAACAATTTTGTACTCTTGATACTGGTGTTAAATAATCTTTAAAGTTTATTTTTTTCTCTTCTTTATTAAAAATTCTTTAAAGTATTCTCATTTATTCTGGTACTAAAAACTCATTTCCTGCAAAGACATTTGTTCATAGGCATTCTTGGTCCATATCAGCACTTTCAAATATCATTTATTTTATTATTTTAAACTCTTCTTAGTCTAATTTTTTTAATCAATCGCCATACCAAGTGAATGGTTGAGCTTTCTTCTTTCCCAAGATTTGAATTGGATGTCTTTTTAATTAATACCCCCAAGGAATAAGACCTCATATTGGGCTTAGAGTTACTCAATGACTTCAATAAATTTATTTACTGAAGGAAAGGAGCAATCAGATTGAATTCTTATGACAAGGAATCAATTAGCTCTCTACTTACCGTTAGTAAGAGCTTGAGTTCCACCAATGCACCTCTTTTCTATGGTCCTAGAGCAAAAAAATTTCCTTCTTCGGCTCATATTACTCCTTTTATTTCCCCTAAATCACTACTAAGATCAAAAGAGAAATTCTTCAAAGAGATATGAGATATTGGAAATGAAATGAAAATCCTATATCTTTAATCAATCTCTCCCAAGGGGATGTGCAGCTAGATCCTTTATTTTACACTTCCTTCCTGGAGGCGCTATGAAATTAATAGGAGGAAATAGAATGAATTGAATATTTGAAGAAGGTGGTTCCGTCTTTCTATCAAAAATATTAAATTTATTCTCCAAGGTTCAAGAAGAAAGCCTTCATCTTTACCATTCCTGTGATTTTCATATCAAATCAGAGGGGTCTCTACCTCCATATTTTAACATCTATGCTCTATACAATCAAGGATCTGGGAGAATAAGGGTCGACATTTTCAATAATTTAGGGATAGGCTCCATCCATTGAAGCTTCTCTTACATGGGGGAATATCCTTTCACTGTTAAAAAGAAAGATTATGGTCTCAATTTGTGTGCATATTGCCACAAACTCAATGGTTTGATTATAAAGAAAAAGTATCTTGTTCCACAAATGAGCCAGCTCCTTGGAATAATTAGTAGTTCCTCCATTTTTTCCAAGATTGATATAAATTGTTCATATCAATATACTCATAATTGAGAAAGGATATGAGAACTTTCCATATTTTAAGACCAAATATGCAATTTACGACTACCTGCATGTACCCTTTGAGCTCACCAATGCTCTTCCATTTTTTAAACATTTTGTCATAAATTCTGTTTTTGAAATTTTGAAATTTTATTATATTATGGCATTTTCAATCTCTGAGGAGGAATATGTAAATAAAGTGACCACTTTTCCTCCTGGAATTAAAGCTGATAAATCTTTTTACAAGGCTTTCAAATAGCTTTTACCTACTCATTATGCGGAGTATTAGGGCTATATTGCTTCTTTTAAAGGCCTTAAATAAATATAGAAACAATTTCTCAACTCTCCCCCTCAAGAATCCTCAAGGCTCTTAAATCATTCCTTGTGCCTTTCCACTTCTATCACTTACTCATTAAGAATTGTTAAAAGAAAATTAGTTCACTTTCCAAACTCCTCAATAAATATCCATTTTTTTACCTCAATAAAACAACCTAAGCTTTTCCAAAAAAACAGTATTGCTTCTTTCCCACTTCAAACCTTCTCTCACAGCCATTTTAGATATGTATACCTCTTTTTATTAATTGAGTACTTGAATAAGTCATGTGACTGACTCAAGGATACGTGCCATTGCATTTGATAGTTGAAATATTCTTCCAGCTGAGTTCAAACATGAAATTTATGAGGAGGAACTCCTTTGCATATTCTGGCCTCTCAAACTCTTGAGATATTTCCATATTTCCCTTTCTCATCCCTTTGTAGCTCTAACCAATCACTCCTCCCTTCAATAATTTGTTTCTTTTAAATTTCTCACTCAACATCAAATTCACTTGGATAAATTACTCCCTGAGTTCAATTTCACAATCACATACCACCCTGGTCATCTGGAAGCTCTCTTGAATTTCCTTTCATGTTTCAAAAACATTTTCCCAGAGAGGGGGATCTCATAAGAAAGCCTCCATCAAAGTCTTAACAAATTATATAAGAAAATTAAATTTGACACTCAAACCTATTCTTTGTAAATTTTGATTCATTTCAAATTTATTCAATAAAATTTGGAAGAAACTTTGACAACATAATCAATATTCAAGTATTCCTATATTATTTGTAAATCTGAAAACCATTGCTTATAATTCTTTGTACTACTATTTAAGGATTGAGTGGTGGTTCCCAATGACCTCACAGCTGAGATAAACATATCTCAAAATTCCCATGCTCCTCCTCTAGCTAGCTAACCTGTTCAAGAGAAGATTATCAAGCCTGTCAAGAAGGATTTCCACTGGTCTGGAATGGCTCAGCTAATAAATTATTATTCTTTATCCTCTAATAGCTCTCAAGAAACATAACTATCTATTAAAATAATCTTGGAAATTTTAGACCTCTTTCAATCAACTAAGACTTAAATTAACCTTTTAAACTCTTTTGATTCAAAATTTTTCATAAAATAAAAAATCCTCAAAAATTAAATTTTTCATTCCAACAAAGTCTTCAATAACTTCTTTTAATTCAACCCATATCTTTGTAATAGACTTTTTTCCGATCATGACCTTCCATAAAATGTTTTCAGTGATAGAGATTCACTTTATGGTTTTTCATTTTGAACTAATATTTGTGATAAGCTTAAAATGTTTGGAGATCTTTTCTATTATTATCATCTTTAATTCAATTTAAATACATAGGGTGAAGAATATACTAGAAAAGTACGTTTGAAGCTACATTATTCATAATAGAAATGATCTGTATATCTGACTCCCTTTCACTTAATTTTCCAACAAGAATTCTGACTACTCTTCTACTAAGAAGTCCTCATATCTCACATTTTATGGAGGAGAACAGAAATTTTACTCAGCTCACATAGCTCACTCTCTCTGAAAATATATCATCAATATCAAATAAGTACAGAGATATGTCAAGAGAGAAGTTTAATTTTCCATAAAAAATATTCAAAAAGCTAGCAGCTGAAAGTAGACCAATACCACCTCTCTTCAATCCTGGTGATATGGTAGGGCTTTCCTAAAACAACATCAAATTTTAAATACATTCAAAGAGACTCTCAGAAGTATTTTTTGTCACCTTTCCTATTTAAGAAGCTTAGTTTCCATGCATATTTCCTCAAGCTCCAAAGTCAAGAAAATCAATCCACCTACTATTCCATATTTCCCCTCTGGGGCCTGTCAAAAAATCTTCACTCCAAAATATGAATCAAGAACCTCCTTTTTTAATTATCATATAGGAAGGAGAGTAGTTGTAAATATATCAGCGTCTCAATTCAGAAGCCCAAGAGGGAAAGTTATTTGATCTGGTTCAATTGAAATTTTTCAATACAAACCAAAAAAACTCCCTGAGAATCATGTTCCAATATCAGAAATTTGCTTGAACATTTTGAATATTTGCACGGTTACATCCTGAATATCCAGGACCAAATTTCTAAAGACCTTGATTTTAATGGTGTTTGCTGGAGAGAGGTCTTCATGAAAGTAGGTTCCCCATTCTTGTATGCACCTCTAGAAGATATGATTAAATTTCTTTTTAAGAATCACCTTGGCTACTTTTTGAGAACCTGGAAACTTCCTTTGAGCAGTACTCTTGGACATTTTTAATTATCATACCTTCAAAATCTCCAATATTTTGTCATGATGTTTCTTGAAGAAACTCTTTGTGGAAAAACATTTCATTTCTATATATGTGTTTGTTCATATAGTTCTCAGTGTACAGTGTAGTTTATAAAAGAAAGATCCTTGCCTGGTATGCACTTATAAGGAGTTTCTGTGTCTTTGAAACATCACTATGGCCACTCTGTTAGAATCACATTTTGTTTTTGATCTTACACTATCAATACTAAACAGTTTCCAAGTCCAAGAGGTCAAAACACCTTTCTATAATTTCCCTTTGTTTATTTTAATAAAGTTTACTTGTTTCTTTATTTTTATTCCCTTTTTTGGGGAGGGCTTTACCCACCAATTCATTGCTTATTTTATAATTTTGGGTCAAATTCAATTTTTAAAACCAGACACCAATGGCAAATGAATATCAATTATTTCCTTTTCATATTCAGAATTAATTATAGTATGTGAACACAGAGCACATTTTGGACCCCTCAGTAAATCTGCTCTCAATATTTTAGGACCTGGAGGGTATCTTCCTTAAGCTCTCCAGAACTCACCATCTCAATATGGGGGTTTCTGTCACAACCAAGGACATTCCAAGTTGGTTCCAGTGGTCAATCCCTTATGGAAAGATGTCTAATCATCTTAATCATCAAAATATACCAAGCCTTCAAATAGGAAACTTTGTGGAACTTTCATTATTTATGGCTGTTACAGCAATTTCACAGCCATTGAACCATCACCATTGTATTTTGAAGTCCATATTTTGTCCCAGGCCTCAATGATTGTGCATACCATGGGATTCTGTTCTACATTACTTGGACTTTTTCACTAATATGGAATCCTCAGAACCACCAGAAAGGCCATTCCAATGGACCTTCTTCAATTTTCAAAAACCATCAAGCACCAAAATATGCCATTTTTTCCATGGCTCCAAATATTACCTCCATTTGCATTTGATTCCAATTCTGAAAGAGAACTATTTTGAGAGTTCAATCTTCAAGGGTACATAATTCAGGTGCCTACTGGTACCACACATATACCCTTCTCAGACTGATTGATCTACTTAACAAAAACTCCCTCAAGGGAATACTTCCAAAATCTCAATACCTATTCAAGAGGACAACTTCAGAAATATTTTCAAAGCTAAATACAACAAGCAAATTCCAAATTCAAAGAAACATGTATGAAATTTCTAATTTTTGTAGTTCAATTCAACCAATTTCAGTTAAAACTTAGGTCAAGTGTACTTCCTTTCATTATCCTCTACAAATCTCAAGATTGGTAAATATTATAGTGCAACCTGCAGGCATCAAGCTCCTAGCCTTTCACATAAACAGACAGGTCTTCTTACCAGAGTTTTACATGGAGGTAGTCAGCTGAAATGTTGCTAACTTCAAGTAGCAATATGCATTAACAGAGTTATTTTAAGGTGTGGAGATGAAACTTTTGATGAAATATCAAGTACTTTTCCTGTCCTCAAAATTTGTATAAGGTAAAATTATTTAAAAATAGTAATAAGTAGTATTTTTAAAGAGAAAACACGCCAATTTTATTGTTTTTAACTTTGTAAGTATAAAACAATAATATAATAAAAATTTATTGTTTTACTAACAATAAAGATTTATCCAAAAATACTCTACAAGAGATATTTAAGGCTACAAAAGAAGTTTCTTCAAGAGCAATTTCAATTGAAATTAATTTAGAAAAGAACTGCAAGCAAGTAATTAAAGAACAAAATCTTTAAAAGATATTTTGAAGATAAAACACACCCAAAAGTGACCAGAATGAATTTGGAAACCAAGTGACAAGATTAACAGTGATGAAAGATGCTTTAATTCACTTTTGGGGTGGGTCAGGGGTAAAAATGATTATAAGAGTTACAAAAAATGATTATAATTATTGTTTCAAATGGTTAAAAGGTTCAAAATGATATGAAAAGGGTGGTTGGAATCTATTATTGATTGGTTTAACCGTGTTTAAACTAATTTTAAAAGGAAAAGATTCTAACATGAAGAGAAAAGTGGGGAAAAGAAAAAATTCTTTTATGGCCATCAATTTTCTTACTCCAAAAATAAAATTTACTCTTTTCAGTCGTGGAAAACACTCTGACAACATCAAAGCCAATTATGGCATCATTGAACCCTGGTTGAGACCAAAAAAGGGCTGGTTTTAGCCATTAATATAGTAATACCTGTCCTAGAGCCTTCAAAACATGTCATAATGAGTTTAAGAGACGTAGAAACTAGTTAAAACTGTTTTTAGTAAGATTTTTTATCCTAAGGGTAGTTTTACCCTCTTGGCAACAGTTAAAACTACCCTGGTTGGTATCAAAACCTCATTATCAATTGAGTAACAGACCCTGTGACTCAATTCCAGGCCAAAAGTGATGAACCTTTGTGTGGATTCGGACATCTCACACCTGTCAGCAAGGATTTTAAGGGTCTGGCTCCCCCATAGAACTAGAGTTCCTTTTCCCCCCAAATTTAATCTTTCCAATTTATTTTTTCCTTTAATTCCTCATCATGTATTATACTTACAATTTACATATGTAATTCAATTGAGTTTTACAGTACACTACTGTAATAATTGACACCTCTTATGTAAATCAAAGTTCACTTATGTAATACACGTGCACATTTTGACAATTCAATTGAATTCAATTGAAAATACTTCAATTCCTCATAACCTCTAAAATATACACAACACCTCAATTTTAACACAAAAATTGATGATTAACACTACATGTGATGTGAATTAAATGAAGGTTTTGAGGATTTTCAACTTTTATACAGAAAATACAAAAAACTTAATTTAAGCTTATTTAGAGTTGAGTTACAAAAATTTCACTCAGAGGTGACCCCACCTAATTTTTTAGAAGAAGTCCAATGGTCAAATGAATTTTGTATGTTTCTTTGTTAGATAAAAAGTTATGATAAAATTTTTTTAACTTTTTTCTAAAATTATTTTATTTTGGTTAATTTTGTTAAAAGTTTATTTTTACTTAATTTTTTCAAGTAAAAATGTGTTTTTACAATTTTCAAATTTAATTTATTTTTATTTTTCAATTATAATTGAATTTTTTGAGTATGTATATAAATTCATATTTATATTTTAATTTTCTTTTAATAATGTAAATAAATTTATTTTATTTATGTTTGTATATTAATTTTTTGTTTGTGATCTTTTGGGTATATGAAAATACCTCTAAGGCTCACAGTTACTTTTGTTCCCAATTTCATATCCAATTACCCTTTCAGTATGTAACTTCACCTTGGGAATGAATATTATCATCCATTTGTGCCTCTGTAATTTTGAAAATGTCAAAATCAGCTTGATTTGCCTTTTTTTATTTCAAATTAAAAACCCTCCACTTTTACCATCTTTAAAAATTCTACTATTGGAATACAAATAAAACTGAAGAAATTTTATTTGGTGAAACCTTGAATTTCTGATAGAAATGCTCCATTGTGGCTATTATATAATATATATGTCAAGTTAATTTCAAATAAATTTCATTTGGTAATATTTCTTGTTTTTTGCAATTCAATATCAAATCTTAAACATAACTTAAAATCTCCCAAATGTTCAGCCTGTGACACAAAACCAGAGAAGAAGCATGAAATTCAAAACTACCATAAGTATGGTACACAAGAAAGGATTAAAATATGCACCTTTACCATTTATTGAACCAAATAAAATTACACAAAGGCCACAAATACAAGAAAAACAGTACCTAAAAGTATTAGTGTATACATGTGACTAACTTCAAGAGCAAACCTACCCCTTTCATAAAATATTATTCTTATTACCAAACAACAGGAATTGACCAGGTTATCAAGGTCATAACCTTATTCTGAGAATTTACCTCAATCTTTACCTCTCATATGACATCTAGAGCTTCGATTACAGAACAAACAAGTCTATTCTTTTGTCAAAGCTCTCATAGAGGGATATCCAATGATACCAATTCCAAGACTTTAGCCTGACTGGATCAAAAGCTACCACACAGATACTATGAAAGAGGTAAAGTAGGGCTACATAATATTTTACCCTTATTCCTTCATCTTGAACAGATCAAATGTTATTGGTACTTTCCTCTCAAAACAAGAAAAAAACTATTTTACAAATAAGTAATAATACCTTCAGCCTGTATAGCTTTGGCATACCTAATTCAAAGTGGGTCAGAGGTGTAACTATTTTTTAGAGCTCATTTCTGGCTACATTTTGATTGACTTCCTAACCCTTTATCTTGAAAACTGAAAATTATATTGAGGACTTAAGGTTACAATCCCACACCAAGTGGTATTTTGGGATACTATCCCATCCGATTGTATTACAAGGTTCCAAAACCATTAAATGGATGTTGATCTATTTATGACTCATAATTAGGTCTATATAGTTCCACCCCTGCCTGTATTTAGTGGTACTACAGGATAGTCTCCCATATAACTGAATTATGAGGTGTTGAACCCATTCAATTGGTTTTTTTATGTGAATTACTACTAAACGTACTAATGAGAGTCCCCAAGATGGGTTTTTTACATCATTGGAAATTTATTGTTTATTAGAACACAACAGAATCTTCCATTGGTGAATTTTGTATGGGAATCAAAGGTTGAGATGTGGTTTAAAATCCACATCTGTGCACTGATACAGGGTTTTAGCTGTGTTAAGCCACAAACCAACCACTTGACTGAAAATTATCACTCTATGAATTTGAAAGGAGGTCACACACCTCTTTCTACCCCAAATTTAGATAAAAGGAGGCTTTTTGCTCCAGGAAAAACCCCAAATCATCTTCTTAGCTTGTTTTATGTGGTTAAATCCTCTTACACAGAATTAACCCTTAAAATGTTCAATATATAGGCATTGATTTTAATTATTATATTTCATATAATATTACTCCAATTCATTATTATTGCAAATGGGGAACTCAACAGACTCACCATCAATATTTCATAATATTAGATACATTTTACTTTATTATTATGCTATTTTATGTGTCACAGTCATACTTCAAGCTTTCAATAACTTTCCCATAGCTTCTATATATAATCAACCTTAAAACAATCATATTTTAGACCACTTACATATAAGTTTTATTCTGATTAATTATTGAACAATCCAATTTATACAATAAATATAAAATTCCAGAGAAAAAATATTCATGGTAGCATTTTCATTGAATAACTATTTAATCTTGAGATAATCCAATGAAAGCTTTCAGCACAAGAAATTTGGGACTCATCTTCTATCACAATCACTCTAAATTCAATAATAAAGAGAAATTCCTACAAGAAGGCAATGAATTAATCCACATCTTTTAGCACTTAGTTAAAAATCTTATTCAGCTCTCTTTGCTCCAATTCACTATAGTTCTACAATCCATATATTCAGCTAGCTATCAAAAATTGAATAGTCTTATTTCATTTGCTTTGTATTAATAATATGTGATTTATTTTCCTACCTTATCTAATCATTCTATATAAATATAGAACTTGTTTAAATTCTCAAAATTTCTTATTAGGGGGTGTCAAAGCTACCAAATCCCACAGTCAAAATCCCAAGTTTTTTTTTGCCAAAATACCACCTTAATTTTTTGGTATTTTAGAAATCCCACACCTCAAGAGGTGTGGTATTTTAAGGTACAGAAACCCAGGTTTTTTGGTACCAAATCCCATGTTTAAATACTAAAATCCTGCCTTTAGCTTCCCATAAAGGCACATGTTTCAAACACACAACTCAGTAAGAGCATGTTAAATTGCATATAACTTTACTTCTCTTGCATAAAATCTGAATACAGTCATCATTTATTAAATTATTTGATTTTAAATTGCATTTAATACAGGCCTTTTCTTCATTTACCATTCCCAAGGCATCGCAAAGGCTACCTTGACTTCAGATGTTAAACTCACTGCAGCTCATTGATGCACTCAACTCTGATAGTGATTCTGATATCCAGAAAGATATAATCTTATTAGATATGATAACCTCACAAAGATACATCAATCCTCATAGAAGATATCCATCACATTACATGTATATAATGAATGATTTACAAACATTATCATCTGAAAGGTTTTGGCAGCTATGTGGGGCCACACATGAATCATTTGGAAAATTGGTTGCACAAATTCAAGCTGATAAAACCTTTCAAAACTCATCACAAAACAAACAATGCAATCCTGCCATCCAATTGGCTATGGCATTATCAAGGCTAGGATCAAATGGCAATGGGGCCACTTTGGGAAAGATTGGAATGTTGTTTGGAATTAGCCATGGGGCTATTTTTTTGTAAACTCAAAGAGTCATCCAGATATTAATGAGGTTGAAGCGCAAAGTGACTGTGTGGTCAACAATAGAACAACGAAGAGAGATGTCTCAAGTAATGCAAGCAGAAGGCTTCCCCAGGTGCATTGGGTTTATTTATGGGAGTCTCATACCATTATCGCAATGTCCTCCCAATGATGGTGAATCCTATTTTTATTGCAAAAAAAGGTAAGCTGTTGAATCTTTATTCTTTATCTCAATCTTACTGATGGTTTACATATAAGGTATTCTATGTCAATACAACTGTTTTGCGATATAAACAAACAGTTCACTGCTCTACATGCTGGTTGTACTGGGTCACTTCATGATTCAAATGTCTATCAACATATGAAAATAGCACAAAAACCTCAAGGGTTTAAAGAAAATGATCAGTACTTACTTGCAGATTCGGCATATGCAAGCTCTCCTTGGGTTGTTCCAGCATATAAGGGAGTTGTAGCACATAATGGAGACAACCGCTCTTTCAATTACTTTCTAGCAAAATCAAGGGTCAGAATCAAGAATGCAATTGGAATTTTGGAGGGGAGGTGGTTTTCTCTAAGGGAAATGTGAAATCAAATGAGGGATAATCATGAAATTGAATATTTTGTTAGTTGGGTTGTGTCTTGCACAATTTTACATAATATGTTAGCACAAATTGGTGATGAATGGTTTGATTTATATGAAGATGATGATCCACCACATGCAGAAAATATGGCCAACAACGGCTTTGGGGAAGATGTGGTAAATATGCATGAAAAAATTAAACCAATTACTTTGGCATGGAAAAATAGTCAATTGTAAATTTAATCAGGAGCATTGATTTCTGTACTTAATTCAATGGCATACAGAGGAGTGGAGATGCTATTCATAAAATAAAACTATTTACAATTCATATTTTTTTAGTTCTTTTTTGGTCCTGCATATTTCTTTCACAGTACCCATTGACTCTTGAATTAATTTTGGTGGGTGTCATTTTCAAGAATTTGTCACCTACATTAAATAATTTATGGCTTATTTGAAAAGAACATCCAAAATGAGTTATTTCGTCATGATTGATAATTTCTGGAGGTGGTTTTGTTGTATGATGAACCATTGTTGATTTCTTCCAAAGAATCTCCATGATTCCAGGTTTTTTTGAAAAATCAATCTCCATTTTCAATTTGGGGAAGTGCAAGCCATGTCCAGAGGGGGTGAAGACAGTTGGAAGTGGATGGAAATCTTTTTTTATACAAAATAAAATATACCATAAGTCCAGGCATTGAGATCATTCAAATCTTGGTGTGGTTTATTGAAAAATCCATCTTGGGTGAAAATGAAATTGGGAAAGGATTTGAATTCTTCCTTGGGATTGGCAGAAGTCCATTCAAGTTGACTGAAATTGGGTAATTTGGCTGCTTCCATTAATGATTGATTTTCATTTGCTGCTAATTTTGAAAAATGGGAGATTCTTGAGTAAACAAATTCGTCATATTGATGAATCTTGATCCATTGATTATTATCTGTTTCAATCTGATGAGGAGTTAAACCTGGTTTTCTGGATTAAACACCTAATAATCTTATAATTAGTTATTAATTATTAAAATAATAAGCCAAAAATATCACACACCTGCAGATTTTACAGAATCTGAACCAGAATAAAACCCAATACCTTTCATTATGCCACCTTGGAGTTGCTTATTGGTTTTAATTTCTTGTTGATTTTGAGATAAGGACATTAATGTCATGATGAGGGTTTGCAGCATTTGAGAGTTTCCAGAAGAATTATCAAAAGGGGTTATTTCATATATGATTACAGGCAAAAAGGGCTTTGTTGTTTTATCAATGAGTATATAAGAATGGGGGAGAGTGTTGGGTGATGGAGGTTTTAACCATGAGGCGTTGGCAGATTTATTGTCAATCAAAATGGTTGAAAAGTTTTCAAAATCCTTTTTGTGAATGGCCAAGGTGAGAAATAGTTTGTTTTGAATCATGGATGTGTTGTCTTTGGCTTTGGGTGAGCTTTCTTTTATGATTTGATTTGGTATTATTATCTTCATGATGTTCTATATTTGGTTTAGCCCTAACCATGACATCAAGAGGAGCAATAATAACTTCATCATCTTTCAAATCATTCTTATGATGTGCTGAGTCTGGTTTAGTCCTAACCATGACATCATCAAAATGATTTGAAGAATGAGAGAGAGGAGGAACATTTTCTTTGAATTTTAAGGATGATGGAAGGGGTGTGAAATTAAATGACATTGCAAAAAAACCCTTAGAATTAATCCTCCCTTATTTGAACAAATAAATGAAAAGCTTAAACAAAAATTAAAATAAAAAATCAATCATTGGTCAGTAATAATTATAATCCAAAAAAAAACATCAGCTCAACATTATTATGATTGGAAAGAAAAATAGTCAAAAAAAATTAATGAGTGATAGATGATGATGATTATAAAAAAAATAACAAGGTCAGTAATCATTATGAATAAAAAAAAAGAGTAAAAAACCTTAGCATTCCAAAAAAATTAGAAAAAAACCATCATCAGTGATTCATGATGATGATGATAGAAAAAAAAGAAAAAAAAATCATCAATTAGATTATGATTATTAAAAAAAAAATCAGTAATCCATCATTCCAAACAAAAAAAGAAAAAAAAATCATGTTAATGGCCTCTGGGGGCCATTAGCATGAAAAATAAATAAAAAAACTCCAAATCAATTCGGGAGGCCTTCTGAATTGATTCCAAATTGATTAGGAGCGATTTGAGGTGCCTAGGCCCTGGAACCTCCCAGGAGCCTATTTGGGAGGTTTTGGGAGGTGGATGGTGATGGATGAGTCTCTTTTGGAGAGGGATGGTGATGGGTGGGTGAGTTTTGGAGGTGGAGAAAAATTAAAAAAAATACCTATAGAAAAAAAATCAGGCTGGAAAAAATTCATAGTGGTGAAACAAAAACAAGAAAAAATCACTTACCTGAATTTTAAAAAAACTGGTGAATTTTTTTTAGAGGGAGGGGCAAAAATTAAAAATAAAAAAAATAAATTGAGAATTAAGATTTGAAATTAAAAAAAAAAATAAAAAAAATGGTGAATTTTTGTTTAGAGGGAGGGGTGAAAAGTAACAATAATAAATAATAAATTGAGAGAAATTAAAGAAGGAAATCAACTTTAAAAAAAATTGAAAATTAAAAATGAAAAATAAAAAATCAAAAATGCAAGGAAATGAACCATTAAATTAAAAAAAAATATATAGAAAAACATGAAAAATTTAAAAAAAACACAATAAAATGACATTAAATATCACTTCATAAAAAAGGAAAAAAGGCATCATCAACTTTTATTTTTGAACAGACTTCACATAAAATCTTGATGCAAAACTTGCCCAAATTTTCAATTTTGTCCTAAGTTGCAAATAAATGTCATACAAAATTGAAATTGCAAGTTGGTGCCCCAATTACAATTAAACATTGAATTTTCCATTTGGTAATAGAGTGAAGTTAGATTTAATGAAATAAGATCAATAATTAAACATAAACATCACTTTGATTTAATAAATAACCACATATAAACTGATCACATGATGTATACCTAATATTTTATTTTTATTGATTAATGTCAGAATGCGTTCCAGCTCCCCAATTGGGCTGCTTGATGACAATCCCACTATAGTGAGATCTATCTGGCATTGTGTTTCCTTAAATTCCAATTCACAATTCCACTTTTATTTTTCAAATTCATATTTCTTTGTATTTTGCTTCTCCTCAAACTCCATTTGCTTTTGCAACTTGACTTCTTCAAACCGTTGCTTTTTCATGTTGCTTGCTTTCTCTTCATTCCACCTCTTGCTGTCCCACTCCAAACAAGCATTTTCACTGACTTCACAGGCTACAAATCATGAATTTTGTCAGTAGGATTGATCTGACTAACCATAAACCCAAAACATACCCTTTTTCTGTGATTCAGGCAAATTTGCATATGCTGGTGAAAACATATCCATAAGCCTTTTCCTAGAGCCACTCTTGTCATTCAAGTTAGGAGTAAATGCTTGATGACTCTTTTGTATTGAATGTGTTATGGATTTACTTTTCTGGTCAAACAAGAAATAATCAACAATGGATTTCATAAGTATCAGGCTTAATCAGACTTACTGATTCATCTTGGTGGTTTTCCACTTGAACCAAGTCATCATCATTATTAAGCAAAGGATCCACAATGAGAGGTGAATCCAAGTTATCATTCTCCTTTAACAAGTAAATGAGCTTTAACTATCACAGGTAAAAAGAGGAAGAGGGGATATCTTACCTTATCGAGCAAAACATCAACATCATCATCACCATTTCAGCTGTCTTTTTCTTGCAAATAATAGCTTGAAATGGGAGTGACATTGGGCGTTTGGCCAAAGAGAACATCCATTTCAGCATAGCAAGTACACATAATTTCAAGATTTTCACTCATTTATTTTATTCATTTACTCTCATCTTCTTCCGTTATTCCAGCCCCAGTTAAATTTTCAAATTTTTTTGCTGCCATATATTTCTTTTTATATGTTTGCCATCAATCTCGGATGCTGCTTGAACTAAGGTTTAGGCTATTTTGTGATTTTTTGTTTACCTCAATGGCCATAAGCTGAAATCCATGCTGCTTTGATGAAGGAGGTCTTCCAATAGATGTTGAACCACTAGTACAAAAACATGACTCGAAATTGGATTTTACTGAAAGCCAATTAATTATGGTTAAGTAATCTGTACATATTAAGTGACCTGATGGATGAGGCAGGCCAGAGGTGATCTTCATATCTGTCTTGATTTGTCTTGCTTTGTATCAAGGCATTATTATATGGATGAAGAAGTATGAATGGACTGTAATCTGTTCGGTCAGATTGTCCAAAATGGAGTGTAGAAGAATATGTTGTACAGGTATGAATTGTGAGTACTTGTAAGGTTTGTCTATGAAACTCTTGATAATAGTAACAATATCAAGAGTACTATGACTGTCCTCAGTAGAAAAATATAATATAATGAAATATTATAACCACAAATTTAAATATAATTATTAAAAATAATTATATAAAAAAATAAATTTAATTATTATTATAATATATAATAATAAAAAAAATAATAATTATAATAAATTATAATTATTCTATTATTGTTATAGTCACTGACAGTTATAACAATAAGAAGTGTAAAGCTCTTAATGAGACAATTACACGTGGAAAATAAGAATATTAACCACTTATAAATAATATAAATATTATTTATAAAAAGAATTAATCACACACTGTGCAGAAATGATTCTTTATAGAATAAAATTCTATATAAAAAAACTAATAATAGATAAAAAAAATATAGAACTTTAAAGAAAACTTACTTATAATATTTATTTAATACAACAAGTTATAAAACAACAGTTATTATATTAAATAATGATTATAAGTTAAAAACACGCCAAAAATCAATAAAATCAAAGATAAAACAACTTTTATACTAAAATTTATGATTAAAGAGTTTTTGAGAGGAATTTGTGGATTTTAAAAGATATTTAAGATGATAATTTTATATAATAAAAGTTATTATAGATGATTACAACAATAATCTGAATTCTATGACTTCAATTCTTTAATTTAAAGAATAAAAATAACTTAAGAATTACTTTTAATAATAAGATTTTATATTTAATAAAACTTTACCTGTTTAAATGTCTAATATGATTGGATTGATTCTAAATTGATGGACAAAAACAGTGATGAAAAGACTCTTTTTATGTCTACAGAGCAGCTCTCATGATTCATAATGGATGTAGAGGGCGTGCTAGGTCAAAACTGAAAAACCATGCTTAAAAATTAAGTTCTTAACTTAAGGCAACTTATTTTTACTTCCAATTTAAAGTTACCAGTGTTATTCTTAACTCCAAGTAACTTTAATCCTCATTTAGTTTAATTATTTTAAGTTTTAATATAAAATAAGTTTATTTATATTAAAGTTCATCACATGAACAACATAAAATCAGAGTTTCAAGCAGAAATCTCTTAAACTGAATTTTTAATTAATTTTTAAAGAAATCATAATTTTCTTTAAACTTAATTAAAAAAGTAATTTTCCAGGCTAATTACCCAGGAAACTTATTAATAAAAGATACTTAAAATTTAATTTATATATTGATAATATTAAATTCTAAGCTGTGTGAAATTTTCAAGCAAATCCATTAAGATTTGGATTTTTAATGAATTTTTGAAGTTATTACTATTTTTCCACGTAAAATAGCAATACACACAAAACCTTAAGTTTTGATAAGGTTTTGATGATTGAAACCTTAAAGTTTTAAGCTTATTTAAGCTTTTTAAGCTTGATTAAGCTTTGACAGTTCTTAAAACCTTGATTCCAAGCCTGCTTATTGGGATTTACCCTCTTGGCAGCTTGAAATTCCTGTCCAATTTAGGATAAAACCAGTTTAAACCTTAAGGTTGGATCAAAGTCTAATCTTAAAGTTTAAATAAGGTTGAAAATCCTCCAATACAGGTGGACAACCTTAATTGAATCCTTGCAGATCCAAAAAGTTGGGTACCCCAGCTCTATTTGGTCTTTTTCCTTTGTCCCACCTTTTTGCGTGGATTTTGCCCTTTTATTTATTTAAAGCCATACTATGGCCTTAAACCCTTTTAAATTGAGCTCACGCAGGATTTACATTCTGTATGGCAAATCCTTAGCCAATTCAGTAAATATACACCACACCTTAATTTTAACTAAAATTTTGGTAAAGTTGCATAAACCTTATGTAACTTTAAATTTAAGCTTAATTAAGCTTAAATTTAACAATTTTAAAAAATGTTAAAAAAGTTACATTGGTACTGTGAGATTCTTAAATCTTCCAATAACATAAAAAATAAGTGGTTTTGGGTATAACACCCTATGGGTGTACTCTAGGTTATTTTTGGTGTAGAATCCAAAAATGACATAATAATTATAACTTTGTTTATCCAAAAGAAAGTTATACTTATTTTTTATTATTTTTTATTTTAAATTCAATTAAAAAGTCTGTTTAAGACAAATTTAACTGTTTATAAAATCATTTGTGGCCTTATGGGTGTGTTGAACATACCTCACAGGCTCACATTCCCTACCACCAAAAAAAAAATTGTACCACAATTTTTCTTTTGTAGTATACCCCCAAGTTATTTGGGGGGGTATAATCCACTGTCCAACCTCTTTACTTATACTGTTCAAGTATGTAAAGCACACAATTCAAACTTTATTGAGCAATTGGTCTTCTCTCATGTCTGAATCTTCTGAGAAACTTTTGGGAATCAGCTATTTTACTTTCTTCAATCCACTCATCTTCATGTTGTGGATTTCTGTACCTGACTAAGTATTCTCTTTCATTTTTACCCCTAAGTCTTCTTTCTTTTAAGACTTTCAGTACCTTCTTTTCCTCACTTGGTTCAAGTGGGGGTACTTCTAAGGGTGTTTCATTCCTTAAAGGAAATAATTCCTTATCACTTGATGTGTAATGCTTTACAAGACTGACAGGAAAAGTTGGGTGTTTGTTTCCTAACTCTCCTGACAGTTCTACTTGTACTGCATTTGTCCCATGAAGGGCTTTAATAATAAATGGTCCTGCAAAGGAATCTTTCAATTTCTTTGGACCTTTAATATTATTAAAGTTCAAGGTTGAAACTAGTATTAAGTCCCCTACTTTGAATTCTGGTGTCTTATGACTTTTATCCCACTTCTGCTTAGCATATTCAAAGGCATCATTCATGCTTTGATCTGCATGATGTCTCACTTTATCAAGCAGCAGCTTAAAGCTTGAAGCAGTTGGATGAATGTCAATCAAATCCTTTTTCAAAGTATCAACTGGAAGTTTGGGGTTCCATCCTTTTTCCAACATTGCAGGAGTCTTGCCTGTTGAAGCATGGATGGAGGTCTTGTAGGCTAATTCCAATGCTGGTATAAGAGTACACCAATCATGGGTAAAGCCATCAGAATCTTTAAACTCCAGGCCATAAGCACAAAATCTTCTGATCATGTCCTCAAGGGTTTGAATCATTCTTTCTGCCAGTCCATCTGTTTGTGGATGGTAGGCTGTTGAAAATGATAATTTTGTACCCAAAAGCTTATGTAGATTAGTCCATAAGGCTGATGTGAATTTTGGGTCTCTATCACTAATGATATTTTTAAAGAGACCAGTATGGGATATGACTCTGTTCCAAATCAAAAGAGCTGTATCCATAGCTGTGTCATCTTTATGACATGGTAAAAAGATTGGTGTTTTGCTATATCTGTCCACAATAACAAGACATGCATTGTAACTTTTATCACCTCCAGGTGGTAAAGCAGTTACCCAATCCATGTGAACCACTTCCCATGGGGTACTTGGTTCTTGAATATGGATCATTAAACCAAATCTTTTACCAGTAGCTTTATTGGCTTTCTGGCACCTATCACAACTATGACAGTACTTAATGACATCTTTCCTCCAAGATGGCCACCAGGCACATGTCTTAATTCTTTCCATTGTTCTGTCTTCAGACAGATGTCCAGAATAAATGTTATCATGGCATTCTAGTAGTATTGTGTTAATCAACATTCTACTACATAGGACCATGACACATGTGTGTTTAGATCTATGATATAGTATACCATCAAACAAATGAAATCTTCCATTATCATAAGATGTTTTCCAAATATCATCCAGACAATTAGCCAAGGCTACATCTTTACAATCTTTGTCAAGTAGAGCAGTAAGAATATGACAATTCTTATCTTGCTTGTAGCTTTCTCTAACCTCTTCAAAGAATTCTGTTCCAACATCTGTGATATTAATTCCTTCAATTGGGATTTGAGGTTCTGCACTTGTAGGAACATAGGCAGGATTATCAGGTGTATTGGGTAATGCCCATCTACTTAAGCCATCAGCATTCTTATGAATATTTCCAGCTTTATGTACTATGGTCATATTGCCTCTATACTCCTGTATAGCAATCTGCCATCTTAACATGTGTCTGTTTGGAGTCTTCATGTTAAGAAGTGATTTTACTGCGTTACAATCAGTAATTACTTCAAACACACTACCATCAAGATAATAATGAAGTTTTTCCAGAGCCCAAACAAGGCAAAGGCACTCCATTTGGCTAGCTCCATATCTTGCCTCAGTAGGTTTAATTTGTCTTGAAATAAAACAAACTGGACCTTCATAAGGTTTGTCATTGACAATTTGAACTTGATGAAGAGCAGCTCCTAAACCATCACCACATGCATCAATATACAGCTTAAAAGGAAGTTTCCAGTCTGGCATTAATAATAATGGTGCATTGGTCAAGGCATACTTGATTTTATCATATGCTTGAATTCTCTCCTGTGTCATTTCAAAAACAGTTTGTTGATCACAAATTCTGTATAATGATCTGGCATGGATTGCAAAATCTTTAAGGTGTTGCCTGTAATAGCTGGCAAATCCTAAGAAAGACATCATCTCTTTTTTGTTCTGGGGCATTTGTTTCAGTAAAACTGCAGCCACTTTGTTTTTGTCAACACCAAGGCTTAGTCCTGATACTACATGTCCCAGAGCTTTCAACTCATGAAACCCAAAATTACATTTTTTAAGAGAAATTTTCATGTTCACTTGTAGAGTTTTCTTAAGTACTAATGAAAGTCTCTCTAAATGTGATTGCCAGGTTTCTGAACAAATGATAATGTCATCAATATAAATGATTAACCATCCCTCTGATAATTCATGTGGGAATATGGTATTCATCATTCTTTGATAATGAGAGGGTGCATTTTTAATACCAAAAGGCATCCTCAAATATTCATAAATACCACAATGAGCTATTATTCTCAATAATTTCCTTGCATGAGGTGTTAAAACATTCTGATGGAAGCCTTTAAGAGCATCCATGGAAGTAATAAACTTTGCTTTGGATAATTGAGTCAAAGTCTCATGGATTCTAGGGATTGGATACCTGTCTGGAATAGTATAGGTATTCAGTGCTCTAAAATCACCAACCATCCTTGACTTATCATTATGCCAAGTAATGATTACTGGAGTTGTGACTTCAACTTCCTCATTGTGTCCAACTTTTCTAAGAACTCCCAGTTCCATTAGTTCATTAATATGATTTTCTAATGCTTCTCTAGCCCTAGGGCTAGCTGGGTAAGCTGGTCTTCTTAATAGTGGCGGATAAGGCCTTTCCACATTAAGCATAATGTCTACCTCATGGCCTTTTATAGCCCCAAGTGGTTCATTATCAGAAGCAAAGGCTTCTCTGTATTGAAATAAAATTTCAATAAGTTCTTCCTTCATTTCTGGTGTTAATTCAGGACTAATTTGTGCTTCACTTAATTGATCTGACACAAATCTTTCTTTATTAACATTCTTTACTTGTTGAATGACAGTAATTTCTTTTCTTTCTGGAGAAAAAGCAAATTTCTGCCTTTTATTTTCCCCTATAGTGAAATATCTGTCCTTATGATTATTAATATCAATACCATAGATATTGAGATAATCATTTCCAAGTATAAAGTGTTGTGAAGTACAATTATTCATAACAACAAATTCAGCTTTCAATCTCATACTTCCTGCAGGATGAGGAAATATTATTGCAGCTTCAAATATACCCAAAGGATGCATATTCTGGCTAGCACTGCTGAATTTTACACCTTCAATTGGCATCAACTTGTCTTGCCAATTGGTATAAATTTTGTCAAGGTAATCTTTCCCAACACAAGTGCAAAAAGCACCTGAGTCAAGATGTATCTTGGCTTCTGTGTTATTTATCACAATATTAGTGATACAAGATGACCCAGCTGTATAACCTTTACCTCTGGCAGGTTTGGTTTTTTGCATTCTGGCATCTTGCACATGTATGAGATCCATACATTCATCACTGTACTGTGGTAAGTGAGTATGTACCTCAGTGACTTCAAAAGAAACATTAATATTCTCTATACTAAGTTCTTCTGATGTTTCTTCTTCTTCTGAAGGTTCAGAATCACTTTCATGTAAAGCTACCTCAGTTTCTTTTGTGTCTTCCACTTTTTCAACACTTATCTCATTGACTCTTGTCTTTTTTGGACAAGTGTTTGCTAAATGAGATGTGCTTCCACATTTATGACATTTCAAAGGAGGTCTGTCATGTGGTTTATTTGGTTTTGAAATTGGTTTCCCACTAGTCTTGTTGTCTATTGGGGGTTTATACCAATTTCTTCCAATTTTTGTTCTAGTAGTGATATCCTCCATAGCATTGATATAATCTTCTGTAGAGCAAGGCTCAATACATCTGCTTCTTATAGCATGCTCAAGGTCACCACCACACTTTCTTAATATCCTTTTATGTACCATTGGTTCAGACATATCAGGGTGAAGGGCAGTTAATCTGTCCTTCTGTTTAAGAAACCAAGTCATGGGCCTGTCCCTCTCAATATTAAAAATGGCTTCCTCAAAAGAATTTTCCATTCTAAATCTCCAGGAATCATTTGCCCATTTGGAAATAACTTGTTCTTTCCACCAAGGCCAGGAATGTTTTCCATGGTCTTGTCTCATTTTATAATACCATTTCTTAGCTGATTTGGTAAATAATGAGTGTAATCTGGCACTTATGTATTCATCTGGTATGTTAAAGTCTTCTTTGAACATATCAATTGTTTTCATAAATTCCATATGATTATATTCTCCTTCACCACTGAAGGTTGGCCATTCCTCTAATCTTGGAATGTCTTTGAAATTGCAAGCAGTTTCCACATCATTACTTGAAATTGTATGATGTAAATCATTATTCAAGTTAAGATCATTTCTGTCAAGAAATGGTGTGGATTGCCTTGGCAATTCATGTTTTAGTGATATATTATTAATACTTGATTGAATATCTTCTTTCAATTCAAGTCTTGCTTTATCACTTTTTTCCAATTGTTCTTGAAAAAGAGCTGCATTGTGGCCAGTTGAATTTTCCAAGTTTTGAACTTGTATTTTCAATTCTCTTAACTGTCCAGTTATAAAAGAAATTGAATTCTCATCTGGTTGATTGAGTAAGGTAACTTTATGCTCAAGTCTTTCACAAATTTGCGTCAAAGACAAAATATTTGCCTTATTAACATTTTCAAGGCCAATAATGGTCTTTTGTTGGTCTTTAACTTGTACTATCTCATTGCCCAGCTTTTGTTGGACATGATCAAATGCTTTGAATTTTGCCATAATTTCTTTATTACAAGATTCAAAGTAAGTTACAAGCTTTACAGGGTCTATTTCTTTGGAAAGGATTGGTTCAATCTTTCCTCCTCCTTGTTTTTGAATTCCATCAAAGTTCTTGCCATATTGAACACATTGTCCATGGCTGTCTTTTCCTTCTTTGGAATCCTGTAATTCTGAGGGTAGGGCTTGTTCCACTTGGGCTTTGCCTTTCCCTTTGCCTTTTGCTTGCCCTTCTGGTTGGTCTTTGGGGCTTGCTTGGGCTTGTTTGGCACTTGTTGAGGCGGATTTTTGCTGGTGGATGCTTGAGGAGCTTCCACTTGGCTGTTGTCCTTGCCCTGGGCCAACTTCTTCTTCTGGTCTTCTGATAACATGCTTTGGTTTTTCAACCAAGCTTTTATCTGTTGGACTTGTCCTTTGACAGACATTGGTGTCCAACCCAATAGAAGATCTTCTGTCTTTTCTGGCCCCATGAACTTCTTCACTTGAAGATAAGAGTTCATGGTGCCTATCCAAAGACTTGGAAGGAGTTCCCACTCTTGTTGTTTTGACGCCAGGAACCAGTTTTTCCATTGGGATTGATAAATTTCCACAGTTGCCTGTTGGAAATGGTTCAGGTCTAACAGCAATAGCAGTTATGTCAGCTTCTGGACTCTCAATAAGAGGTTCAAAGGTGCTGGCTAACCTTTGGGAACTGGTCGAAGTTCTGGCATCCTCCATTTGTGCCTCTCCTCTGGGAGGACATTCTTGCCTTTTGGATTTATGGCTGGAATGTCCTGGTCCAGATCCATTTGATTGGATGGAGTAGTTGCTTCCACTTCTAGTAGGAGTCATTTCACGTCAATTTTAATAAAAATTAGAGTAAAAGTGGATTGAATTCACCTGCAGGACCTTTAAAGGGCTCTTTGGTTATTAAACCCCTTGGTGCTGGGCTGGTTTGAATTTCAATACTTGACTCTGAGGCTTCAGAGTCTGAAGAATTTTCTCTGATGGAAGACACTAGAGAAAAAAAAATATAAGTTATTTTATTAAACAATAAAAAATAACTTATAAACTCAACTTATTGAATAAAGTTGTTTTTATGTAATTTATGGCAAATTACGTCAAAAATAAAGAAAAATGTCTAAGATAAAAAGAAAAAATGTTTTTAGTAAAGATTTTTATTTTTTTTAAAAGATTTTTTATTTGATTTATTATTTTCTTTAAAGAAATAATAATTATGCAATTAACAAGTTATTAATCAAAATTATATTTATTATTCACTTTATACTAGAATAACTCAAAGAATAAATTTCAAGTCTGTGATGTGAAAAAGCCACTGGTTAGACAAAAGAAATTTATTCCAAGTCACTCAATAGTATATTGTTTCAAACAATATTCTTAAGAAAGAATAACTTTATTAATATTATAAAGATTATTTATAAGGGATAAGTCCTAAAAAAAGCCAATATTAAGACAAATATGGCAATTTTACGTCAAAAAACAGTAAAATAAGGTCTAGAATATGATTTATGTCCCAAAAATTGGTTTAAAATCACGGCCAGGCCCCCAAATGTAAGGTTTGTCTATGAAACTCTTGATAATAGTAACAATATCAAGAGTACTATGACTGTCCTCAGTAGAAAAATATAATATAATGAAATATTATAACCACAAATTTAAATATAATTATTAAAAATAATTATATAAAAAAATAAATTTAATTATTATTATAATATATAATAATAAAAAAAATAATAATTATAATAAATTATAATTATTCTATTATTGTTATAGTCACTGACAGTTATAACAATAAGAAGTGTAAAGCTCTTAATGAGACAATTACACGTGGAAAATAAGAATATTAACCACTTATAAATAATATAAATATTATTTATAAAAAGAATTAATCACACACTGTGCAGAAATAATTCTTTATAGAATAAAATTCTATATAAAAAAACTAATAATAGATAAAAAAAATATAGAACTTTAAAGAAAACTTACTTATAATATTTATTTAATACAACAAGTTATAAAACAACAGTTATTATATTAAATAATGATTATAACTTAAAAACACGCCAAAAATCAATAAAATCAAAGATAAAACAACTTTTATACTAAAATTTATGATTAAAGAGTTTTTGAGAGGAATTTGTGGATTTTAAAAGATATTTAAGATGATAATTTTATATAATAAAAGTTATTATAGATGATTACAACAATAATCTGAATTCTATGACTTCAATTCTTTAATTTAAAGAATAAAAATAACTTAAGAATTACTTTTAATAATAAGATTTTATATTTAATAAAACTTTACCTGTTTAAATGTCTAATATGATTGGATTGATTCTAAATTGATGGACAAAAACAGTGATGAAAAGACTCTTTTTATGTCTACAGAGCAGCTCTCATGATTCATAATGGATGTAGAGGGCGTGCTAGGTCAAAACTGAAAAACCATGCTTAAAAATTAAGTTCTTAACTTAAGGCAACTTATTTTTACTTCCAATTTAAAGTTACCAGTGTTATTCTTAACTCCAAGTAACTTTAATCCTCATTTAGTTTAATTATTTTAAGTTTTAATATAAAATAAGTTTATTTATATTAAAGTTCATCACATGAACAACATAAAATCAGAGTTTCAAGCAGAAATCTCTTAAACTGAATTTTTAATTAATTTTTAAAGAAATCATAATTTTCTTTAAACTTAATTAAAAAAGTAATTTTCCAGGCTAATTACCCAGGAAACTTATTAATAAAAGATACTTAAAATTTAATTTATATATTGATAATATTAAATTCTAAGCTGTGTGAAATTTTCAAGCAAATCCATTAAGATTTGGATTTTTAATGAATTTTTGAAGTTATTACTATTTTTCCACGTAAAATAGCAATACACACAAAACCTTAAGTTTTGATAAGGTTTTGATGATTGAAACCTTAAAGTTTTAAGCTTATTTAAGCTTTTTAAGCTTGATTAAGCTTTGACAGTTCTTAAAACCTTGATTCCAAGCCTGCTTATTGGGATTTACCCTCTTGGCAGCTTGAAATTCCTGTCCAATTTAGGATAAAACCAGTTTAAACCTTAAGGTTGGATCAAAGTCTAATCTTAAAGTTTAAATAAGGTTGAAAATCCTCCAATACAGGTGGACAACCTTAATTGAATCCTTGCAGATCCAAAAAGTTGGGTACCCCAGCTCTATTTGGTCTTTTTCCTTTGTCCCACCTTTTTGCGTGGATTTTGCCCTTTTATTTATTTAAAGCCATACTATGGCCTTAAACCCTTTTAAATTGAGCTCACGCAGGATTTACATTCTGTATGGCAAATCCTTAGCCAATTCAGTAAATATACACCACACCTTAATTTTAACTAAAATTTTGGTAAAGTTGCATAAACCTTATGTAACTTTAAATTTAAGCTTAATTAAGCTTAAATTTAACAATTTTAAAAAATGTTAAAAAAGTTACATTGGTACTGTGAGATTCTTAAATCTTCCAATAACATAAAAAATAAGTGGTTTTGGGTATAACACCCTATGGGTGTACTCTAGGTTATTTTTGGTGTAGAATCCAAAAATGACATAATAATTATAACTTTGTTTATCCAAAAAAAAGTTATACTTATTTTTTATTATTTTTTATTTTAAATTCAATTAAAAAGTCTGTTTAAGACAAATTTAACTGTTTATAAAATCATTTGTGGCCTTATGGGTGTGTTGAACATACCTCACAGGCTCACAGTACTCATTTGGGTTAGGTTTAAAGCTGAAATACCAGATGCATGGGATTTGATCAAAATACCAGGGGACTCAGCTAAAATGCCATGGGATTTAGTGTTGGGATTTGGGTTCCAAATCCTGTGTTATTTTAAGGTGGGATTTGGTGACTTTGACACCCCCTATTATGTGAGCTAACTTCTTTTACATATATGAATACATTATGGAAAAAAGAAGAGATTCCATATTTCATAGAATCCAGAAGATTAAAATACTCTCATAATAAGTAATTCTTCTGAATCGAGTAAATAATTATTTTTTGTTTCTGCAGAAAATGATTCAGTTTCTATACCCTTAAACAATGGTGAGCAAGATAACTTGATGATATATGAGTTCTCTGAGTGGATATTAATTTTTGAAAGCTTTATAAAAGTCTTTTTAAGTCTTCTTATCATTATATCACTTCATTTAATATTCACTCTGAATGGGTTTTGCAATGAGGCCAGAAATCAAGAGTAATATAAATACAGATTCAATCATTGCACTTTTAAAATTATCATATGTGGTTTGTAATTAATTAAGTATTGTGAGCCTTGAGGTATATTTTACATACCCAAATAGGCCACAATTATCTTAAAAAGAAATTTTGAATTATGCAAAACTCATAAGTCATGCATATATCCAAAATTCATCATTTTCAATTTCAGAAAAGATGAATAACTTTTTATTGAGTAAGTAAATCCATGGATTTAAGACCAGATTTGGATTCTACACAAAAATTCACCTAGGGTAGCTCCATAGAGTGAATAAGCTCAATTTAAGTATTTGAGGTGGTAAAATGGAAAATACTTCAATACCACATCATTAATACCACATAAAAGATCCGTGAAAATTTTTGTTTTTCTTGATTTTTAGCCAAAATAATGGGAAAGTGAGAAATCCCATGTTACATATACACTAAGAATAGTGTTATGCATGTTTTGAGCACTTAATATCATGGTATTCTTACATGGACTTTTGGTACACCCATAGTGGATATCTCACTTTAAGCTTAAATTACTATTTTGACGTAAAAAATAGGCAAGGGGGACAAAAGACATCAAAGAGAGCCAGGGTACCCAACTTCTGAGGCCTCAGAGGCGTGGATAGCTCCAGAGCATGGATCCATGGCTCATCTTGGCCCAATTGGTAAACTAAAACTCTTTGGGAACTTGGTTACCAAGTTACAACTACTGTAAAACATCAGAAAATAGCAAATAACCTGCTATTTTGACGTGCCAAGGAGGTAATGAGCTACTTACACTCCTGTAACCATGTCAATTACTAATGACTTTCCATGGATAAACCCCAAAAGAGTAATTAAAACCCTTTTGGGACCCATATTCATTGATTTACCTCATAGCAACCAGCAAAACACTGCTATTTGCAATTCTACGTAGAAATGAGGTAAAACCTTCAAAAATTCATTAAAAATACAATTCTTAATGAATCTTTCTGAAACTTTCAGGACTAAAGGAGAACTGTATTATCTATGGTACAACCAAAAAGAATTACAGTTTTACTAGTAAAATTAAAAGTTTTACTTACAGTCCATTTTTGGATATTCTACGTGAAACACTGAATCTTCAAAAATTCACAGTAATTACAACCTGTGATGAAATTGGCAATAACATTGATAACTTTGAGAAATCAATGATTATTTTAGAATAAAAGAAGATTTACAAGTGTTACTCCTTTTATTCTTAACCATATTGGGGTTGGTAGTCACGTAAAAGCATCAATTAAGTAATTATGATAATCTTACATGACAACAGATGATGCAATCAATAATCCAAAAAGGTTTATTGTTTTCTCACTCACTGGTTTTTCAGTTTGCTCCATGGCACGCCTCTGTGAGCTGTTGTTGACTTAAAAGAAGCCTCTTCTTGCTGTTTTATCATCATCATCTTATCAATTTATTAATCTTTATTACCAACAAGTAAGTATTAGTTCAACTATTCTTAAGTGTTTTAATTCTTTCAGAATCAATCAGAAAGACGTGAAATCATAGAATCCAACTATATATTGTTGTAATACTGCTATAAATCCTTTTGATCCCTTAAATCCACAATTCCACGTCAAATTTCTCTACTTTTATTATCAATAAGTTCTTTGGAGTATTAGTGAGTCATTTATCTTTAATTCTTAAAGTTTTTCTCTAGTAATAGTTTTCTTCAAGAATTGTCTTTATAATTATTCTTGCAAAAGATAATTATATATTAAAATAATTTTATTATTTTAATAAAGAAGTTTTTATTATTAAATTCTTCTTGTAATTGATTCTTGTAGACAATTACTTGCTCACTGTTAAAATCACTAGTAGTGCTTAACACGTGAAAGAAATAATTTTTTAATTATTTAATTGTGGTTATAATAATATTTTATTATTATATTTCATAAGAACAGACATAGTACTGTTGATTAATAGTAATATTATCATCAGTTTCATAGTCACATCTTACATTTGGGGGCCTGGCCGTGTTTTTTGAACCTTGTACCCTTAATTAATATATTTTTAAGCTCTAAAATATATTAATTTAATTAATTTTTTTTCTTTCAATTTGGAGTTAAAATATTTCTATTTTTGAAATTGTTTTAAAATCTTTTTCATTGAGGAATTTGGTTTAATTTTATATTGTTTTTACACGTGGCTTTTTCACATCCAAAAACTTATAACATTATTCTTTGAGTTACTCTGAATTAATTTTCATTCAAAATCTTAAATTTTAATTTTTTTTCTTTAAAAAGAATAATTTTTTTTTAATATTTAAAAAAAAAAAAAAATAATATAAAACTTATAAAAAATCTTTAAAAAATATTTTAAAAAGTATAAAAAATAATTTTTTCTCTTTTATAATTTCTTTTAGTGTCTTTAATCAAATACTGTGCAGCTGGCAACAGACTCAGTAAAAGATATATCACTAGTCCAGAATCTGAAGACAGTATTGAGGTGCAGATTGCTAAAAGAGGCACCTTATTCAACTCAGAAAAAGCTAAATTACCACCAAAAGGTGTGTATTTTATCTTATATTTTCACCTTTTATCTTTAAATTGACGTGAAAATGGTGCATACCAGAAATGGAAGCAACTATTCAGTCCAACCAGATGGATGTGGACAAGGAAGAGGCAAGACCAAATCCAGAAGTGCCAAATCTTCCACAAGAAAGGCACATCTGGAGGATGCCAGAGTTGCCCCCCATTCCCCAAGGTCTGTACCAACAGATTTTAACGTGAATTCTGAGCCTGAACTAATTTATGATAATATTTCCAGGGCTGAACCATTTTCAAGTGGCAGCAATAGAAATATATCAGAGCCAGTACAAAAATTGGTTCAGAGCAGCCAAAGAAGAGGAGTGGGAAATCTGCCCAAGCCTTTGGCAGGGGGCCATGAACTCCTACTTACACATCAAGAGCTTTCTGGGTCAGGAGAAGACCATAGAACTCTTAGGAGGTTGGAGCCCCCTGTCTTGCAAAGACAAGGTCAAAAAGATAAAGAATTGGTTGAAGAACCAGAGTCTTTTATCCATAGACCAGAAGAAAGAATTGGAAATGACTCCAACTTTGGAGACAGAGGCACCAGTGGCATCTACCAGCTCCAAACCAGCTCCAGAAGCATCCAAGGACAAGCCCAAAGGACCTCAAAAGAAACAGAGAGGTCCCAAGAACCATCAAGGCAAGGGCAAAGGCAAAGCCAATTGGCACAGACCTTACCCACAAGGGTACAGGATCCCCAGATTGGAGCCTTCAGCCGTGGACAGTGTCTTCAATATGGCCAGAACTCTTATGGAATTCACAGCCAAAGAGCAGGAAAGGATGAACAGGACTTTTCCACGCAAATAAATGATGTACATAGAAGTATTAGTGTAGAAATTGGCAAACTTGAGTCAAAGTTAAAGCAAATTACATTAGACATCAATGATTTAAAGAAAAATGACAAGCAACATTCTGATTGGCATAAATTGACAACTGTCACCCTTGAGTCAATTAGCAATGCTTGTGAAAGAATTGAGAACCAATGTCAAAATAATGACACAGAGGATCTTTCCATCTTTAAAGTAAATAATAGACTTAAAACTCTTGAAGACCATGTCTTACAAATAGTTAAGAACACCAATCAATTTGCTATACATTTAGCAAAAAGTGACAGTGAAAGGCAGAAATTGAAGAATGAAATAATTGCAAGTGTGGAGCAAATTCATAAGAATCATGAACCACATATGCCAAGACATTCTACACCTTTGACTGAAGAAAAACTTTCTGTCAAAGAAAGTTTGACTCCATTCTTAGGAGAGAATGTTATTTCTGCAAAGGATATTCCCAAATTAGAAGAATGGCCAACATTCTCTGGTGAAGGAGAATACAACCATATTGAATTCATCAGGACTATTGATATGTTGCAAGAAGACTTTAATATACCTGATGAAATCATAGTAGGAAAATTACATTGTTTGTTTACCAAGACTGCAAAGAAATGGTATTACAAGATGAGAATGGATCATGGAAGACATGACTGGTCTTGGTGGAAATCTGAAGTGATTACCAAATGGGCCAATAATTCTTGGAGGTTTAAAATGGAGAATGCTTTTGAAAGTGCCATTTTTAACTCAGAAAAAGACAAACCACTTACTTGGTTCTTCAAACAAAAAGACAGATTATCTGCTTTACACCCAGATATGTCTGACACTATGATTAATATGAAAATATTAAGAAAGTGTGGAGGAGAACTGGAACATGCTATCAAAAGCAGATGTGTGGAACCCTGTTCAACAGAGGACTACATTAATGCTATGGAAGATATCATTACCAGAACAAGAATTGGTAAAACTTGGGTTAGAAACCCAATAGAGTCCAAAATAGTCTCAAAGATTCCTAGAGAGGAAAGAAGACCAGAAAGACCTGTCTTGAAGTGTCATAAATGTGGAAGTACTTCACATTTAGCCAAAACTTGCCCTAAGAAGACAAAGATCAATGAAGTTCAAATCATTGAAGACATTCAGTGTACTGAAGAGAAAGAAGAGTCTGATCAAGATTCTGCAGTCTCTGAAGATACACCAGTAGAGGACTATCCCATTGAAAACATTTCAGCTTTCTTTGAGGTCACAGAAGTCCATACCCACTTGCCACAGTACAGTGAGGATTGCTACAACCTGATCAATATCCAAGATGCCAGAATGTGTAAAACAAAACCTGCTAGAGGAAAGGGTTATACTGCTGGAGCATCCTGTATCACATCAGTTCTAATGGGTGATATTGAAGCCAAAGTAAATCTGGATACAGGGGCATTTTGCACTTGTATTGGCAAGGATTATCTCCAAATTATACTTCCTGAATGGAAAAACCATCTATTACCAATAGAAGGTGTACAGTTCAGTAGTGCCAGTAACAATATGTACCCCTTGGGCATATTGGATACTAATATTGTATTCCCACATCCAGCAGGAAGTGTAAGAATGAAAACTGAGATTGTAGTAATGGATAATTGTACATCTCAGCATATCATTCTTGGAAATGATTACTTGAATATTTATGGTATTGATATAAATAACCATAAAGACAGATATTTCACAATTGGAGATAACAAAAGGCAAAAATTTGCTTTCTCCAATATGCCAAAACAGATATCTGTAGTATCTTCTGTCAAAGATACTTACAAAGATGAATTTGTGTCTAAACAACTTGTTGAAGCACAAATTAATCCATCATTGTCACCAAAGATGAGGAATGAACTTATTGATGTATTATATACATACAATAATGCATTTGCATCTGATAATGAACCATTAGGCGCTATAAGGGGACATGAAATTGATATTACTCTTAATATTGATAGACCATATCCTCCAGTACTTAGAAGACCAGCTTATCCAGCCAGTCCCAGAGCTAGGGAGGCCTTGGAAAAACATATCCAAGAGTTGATCCAACTTGGTGTGCTAAGGAAAGTAGGCCATAATGAGGAAGTTGAAGTGACAACACCTGTTATTATTGCATGGCATAATGATAAGTCAAGAATGGTTGGAGATTTTAGAGCTTTGAATACCTACACAGTTCCAGATAGGTATCCAATCCCTAGGATCCAAGAAACCTTGACTCAATTGTCTAAAGCCAAGTATATAACATCAATGGATGCATTAAAAGGCTTCCATCAAAATGTTTTGACGCCTAAAGCTAGGAAATTACTTAGAATTATCACTCACTGTGGTATTTATGAGTATCTTAGAATGCCATTTGGCATTAAAAATGCTCCATCTCATTATCAAAGAATGATGAATACCATCTTCCCCACAGAATTGTCTGAAGGATGGCTTATCATTTATATTGATGATATTATTATATGTTCTGACTCATGGTCTTTGCACCTTGAAAGACTTGCAAGAGTACTTCATAAAGTTGCAGAAGTGAACATGAAAATTTCACTTAAGAAATGCAATTTTGGTTTTGAAGAACTCAAAGCATTAGGACATGTTGTTTCTGGTTTGAGCTTGGGTATTGACAAGAATAAAGTAGCAGCAGTGTTACTTAAGCCAATACCCCAGAATAAAAAAGAAATGATGTCTTTTCTTGGATTTGCTAGTTACTATAGGCAACACTTGAAAGATTTTGCAATTCTAGCCAAGTCACTTTATAGAATCTGTGATCAACAGACTGTATTTGAAATGACACAGGAAAGAATTAAAGCTTATGAGAAGATAAAGAAAGCCCTTACAGAAGCACCTTTACTCCTCATGCCTGACTGGAATATTCCTTTTAAATTGTACATTGATGCATGTGGGGATGGATTAGGGGCAGCCCTACACCAAGTCCAAATTATTGATGACAAACCTACAGAAGGACCAGTTTGTCTCAAGACAAATCAAACCAACAGAAGCCAGATATGGTGCAAGCCAAATGGAGTGCTTATGTTTGGTATGGGCACTTGAGAAATTACACTATTACCTTGATGGCAGTGTTTTTGAAGTGATAACTGACTGTAATGCCGTGAAATCACTTCTTAACATGAAAACTCCCAACAGACATATGTTGAGATGGCAAATAGCCATTCAAGAATATAGAGGAAACATGACTATAGTTCATAAAGCAGGAAACATTCACAAAAATGCTGATGGACTTAGTAGATGGGCTTTAGCCAACACTCCTGATAACCCAGCTTATGTACCTTTGGAAGCTGAACCACAGATTCCAATTGAAGGGATTAACATAACTGATATTGGGACTGAATTCTTTGAAGAGGTCAGAGAGTCTTATAAACAAGACAAGAATTGCCATATCTTGACTTCTTTATTGGATAAAGACTGCAAAGACACATCTTTGGTCAATACACTAGATGAAGTTTGGAAAAATTCCTATTCTGAAGGAAGATTTCACTTGTTTGATGGGATTATTTACCATAGAACAAAACATTCTTGTGTGATGACATTGTGTAGTAGATTACTCATCAATACCATTCTTCATGAATGCCATGATAGCATTTACTCTGGACACCTATCAGAAGACAGAACACTTGAAAAGGTGAAGAACTGTGCATGGTGGCCATCTTGGAGAAAAGAAACCATTGAATATTGCCATACCTGTGATAGATGCCAAAAAGCAAACAGGAGTACAGGCAAGAAATTTGGATTAATGATCCATATTCAAGAACCAAAATCCCCTTGGGAAGTTGTTCACATGGATTGGGTCACAGCACTTCCTCCAAGTGGTGACAAAAGTTATAATGCTTGTTTAGTCATTGTAGACAGATATAGCAAAACTCCCATATTCTTACCATGTCATAAAGATGACACTGCTATGGATACAGCTCTTCTTTTATGGAGTAGAGTTATTTCTCATACAGGGTTATTTAAGAATATCATAAGTGACAGAGACCCCAAGTTCACATCTGCACTTTGGACCAATCTTCATAGATTGTTTGGGACTAAGTTATCATTCTCTACAGCATATCACCCTCAAACAGATGGGCTAGCAGAGAGGATGATTCAAACTTTAGAAGACATGATCAGGAGATTTTGTGCTTATGGATTAGAATTTAAAGACTCAGATGGCTTTACCCATGACTGGTGCACTCTGATACCTGCATTAGAATTGGCATACAAGACATCAGTCCATTCTTCCACAGGACAAACTCCTGCTATGTTAGAAAAAGGATGGAATCCAAGACTCCCAGCAGACACACTGAGGAAAGACTTGATTGAAATTCATCCTACAGCTTCCAGCTTCAAATTAATGCTTGATAAAGTAAAACACCATGCAAAACAAAGTATGGATGATGCTTTTGATTATGCAAAACAGAAGTGGGACAAGAGTCATAAAGTACCAGACTTCAAAGTAGGGGACTTAGTTCTAGTTTCAACCTTGAATTTTAATAATATCAAAGGCCCAAAGAAACTTAAAGATTCTTATGTAGGACCTTTTGTTATTGTTGCCTTACATGGAACCAATGCAGTTCAAGTGGAATTGAGTGGTGAATTGGAAAATAAACACCCCACATTTCCAGTCAGCCTGATAAAACCTTATCAACCAGCTGACAAAGAATTGTTTCCTTTAAGGAACCCAACTCCTTTAACTGTGCCCCCTGTGGAACAGAATGAAGACAGAAAGATAAAGAAAGTCATTAAAGAAAGGAGACTTAGGGGTAAAAATCAAAGAGAATATCTTGTCAGATATAGAAATCCAGTACATGAAGATGAATGGATGGCAGAATCAGAAATACCTGACTCAGATAAACTCTTAAGAAGATTTAGACATGAAAGAAGGCCACAAGCCTGAATATGTCTATAAATGTGCTTTAAATTACTTGATCTGAGTAATGTGAAGAGGTTGGACAGTGGACATTAACCCCCTTTTGGGGCCTTATTCTTTTTATCACTAATAAAATTGTAGTACAATTTTATTTTTTGGTGGGAGGGAATGTGAGCCTTGAGGTATATTTTACATACCCAAATAGGCCACAATTATCTTAAAAAGAAATTTTGAATTATGCAAAACTCATAAGTCATGCATATATCCAAAATTCATCATTTTCAATTTCAGAAAAGATGAATAACTTTTTATTGAGTAAGTAAATCCATGGATTTAAGACCAGATTTGGATTCTACACAAAAATTCACCTAGGGTAGCTCCATAGAGTGAATAAGCTCAATTTAAGTATTTGAGGTGGTAAAATGGAAAATACTTCAATACCACATCATTAATACCACATAAAAGATCCGTGAAAATTTTTGTTTTTCTTGATTTTTAGCCAAAATAATGGGAAAGTGAGAAATCCCATGTTACATATACACTAAGAATAGTGTTATGCATGTTTTGAGCACTTAATATCATGGTATTCTTACATGGACTTTTGGTACACCCATAGTGGATATCTCACTTTAAGCTTAGATTACTATTTTGACGTAAAAAATAGGCAAGGGGGACAAAAGACATCAAAGAGAGCCAGGGTACCCAACTTCTGAGGCCTCAGAGGCGTGGATAGCTCCAGAGCATGGATCCATGGCTCATCTTGGCCCAATTGGTAAACTAAAACTCTTTGGGAACTTGGTTACCAAGTTACAACTACTGTAAAACATCAGAAAATAGCAAATAACCTGCTATTTTGACGTGCCAAGGAGGTAATGAGCTACTTACACTCCTGTAACCATGTCAATTACTAATGACTTTCCATGGATAAACCCCAAAAGAGTAATTAAAACCCTTTTGGGACCCATATTCATTGATTTACCTCATAGCAACCAGCAAAACACTGCTATTTGCAATTCTACGTAGAAATGAGGTAAAACCTTCAAAAATTCATTAAAAATACAATTCTTAATGAATCTTTCTGAAACTTTCAGGACTAAAGGAGAACTGTATTATCTATGGTACAACCAAAAAGAATTACAGTTTTACTAGTAAAATTAAAAGTTTTACTTACAGTCCATTTTTGGATATTCTACGTGAAACACTGAATCTTCAAAAATTCACAGTAATTACAACCTGTGATGAAATTGGCAATAACATTGATAACTTTGAGAAATCAATGATTATTTTAGAATAAAAGAAGATTTACAAGTGTTACTCCTTTTATTCTTAACCATATTGGGGTTGGTAGTCACGTAAAAGCATCAATTAAGTAATTATGATAATCTTACATGACAACAGATGATGCAATCAATAATCCAAAAAGGTTTATTGTTTTCTCACTCACTGGTTTTTCAGTTTGCTCCATGGCACGCCTCTGTGAGCTGTTGTTGACTTAAAAGAAGCCTCTTCTTGCTGTTTTATCATCATCATCTTATCAATTTATTAATCTTTATTACCAACAAGTAAGTATTAGTTCAACTATTCTTAAGTGTTTTAATTCTTTCAGAATCAATCAGAAAGACGTGAAATCATAGAATCCAACTATATATTGTTGTAATACTGTTATAAATCCTTTTGATCCCTTAAATCCACAATTCCACGTCAAATTTCTCTACTTTTATTATCAATAAGTTCTTTGGAGTATTAGTGAGTCATTTATCTTTAATTCTTAAAGTTTTTCTCTAGTAATAGTTTTCTTCAAGAATTGTCTTTATAATTATTCTTGCAAAAGATAATTATATATTAAAATAATTTTATTATTTTAATAAAGAAGTTTTTATTATTAAATTCTTCTTGTAATTGATTCTTGTAGACAATTACTTGCTCACTGTTAAAATCACTAGTAGTGCTTAACACGTGAAAGAAATAATTTTTTAATTATTTAATTGTGGTTATAATAATATTTTATTATTATATTTCATAAGAACAGACATAGTACTGTTGATTAATAGTAATATTATCATCAGTTTCATAGTCACATCTTACAAGTATAAACAAACAGTGTAATACATGGAAAATCCATTTCAAGGAATTAGAACTTCAAAAACCAGGTGAAATGATTTGAGAAATTTATTCTGAAATTATTTTAAAAAATTATAATTTCCTACACCCCAAGTTGATACTTGGAATGGCTGAGAATTCCCTACCATTTTAATCCTTTGATCATGGTATCTTACAAGAAACACTGGTTGATTTAGAATTCAATTTCAAGGGTACCAATAGGAAAACTGTGAAATTCTTTGTCTCACTAATTCATTTTGAGACCAAATCAAGATTGTAAGATCTTTTGGTTACTTGCCTTAAACACAAATTTGTTCTTGCACAATCAAAAAATTGACATTAAAAGACATGGAATAATTCCATTTTTCAATTTTTTATTATTTAGATAAAGCCAAACCTTTATTAAATTAATATTAATTGATTATCACTCAATACCCTTTAAGGGTATCATTCTGGCATAGCAATGGCTCAAGAATTCTGAGATTCATTAGGAGAGTGAGTAATGATTGATAGATGTTACACCATCACTGGGGACAATGAAAGAAATAACTTCAAGATGGAAACATCTTTGGAGCTCAAGTATAAATCCTTTAAAATCACCTGGACATATGAAAATTTATTTAATTCATGTTCTTTCTATGTGAGGTACATCTCTCTCAAAGATTACTTAGCTGGAAAAGGGAAATGTACAATTTTTTGATCAATATTTTTTATCAGAAAATTGGGACATGGAAGTTTTCCACGAATATTTGCAAGCCATAATCCTTACTAATGATACTATATATTCTACCAATACAATTTCTTTATCATCTGATGATATGATTTCATTTTAATTGGCTAAGGCCTTCAATAAAAAGAATAATAACCGTAAAATAGCACATATTGGGATGTTAAATAACTTGGTTTTCAATCCTCAGAAGCAGGAGCGGGATGAGTATCAGCTATCTGAAAAAGTTTCTAAGAATTCAAAGGATAATTGTTAGTAATTACAACCAGTTGACTATTTTTTGAGTGAATAAATTTCTCATCCATTTTTTAGGTTCCAAATGAAATGTGAATATTGTTGGGGATATTATTTTCTCATATTTATACCTCAGACAGGAAAATTGATTTATTTATCAAATTCACAATAAAACAAACGTTTCAAAATTTATTCAGAGTAAGATTCTAATTATTAAATGGAATTTTCTCTGAATCAGATTAAATGATCAATTTTAACCAAAATATGATTACAATTATATATGTAAACTACAAATGAGAGACCATACTTATCATTAGAAAATCATTTGGAAGCCTAGGCAATCATTTATCCCATTTTTTCATTAGTAAAAAAATGACTTCCAAAAAACAAAATCATTCAAGATTTTTTAACCCCATTCTATAATTCAATATGAAATTGATTTATTCATTTGTCAAAACCCGCTCATACTGAAATGGGTCATAGCATGCAAGTCAGGATTCTGGAACATGCAAAATTATCTAAATTACAACATTTCCACAAATTAATGAATTATTTGTTTTTTTATCAATTAAAATCATTTCCAACACATTATCAAGTGAACAGGGATCTCTCATTCTTTTGATCATAAGGCCATTAAGAAATTAACATGCAAGCTTTATTCAATGGTTATCACATCTGATTAAGGGAGTACTCAGCTATCTGATCCTTTTTATCATCAGAATAAATCATGAAATACTAATTATTCATTACTCAAACTTTCCCAAATATATTTTCCTCCTTAAACTCAAACCCGGGGAAAAATCATGACACCCAAAAAGTACCATGAAAATGTTACATAAGAAAAGAGTGAAATACACACCTTTGAGCCTCATCAAACCAAATAAACATACAATAAGGCCACAAAAACAGAAAACATGACTCAAAGAAAAATTGGCCTGTAAAAGTAATTATTTGAAAGAGGTAATCCCTCCTTTCAATAGTATATCACTCTGATTACCAACCAACAAAAATTGACCAAGCCCTCAAGGCTGTAAACTGTTGCTCAGCATAAACCTTAATATTTACCTCTTATCCAGAATCTTAATTTTAAATGAAAAGACAAATCAATAGAGTTCTCTTATCAAAGCTCTTAAAGAGGCCTATCCAATGGTACCTTTTTCAAGACTGTAGCCCAACTTGATCAAAATCTTCCCCATAATTACTACTTGAACAACCAAAGAAAACTATACTTTTTCACCTCTCATCTAGCTTTCTTATCTTTTATTACAGAAAGATGTATTATATTTTCTGGAAGAGCTAAAGTAGGACTGAATAAAAATTGAACCGTTTTCCCTGTATCCCAAATAGATGAAAAGGTAATAGCAATTCTTTCTTAAAACAAGAAAAATACTATTTTACAAAAAGTAAGAAATACTTTAATTCTGTATAAATCTGGAATACTCATATGAACATGGGTCAGATTTGTAAACTTCCTGTAGTTATAATCTTTGGCTACAGCTTAGGTAACCTTTGAGACCTTTATCTTGAGGACTACCAAAGTTATCTGAGATTTAAGGCCATAATCCTACACCAAGTGGTATTGTGGGATACTATCCCATATAATTTATTTGTGAGGTGTCAAAGCCACCAAAATATTTTTCATACATTGAATAATAATATATTAGATAATCAAATTCCATTCCAGCTTTGACAGGGTGGTATTGTCAAATTCTCTCATATAATTGAATCATGAGGTGTAAAACCCATTTAAATGGTGTTTATACTTTCATTAATCATAAAATTACCAGTAAGAGTCCTCAAGATGTTTTTATTTCATCATTTTATTTTTCCTGTATCTTAGAAAAAGCGTCAACCTTCAATTTGTGAAGATCTTCACCAAATATGTGGCTCAAAAACTAAAATTTGTTACAAATAAATGTGTCTGTGGTTTCAACAAACCCCAATCCAACCATCTGAGTAAGATTTTTCACCCTCACAATGTTTAAGGAGGTTATCCATCTCTTTTTACCCTGATATTAGATAAAAGGGGGCTTTCCCCCCTTGAAAAAACCCTCATCATCTTATAACCTTGTTTTTATGTTGTAGTATTCCATACCAATGATACAATTCTCAAGAAGACCAAATTATCAAATCAGTATGGAAAAATTCTGAATCCAAAAAAAATTGAATAATTCCAGAGGAAGAATAGAGGATCTCTGGTGACAAGAGCCAAAGTTCAGAACTTCAGGGACAAATGGTCAAACTCAGCAGCTAGTTTAATCAAATGGGAAAATTACAAAGGACAAATGGTTAAACTCAGGATATTAAAATAACATTTCAAGTTCTGTGTATCAAAATCAAATTGTGGAAATTTTCAAGACAAATGGTTAAACTCTGGAGGTCAAAATAAAATTGTAAATTCCAGAGGATAAATGGTAAAACTCCAGAAATCAAAATCAAATTTCAGAATTCTGGAGAGCAAAATTAAATTTCAGAATTCTGGAAAAAAAATGATTAAGCTCAAGAGAAATTGATGTAATTACAGAAGTCTGGACAAGGTATGGAAGAGCTCCGGAGCTATTTTACTCAAGCTGTGGAGGAATAAAAACATTTCAACTCTGGAAGATGAAATTTAAACAAGAAGAGGTTAAATTCAAACAATGATAAAATAGCAAATTTCTTCACATTATCACATTATCAACCACATGAGTAGATAGAAGCCTTCAAGCACAGAATTAATTCATAAAAATTTATACAAGTATACTTCACAATCATAGGGCTGAGATATGAGAAACAACCTAAAACAGTAAATTATTACACCATTTTCCCACCCGATTGCATAATAAATAAAAACTTACACAATTCAAAGGATATATACTCAATAAAGCTATATTTATACCGGGGAAAGAATGATACCTTTATTTTCTCCTCCTAAATTCAATTAAAAGGCATCACCATAGGATATGCAAGGAAATCACAATTGATTTCAAGAACAAAACCTTGTCTAGTAATAATACAAGATGTCATATTTTATAACATCAAAAAAGGATGAAATTTTCAAAGGAAACTATGCCATCCGCAAATAAAACCACCAGCAAAATTCTCTCAAGGCTTTGTATCGAAGTGAAATTATCAATGAAATGAACATAAACATTGAAACCAATATGTTCTTCACCTTTACTAAATTTTGATGGCAGTGCACCCAAAAGAAAATTGTTTTCTTTTCTCCACTTTTTCCACTGCCAAGAAATTCACCCCAAGCCAAAATCTCTCAATGATATCATATGACTGGAAATCATTGCACTTTCCAGAAGCTGTATCTTCGCCACTTTCAACACAAAGAGAAACTCTCACCAGCCAATTTAACTCGATCACATCATATGATTTTGATAAAAAAATAAATACCAGAAATATTCTCCAAGAAAACACAGTAAAGAGCTCACCAAACACAATCTCATTGGTCATAATTGATATAGCTTCAATCAGAAAAGATGGCACATTCTGATTGGTAAGAAACTGAGAGGATGTGTTAAATTTCTATACCACAGATTAATAATCACTGGCTAAAAGGTCTTGCAACTAAATATTCTAAGTCCATTCTTTTTGGAAATCTGAATAGAGATCCCCTCTCCTACAAATTTCCAGGAATCATGGAACAAGTTCCCACCCTCCAGGATGACAACTATCCCTGAACTAGCAGGATACCTATATTATTTTCAGTTCTTTACTCATGAAAATCTTGGTAGCCTTTCTCATCAGCTTATTATTTTTGAAGTATAGTGCTATAGCTGAAGTTCAAGCTTATTAGCCTTTCTCAAAATCTCAGCATTATTAAAAAAAGTAGTTATATTAAGGTAGTTTTTAAAAAATATCGAATAATTCTTCTTATCCTTGAAAATGAATCATCCTTATTAATAGTACTAGTAGTGAAAAAAATAATTATAAATAAAATAAAAGTACAAAACAAATTTGCTTCTTGAATATCTATCATCTTATGCTGAATCTCATATTAAGCTTAGTGAGCATAAATTTTGAAAAAAATCTTAAACCTTTTCTTTCTTTTAATAGGAATTTATTAAATCAACAAGTTTGTTAGTCTGTATTTTATTTATAATATTAGTGTTAAATCAGAGTTTTGACTGTAGTTTTATTGATAGGTCTTATTTGGAGACTCCTCTAAAGTATTCTCTATTTTTTAATGCCCCAAATCTCTTTTTTTGTGATTCTCCGAAGGCTGACTAATCAGTATCATTATTAGGGGAATCCCAATATTCTGGAGCTCATGGTTATTGAAAAACTGTAAAATTACAAATAGATTTACCAATATTTTCCCCCTCAAGGTAATTTCTTATTTCATCCCACACCAAAAAGAGTTCCCATGACATGGTCATAGTATCTTAAGAAGAAGTAACCCTTAGAATATTTACAATATTGCTATTGTTTCAATTAATGTAGTAATCATTCTAATAAAAAATTGATAATAATTGCAACAAAATCTTTCAAAAGACTCATCACCACTATTATTGAGTAGTAGAACAGTTTTATTTAATTATTATACTATTTTTATGTGTCACATTTATACTTGAAGCTTTTATTTAATTTCTTATATCTTCTACATAGACTCATCCTCACATATCCTTTTAACTCCCATATAATACTTAATTTCATTCATAAATGCAAAATAACTGCCCTATAATTAGATATTATTAATTTTTTGATTATTTAAAAGTAAATCTGACATATTTAGCTTTTCAAAGGGGAATTTAGATTATAAGTTCTCCATTGAAGTATCCACAATGGGAGCTTCCCCAATCCAACTCAGATTGCATTGACATACTTAACAATCTAAGAATTTTCTTCCTGCATTGAAGGAGTATTCTCTCATATTTTCAAAATATCTTTCCCTGTCCATGTGTTTTTGAGAATTAAAAAAGTAGTCGTCTTAAATTTTTTAATTAACTTCTGTGTCAAAATTATAACTAAATTCTTGATTTATTGGAATTGAATTATGTTATGTGTCAACATTTATCAGTGTTGTATCTTTCTGTATTACTACTCTTATGATCCTTGTTTAATTCCACCCATATTAGTAAAAAAAAACATCATTTATTTTGATATAAATTGTCATATAGTGAAAAATTTCAATTTTTTCTAAATATGGGTTCATTATAATGATAGAATAATTTAGAATCTGAGTGAAATGTGACTATAAGAATAAGATATATTCCAAAAACAATTTAAGGAAATATAAGACTTAAATTCCATTCATAACTTCAAGTGAAAAATTAGCTGAAATATTATTATGTGTAATATCCCACAATTAGTTATATATTCATGCATTGTGAAGACCTGGGAATTATTCAATATGTGCAGTTTTATTAATTTAAATACTGAAACTGATACTCCAGGATCTCTTCCAACCCTTGGGGTGGTTTCAAAAGTCAATTAATCTATTTGATTTATTTTCATACATGATTTTTTTCCTCTTTTGATAGTCAATACTGATAATTTCAAGTGAATAATTCTCAAATTGCATTTTTTTTAAGTGATTAATAGCTATAATTACCATGACAAAATTGGCTACACCTGAAAAAAGGTGTTTCATTTGGAAAATAAATTTAACCCAGCTTAGTCTGAGCCTGTCCCTACACTCTGAATTAATTTTAAAAATGAATTTCATTTTTTGGTGAAATTCCAAGCCATTATCAGCCACTGGAAAGTCAAAGAATATTTTATTTCCTTTGTTTTATATTCCATTAATCTGAATACATTGTATTTGATTTTAATTCTACCTGAAATTTGAGATATGAAAGGTTATGTCAGGCTTTTTTCATAACATTAATTGCAATAAAAGCTACATTGAAGCTTCAAGCTCAGAGCTATATTGCTAATCTATAAGATAATTTGTTTTTTAAAGTCTTTCATACAAAAAAAGATGGTTCTATCTCAACAAAGCTTTTTATTATTGTCTACTGATATATTATAATGAAGATTCTTCAAAAACTTTATAAATTTAAGAAAGGTAATATCAAAATAGCACTATTGTGGGTGAGCCTCCCAGCTTGGTTCATTTCTAATTTGATTTTTTTCATGCTTTTACTTGAGATCTTTTATTTGGAAAAAAAAACATATTGACACAGTTTTTGTTTTTCCAAAAGCTCATTTGGAAAATAAATAACAAAACATCTTTATCATTTTACTTATTAAATTATTTTTCCAAATAAAAGTTATTTCAATTTTTTCAAATTTATCATTAGGACTTACCAGTGGTATATTTTCTACTATTAATTAATTTGATCATAATTTTTATTCTTGTTTTCTTCATTTCTGGTTTTATCTTCTTATTGATCTTATATTATTATTATCATTATTTGGACTTGTGGAATCTTCTTTGAATTCTCAGTTTTTTTATACGGTTTATTCTTAAATCTATAAAAAAATAATGTACTTTTAGGTGTGGTACTGTAAGTTTTTGACAATTCTCAAAAAATTTACAGTTGCAGGATTTACAAATATCCCGCTACTGTTATATTGAGAAAAACATTAATGAAAAAAATTTTATTTTATCAAATTCAAAAATAACAATAATAATAATTAATAAAATAATCCTAATAATCAAAATTAGTGAAGGTAATATTAATTGTAAAAATGATGATAATTTCTAGAAAAACCCTTTAGAAAAGATTTTTATTTTTGACAGTAGCGGGATATTAAATATTTCTACTATGATTAAGACAAAAAAAACAAGATTAAATAAAAACAAAAAATTCTCAAAAAGAATTCTTTTGAAGAAATATATTGATATATGTTAAATCCAATGAATAAAATATTCAGATCCTCCTTTTGTAATTGTTTTTTAGTCTGATATCTTTTATTTATACTTTATTTTTTAGTATTTCGAGTACAAAGAAAAACTTTTTAATGCATTATCTTCATTTTTTTAATCTTTTTTACTTACCTTACCTTCAGATTAAGATTTGAAAACTACTGAAGTGAAAAAATCAAATTCTTTGGAGGGCTATGGGAAAATAAGATGATATATATTTATTACTATTAAGCCTTTGCGCTTTTATTTCATACTTGAGCTCAAGAGTTGAAGTTGAAATTAGTTTGATTATAGAAATATTTTCCAAATTCCAATGGGTTGGAACAAAAAAACCTAAAAGCTTATTTTCATGTAGCTATTTTGAAAAATAAATGAAATAATATTGATAAAAAAGAAATCAAGCGCTAAATTTCTCAATAAAATATGAACACCTTTTAAAAATATTCTTTAAAAGTTTAATTCACTTTCTTTTTCAGAACACAAGTATTTTCTTTAACACGTGATTAATTTATTGTATAAGAAGGAGTTCAACTGGTTCTTGAGAGCTTTCTAAATGAAAATATCCATAAATATAACTTTAAATATAACACAAAGTTGGTTGTATACTTTAGGTCATGTTTGATAGGTAGACTAAAGGATTTGGAAAGGAATTTATATCATGTTTTGAAACCAGAGGAATCTTCTTCTGAATTGATATTTTCATGATTTCAATCTTCCTTCTAAATCATCTCTAGTTCTTCTTCTATAATAGTTTGACTGAAGTTTTGACTTCAAGTCCTTGATTAAAAACTAATACAAAACAATTCTGGAAACATATTTCCCTGTAATATAATTGGAAGGCATATAATCCTCAGACACATCCTAATCACCTCAAGCCTATAAATAGACCATAATATAAATTGTTTTCTTCTTTTCTTAGTATAGGTAGATCAAATTGCCTTTCACATCTAAAAATAAAAACATCAGTGTGACGAATAAATTCTGAGAAAAATGATATAATGAAACTACATACTTGCACAGCTTCTGGTTTTGGAGTCAGATTTGAGATTAAATCATTTCAGGATAAATAAGATTAAGTTTAGTATTTATTGAATAATTAGGTATTTGATATTTGTTTCTTACATCTAGTCAAAACTCACACTGATTTGTGTGTTGTATTTAGATACAATGCTTCCATACTATTTTCAGGGAAATTCATGAGAGGTTAATTCTGATATTATTTTTCCAATACCTTTTAGTTTAATAAATTCCTTTATTGTCTCATATTCCTAGAATTAAAAGTATTATTTATTAAATTTGATTCCCAAATTAATTAAAAAAATATCCAGTTTCTCAGCTAAAGCACATGTGTGAATTTCTATTCAGCCTAATATTTAATTATAAGTTTTAATACAAATATTGGAAAAAAAGCTATATAGTATCAAATAAAATAATCTAAGGAAGAATTATTTATCCAATAAATTCAATTAGTCATACTTAGCTTTTAAGTTAGTTTCAAAAATGAATAAATTTAACCTATGTAGAAATTGAAATAAGTTGTCCTCAGATTTCACATGCAAAATTGAACTGGTTTGACAGATAATATCCAATATTCAGCTAGAAGAGATAATCAATACACATTTATCAGTTTTTTCATCATCATTTTATTCAAATTTGATTTAAAATGAATAATGATAATAAAATTAAAGATATTTTGGCTTATCTTATTCTTGAATAATATTTTTACAAAAGTAAAAAAAATTAAGCTGATAAATTATTTTTATAGCCCAAAATTACCAAATACATTCATATAAAGAGCGTATTTGAAAGAAAGAAACCAAATCTTCCAGCTCAATTACTAAGAGATATTCTAAGAGCCTGAAATATTCAAGCTCTAAAAATAAGGAGGATTTTAAATTTATAGCATTAGATTATAAGAAAGTCAAATTTCTTAATTGAGAAATTAAAGAAGAATATCTTTTTTTATTTTTAAATATATTTTCTATAAGCTACCAAAGCTATTCATGAGAATTTCTCAAATAAAATTCTTGGGAATATCTATTCAGAATATGTTATCTTTCAATCAGAATTTTATTAAGGTAATATTTCTCAAATAAGCTAAAAATAATTTATTTTTAATTTACAAATGAATGATAATTTTCTAATGATAGTTTAAAGGAGAGATGTATGACTTCAGGTTCAATCTATACTCTTGATAGGTACAATTTCAATCACAGATTAATTTTTAATTTCTGGTAAATATTGGGTAAGGGTTGTTCCATTAAAATATTTATTTTATTCATTCAATACAATTCCAAAAAAAAGTTCTACTCCTTATATTATTTATTAATGATTTCACCATAATTTTGATTAATATGTTATATATAAGCTTCAAAAACCATGAAAAACTGTGATTTTTCTTAGTCAATAATATGTAATAATATAAAAATTAACATAAATAAGAAATGAAATTTTCCTTTTCCTCTTTTGGAATAAATACTTGAGAGTTTTTACCAAAGAATGATATTCATATTATTGAATTGAAAGTATTTGGCTTGCATATTTGAATTGAATTTCTTGAAAATATTCAATTTTCTAATTTTATTTCTATTCTGTATTACAACATTTATCCAATCTATCTCTCATGTAATTTTTCAAATTCAACACCTGATTTCAGGTTTAACCACTTTTGCCATGGTAAATATCCTAAAGAATTTCTTTATTACTTATTAAATGGTTAAAAAACTAATTTATGAATTTAATGGATTGTCTCTTTGGCCATTTACCTGTTTTTCCTTAATTTATTATTTTTTTTTACTTCATTGTTCTTAAAAAAATCATTATTTTGATTTCTTTAATTCGTTAATAATACTCAAATTAACTTTTTTTACAATTAGTTCCATATAACTCTTAATTCCAATGACCTTCTATGATAACTATTTTCTATTCTTATTAAAATAAAATTTTGAATCATTGAATATTTTTTGAAATAATGGGATCAATCTTCCATAAATAAAACCAATTAGACCAGGAAACTCTTCTGTTTGTATTAACTAAAATTCTTCCTTGAATTTATTATTATCTGATAATTTAAGATAATATGAATTTTTTTTCAAATTTCTGAAATTATCCATTATTTATAGAGGATGACAGCTCTCTGACCAATACCAAATAGTGCCTTGATCCTCCAAAATAAATAGGAATTGACATCACTACCAAAGTAAAAAGGTCTCACAGCTAATTTCATATCAATATCATGTTGCTTCATATTTCTAATTTTCTGGAATATTTTTTCTTCCCTAATCATTTTCAATTAAATTTGAAAGCGTTTATATTATTTTTGACCTAGTTGTTGAAGCTGAGAAGATTGCAAGCTTTCAAAATCACGGATTTGATAGGTATGATGTAGTTTATGAAATTTAAATTTACATCGGGTTAGATATTGTTTTTCATAGAAGTAATTGAGCAAGAAAATATCTTCCTCCAGTTCTTCATTTGTCTCATCTTCCATGATAGAGGTATATTCAGCTGTCTGTAAGTCCAAAAAGAGTTGTTTGGATTGTAAGCTAGGGGGAATGATTTGTTTTTAAAAAGAGATGAGGTTAGATTTGAGAGCTCTAGAGGAGTTTGTAAGAAATGTGATCTGGGGGGAAATTGAATTTCTTGAGTTCAAAACACCACAGCTTTGAAGGTGTGAAATTTCCAAAATGCCCAAGCTTTCATGTGTTGTTTGAGATGCCAAAAATTAGGGTTTTCTGATTGTGGCATCTGTCAGCTTTGAGGGGGGCTCATAATATCATTTTTCATTAAGAATTAATTTCAAAGACTTAATCAATTTTCTTAAAAAAATGAAAACAAGTATCAACTAATTTAAAAAAATCCTAAAAACTATGCGTATGATTCACTCATAAGCTTGAAATTCCAGTCACTTTTCATTTGTGTATTCCAGAGATTTGGAATGAATAATGGTTTGCTTATGTGTGATGTGAAACATTTCATAAAATTTTTAGATTAGTACAAATTCATTGGCGTGTGAATATATCTGTTTTGACTTGTTTTAGTGTCTTCAAAATCATACAGTGACTAAAGAACTCTTGGCTGTTCAGTTTGGGTAGTTCACTCAAACAATTGATTATTCAAAAATGCATTTTTTTGACCAGATTAACTACAATTGAGGGTAATCATTATGAATTTGCTACAAAAAACACCTCTTGGTTTACATAACAAATGAATTAATCAATCGCAATTAGTTAACTTTTAAGCCATTCTACCTTTGATCAGCAATGAGCGCTATGTACGATGCAACCATTTCCTCAAAATTTTGGTCATCACAAGAAAAAAACTAGGCGTTTTGTTGCCTTTTATCCCAAATTTTAAGGATGATGTTTATTCGCCCATTGTTCCAAAGCACCCGAACTGAACATGATTCTCATCTACTTGCACGAAATCATCATGCTCTTTTTGCTCTTTTTGAACGTTTTCTAAACTTTCTTCACCTTTTTCACCCTTCCACCTCTCTTGCCAAAGTCTCTCTTGATTCGATTTCCTGATCTCAATTCCATTTTTGATTGCTATATTTTCACCTTTTTTTAATCTTTCAATTAAGTCACTTCTTTCGATTTCTAATTCTCTTAGATACTCAACCGCTGTCATTGGATGGTTAGCGTGTTGATCTCACCACTTCAATAGCTTATGAAGAGGGTATGAAGAAAAATAAAGCTTACTCTTAGCTAGCACTACAGCCTCTGATTTAGCTCCCGATCGTGTTTCTACTGATTCTCCTTTTTTTCGTTTTCGTTTGGGCGCAATTCCAACTTTAGCATTTTCCTTTCCATTTGATTTGAGTCCTGGCTTGAGATCTTCTCCAGATTCCTCATCCGATTTTTTTTCCATCCATTGCTCATTCCCAATTGGCGTTCTGAGACTAGGCACGACTAAGCATAGTCTACCATAACCATGTCTAATGGCAGCTCTCCTCTGAAAGCAATGTAAAGAATTGAAATTAAGTACCTTTGCTAGATTCTTGATTTTTTTGAAAAAAGAAACTTCCTACTTTTTGTTCACTGGCAATGTGATTTGCTCTCTTTTGTTCTTGGCTCAATAGTCCTGGCTTTTCCTTTTTTAAGATTGAAGCTGGTATAGCAGTTAGACCAGATGGCAACCTGGGTTTGAGTTTTTTAATATGAGAGTTTAGATTGGAATCTGTTTCTTGATTTAAATTGTTATTGGCTGAATGAGAGGACATTGTGGGTGATGAAGAAGATGAAGTTGTTCGTAGTGGGCAATTAGTCTGAGAGCTGCCACTTGAATCTGATAGAGACCTTTGTCCGAAAGATGGTGGTAAGCTCTGGGGATTTGGTGTCAGGAGTTTGTTGGAAGGATTATTAATTTGTTGCTTTAAAGACTCTTGGTTGGAAAAATAAAGAGGAGTTGAAGAGGAATCCAGGGATAAATGATGACGATGTCGATTAGGTCCGCCTGACTGATGAATCCAAGGTGTTTGATCTTCTTTTAGAAGATGATTTGATGTTTTATTTGAGTTTTGGTTGTCATTAGATTGAGTTTGGTTATTGATTTGTTTGTTAAAATGAATGGGTAAATAGTGATGGATTGGGTCAGAAGCTTGATGATGATGGTAAATGTGGTGATGATTTTGATTTGAATGAGGATAATGATGATTAGAAGTTTGATGTGATGCTCTTCTGGTTATTAATTGATGATGTCGAATTTGTTGAGATTTTTGATCGATAGGAATGAAGTTTGATTTAGTCTGATGATCAATTTCGATTGTATTAGCTCTCTTATGAGAAATAATTGAAGGAGGTTTCTGATCATGATGATAGATTTGTTGATTTTGAGAATTTTGATATTGATTTTGAATATTGATATTATTATCAGAAAATGGGTTAATAGATGAAATGATTGAAGATTGAAGATGAGATGATAAAGATAAAGGTAATTTTGATTTAGGTGATAATGGAGGAGTTGAGGTTGAGCTTGGTGAGCGAAGTTGTAGATTATTTGTTGATCTGATGTTGGATAAATTTTTTAAAGATTTATCTTGATTTAAATCTTTTTGAATTTCATCTTGATTGCTTGAATCTGTGAATTTTTCCATATTTTCATTTTCATTGTGCTTATCATCTTCATTAATCAAAGGATTATTGACAAGATTAGAAAGAAATCCTTGAAATGATTTAGTTTCAGCCTGAGTAAATAAGGATGAATTATTGACTGAATTCGAATAGATGTCTGTTGTTGAAGACGATGACGATGAAGATGATGAAGATGGTTGATGCTGATTAGATTGAATCGGGATCGTTGACATGATCAATAAAATCTTTCTGCTTTAGATTTTTGGGTATATGATAAATCAAAAATTTGAAAATATTTTTGATTTTTTGATTTTTTGATTTTTTATGGGAAAAATTTCAAAAACCAGACTGGCCTCTTGACCAAATCTCAATTTCTCAATCTTACTCAAATAATTTCCTCTTGACCGACATTCTTTTGACGATCATGAAGATCATGACGTCATTCCCAAAGATCGGTATACAGTACTCAATTTAAGGTTAAAGTTTACTCACTGTATTACAGAACTTCGACTGGCGCTCTAGCCAGTCCAGCGGATTTTACATGTTAAACTTTAATTACAGTAATCATGAGAATACACTAAGAGTAGAGGGCAAGGCTTGGCCGCACTGGAGCCACTGGAGCCACTGGAGCCACTGGAGCTGTACAGTGAGCAGTTCCTTGAAGGTCTAGCTTAGGATATGTCTCCCACTAGATTTATTTAATCTCCTGGGCCATCTATCATATGAAGATGAGGATTATTTTGCCGTGGCTTGAGGAAGACTCCATCCAAGAAAATTTACCTAAAACCTGCAGTAGAACTTCTCAATGCCTCACATCTGGTGGACACATTTCCTCTCTTTGCCCCAAGCAGTCTAGAGCTTCTCAGGCTGTTTGAATTCATATAAATGGAAATTTCTTCCTGGAAAGACATGAATTATAACAGAGGGTGGTCCAAACATAAAAATGTTTCTTTAAAAAATTCGAATCAACAACAGAAAAGCTTAACCAAATTACTCAAAAAGAAATGTTCATGTTTTAAGTAAATACAAAAAGCTAATTCTGAAAAATCAAGTGCTCCATTTTCCAAGTTATAGGATAAGAGGCAATTAAAATTACACTCACAAAGAGACCTTTCAGTTAAAAACTCAATTGGTAACACATTTAGTGATCATAATGAACTGGTTAAAAGAATTCATAAAAGATTTTTATAGCCAGATTCAATGAAATGATTAAACAAAATAAGTAAGCCAATGTAGATCAAATCCATAACTTGATAATCAAAAATCAAAAGTCAATATCTTGTTGAATTTCATGAACCAACAACCTCACATAGATCAAGTCTTCATTTAGAACCTAATTTTAATGGCTCAACTAATCATAAAATAAGAAATCAATCTCTTTTTTACAAAAGGAAACTCTTATAAAAGTAACTAAACTTACTAAAACATAATCAGAAATAAATAAAGTAGTAAATTCATTAAGCTGAAAAGAGATTATTTTATGAAACCCTTCAAGCTTCTAATACCAAAAAGATAAAGAAAAATAGAAATCAAAATGTAAAAATTGAAGTGAAAATAATCAGCTTTAGTAAATTCAATAAGACAATAATGAGACTTTTTCTATAATATACTTAAAACAGAAAATAAAAATATTGAATATCTTAGGTTTAAAGTGAACTCCTCATGTTGTCATTAGTAATTAAATAAACGATTCCTCAGTTGAAATCAGTATTATTGAATCAGAAAGTATTATACTATAACTGTGAACTAATGTATAAATAAAACAAAAAATTGCGATTGTCTCTGAAAAGAATCATAGACAAATTGAATAATTATTTTGAAAATTCGTCTTTGAATTTCTTTAAAAAAAATTGAACTCATTAAATTTAAAAGAAAACACCAATATCTTAAAAAAAAGAGAGCTTTATAAACTATCACCCCACATATGATTGAATAAATACTTTGGATATTTATATTTTTTTATTCAGATTGAAGATATCAATAACATTTTAAATCTGACTAAGAAATTGATTTTTTAGATAATAAAAACCTTCAAGAAGATTTGATTTTATTCAAAAAATTATAATTAATTTGACTTAATTTAAATTCATTATTATGACTAATATCATTCCATTATTAAAGTTTAATAAACCTTTTTTAAGATGAAAGAAAGCATGATAAAATTATATCATAAAATAAATCTTTAATCTCCAGATTTGTTTGATAAGCCATAGATTTTATTTAGTTCAGATTGTTTACTTGATATATTTTACTAGAAGAAATGGCTCAGAAGCCACGCGTCTTGCGTAGAAACAAGAATGAAATAAGATCAGGTTCAAGCCCCTGCACTTACCATCAAATTTTTTCATTCCAAGATGCAATTTTCCAAATTTCAATCAAGGAGTGTGTTCTCATACTACATTACAGACTAGAGGAAATAAAAGAGGAATATGAACAAAATCTTCCTCATTGGAATGGAATTTTTTTAATCTTTTATTCCCCTTCCTTTGAAAATGTGCCATTCCACTTCTTTTAGCCAAATATATAAGGGCGCTTATATCTAAAATGATTTCTGAAAAAAAAAGACTACTGTCTTTAAAGCTTGGCCAATCATAAGCTTGTTTATTTCATATTCAAAAGTGCATTTCAAAATACCCAGATTTTTCCTTTAACAAGAGTAATCCAATACAAATACAACTCCATTTTCTCTGGTAAATTTGAATCAAATTGATTTTATTTTTTCTAAGAAAAAGAAAACAATTTAAATAAATTTAATGATATTTATGTTGAAGAATTGAATTATACTAGGATTTTAAATCTTGAGTTTATTCAATTTAATATAAAATAAAAAAATATATTCAAAATTTATAATATTAATTTAATTATTTAATTTTATTAAAAATAATCTTAAAACAAGAAAATAAAATTAAACCAATTCTTATTATCATTTTAGAAATATAAATCTATTTGGGAATTACATAAGTATCTATAAATTTTCTTTTCTAAAATTTAATTCAACAACCTGTTTTTTTTAATAAATTTTGATCTTAGTACCATTTATCAACTCCTAATATTTCAGGGGTATCTTTTACCCCTAAAAAATTAAATCAAATTCCTTCATTCATTTTTTGAAATACTTTAAGTAAAAAAATTCAAATTGACTTAAGTTTAACACACTCCTTCTTGAATAAAGACTACTTGAATTTATTTAAGAATTGAGATAAATAAAAACTTTCCAAAAGTTACATAATTTAAATTTCAACTAAAAAAACTCAAAAACTAATTTTAATTAACTAAAAAAATAGAATAAAATAATTATCAAAATAATCAAAATATTAAGTGAATTATTTCAAAAAAAAATTAATTGATTTTTATTAATTAAAATTTATTCTAAAAAGATATTGAAATTTACTATAAATATTTATGTTAATTTGTTTTAGTTAAAATTATAAGAAAAATTAAAAATTATAATGATAATTTAAAATAATTTTTTATCTATTAACTTGAGGAATATCTCTAACCTTATTTAAATCAATATTTGTATTGAATTAACTTTTAAATCTCATTATAATAATTTTTTGTTATATATTTCAGATCTAAAAGAGTTTTTTTAATCAAATAATTAAAGATTTTTTCAAATTAAAAAAAATCTAATACAAACCAAAAATCTTTATTTATTTACTTTTTTTCCATTTTTAGTTAATTTCAAAAAGGGTAATTATATAAAGAAGATCAAAAGCTTTTTTAAAGAATATTTTTATAATATATTTTTTATTTGTAATAATTATTTAAATACTTTAAATGAATTAAACTACAAAAATTTATCAAAATTGGTTTTCTATTAATATAATAATAGTTTCTCTAAGAAATGAATTTATAAAGACTTTATTAAAATTCATTTTAAACTTTTTTAAAATATTTTCAATTAACTTTAATTACTATTATTATTATTTTGGAAAAATAAATCTATATACAGATTCATGCTTTTTATGATTATAAAATAAAAGTCTTGATATGTTTAACTATCATTTTTAAAATATTTTCTTTTATTATTACATTTAAAAAAAAATAAAATCAATATTTTTAATTTTCTCAATTGAAATCATATTTTTTTCCCAAGATTTTCACCTTAAAAAAACATTTAAAAACAATAAACTTCAAAAGAAATAACTTTTGTACTGAAAGCTATTACCATAATATAAAAGAATTAAGAAAAAGAAATTAAACTCTTCCCCAAAAAGAAATAGACCTTTTTCATTTGAGTTGAATTCAATTGAAAATCTTGAATTTTGAAAAAAGATATGATTATTTTTATCAATAAAAGAAGGTATTTCTAAGAAATAAAAATTCCTTCCCTTTTTTTTATTTTCTATTCAAATGGAAGTTCAATTTTAAAAAATTTAGTTTTATTTCTTTATATATTAAAATTAATTTTTTACTCTTATTTAACTAATCCAATTCCAGATCTATATAATTTATTCTTTCAATTATCCCTTAAAAAGTCAAGGTAATTAATTAAAGCTCTTAAATATTTAGACTATTTATAATTTGATAATTAATATCTTTATTTGAATTTAATTTGATTTATTCTCATATATATATATTGATATATTAAATACACCTAATTAATAATAGTTAAAGAAGATAAAAAGATTTTTATAAAAGTATGGAAATATATATATTATTAAGCAATTTTCATATGAAATATAAGTCAGAAAGATTAAATTGAATGTTCACAATTTTTTTCAAAAATCGCAAATTAAGCCCTTTGAGGATTTGAGAGCCTTTCAAATAGATAAAAATTTTCATTTAAATATCTAATTTTAGTATTATGTATATATTTCTACTTTTAATTGAATTTTATATATTAAATAAATGGAAATTTATTAGTAATCAATTCTCAAAATAAGCTCAAAAGTATCTAAATAAAATGAAAAACAACAAAAAAAATATTTAAAATAACCATTTTATTAAAAATAGATATTCAATAAATATCACCAAAGAAATCATTTGAAATAGTATATTCAATTACAACACTAATTAAAATATGAAAAAACTATTTATTGATTAGATATATATATATGGTTATATAATTTCAAAATGTATATGTAAATTCAATTATTATTAGAAACTTGGAATTATGTAATAAAATGTATATGTAAGTAATAAAAATATATAATTTAAATTTATCATGAATTTGTACAAAATAAATAAAAAAAATAACCTATAAAATTGTAAGATCTGTCTATGAACCTCTTGAAAATATCACTATTAATGAAGAGTACTATGAATGATCTTATGAAAGATAGCAAATAAATTTATTATAACCAAAAAGAAATAAATAATTGCTTGATTATTTATTTTACTTGTTATACACTATTAGTGATTATAACAGTAAGAAGTATTGGCTACTAGAATAAATTACAAGAAGTATTAATAATAGAACTTCTTATTGAAATAATATTAAATTCTTTTGATTGATAATTATCTTTTAAAAGACTAATTATAATGAATTATTGAATAAACTACAAAATTTAGAGAACAAACTTGAATAATCTTGACAAAACACTCACTAATACTCCAATAATACCTTGAAAAGGATAGGTAGAGTGATTTGAAATATCATTTGTGGATTAAAGGCATTAATAATTGATTTATAAAAGTAGGATGTTGGTAAAAACATGTAAGCCCTTAGGTGTTTTTACCAAGAACTTACATGTTTTTACCAATTTATGGTAAAAAGACGTAAGTGACCTTATTTTTCAAAAAAAATTCCTCAGGCTCAGTTTTGAGGATTTTTTTAATTCTTTTTTGCCATATTTTTCTCAACTTGGCATGTCAATATGCACAAATTTTTCCAATTTTTTTTGTGCCAAATTTCACAAATTTGGCCAATATGCCAAAAATGGCATATTTTTTTCAAAACTTTATTTAAAATCTTCCCACTTATGAGTTTCCTTAATTTTTTTTTTAAAAATGAAAAGTTCAATCTGAAGAATAAAGAACCAGAAGCCCTTGAGCTTGGGAATTTTTTTTGGTGGGACAAGTCAAGGCGCAAAAAGGGTTTTTTTTTCAAATGTTTTTTCCCATCATTGTAATATGCCTATTTTTAAAAAGTTAATTTAATAAATTACCACTTATGAATTTCCTTCATTTCTTTTTAAAATTAAAGGGTTCAATCTGGACAATAAAGAACCAACAGCCCATGATTTTGGGGAATTGTTTTGGTGTGACAGAAAGTGCAGGGGCAATAAGTGTATTTTATCAGATTTTTTTTCCTTGTTTGTAATATGACTATTTCTAAGTACAAAAATTCCACCTTTTTGATAAAAAAGGAGACTGAGGTGGGATTTAAGCAATAGATATGACTGAGGAGGGGGATAATTGGCATAAACTGTATATACAAAAATCAAACATTCAGAATAAACCTCCAAAATAGTGGGGAGGAAGATTGGAAAAATACAACATTCTGGGTTTCTTAAATTTATCAGCCCACCCAAGGGCTTGTGGTTGGGCGTAAATCTCCCAATTCACAGTAATGGGGGGGACTGGAAAAAATTGAGAAATGATTATGTCCAAAGGAACAAAATGATCACAGATATCCAAGAAGCGGATGAAAATGAGGGGATTATCATCTGGAGGACAGAAATAAGGGAAAAAAGAAAAAGATTGGACTGTGGAATAAAAGAAAACTGGTCTTTTATAATTATTTGCAATTGGATCCCCCATGTCAGGAATAAACATCCACTTGGTTTTTGGAGCCTGGCCAACATCTTCATACCATTCAATTCTGTCCAAATAAGAGGATACTGAGGGAACTAAGGTGTTCATGGCTTCATAAAGGTCTTTATTTTGTTGAATTTATTCAGCCAAGTCACCTATGACATCAGTCCATTTATCTTGAGTCTTGTAAATGTAGTGGGATACTGTTCTGTAGCCACAGTTTCCATCACCCTGGAAATTGATGGCCTTGAAGGTGTATTTCAATATAAACTTGGGAAAGTCTTCTGAGCCAGTTATCTGATAAAATAAGGTCAAAAAATGAATAAATATCAAAATAAACAAGATAAGTTTACATTCAAAAGAATCAGAAACTAACAAAAAGCTTGGAGCATTCATCACTTGTGTGATAATTGCTTTTACAATGCTCAAAGGTCAAGTCAATTGAATCATATATCTTCAAACTGGTGGCAGACTCGTGTTATTTTCTTTATGGGGTTTTTATTCCAATTTCCATTCTTCTGGACATTCTAAGAGTTACTTCTGATTTATTTAATTCAGTTGCTGAGGGTAATTAATCTGATGAACTGATGGATTTAGATAATGAGTCCTCAGAATCTTCAGAATATTCAGATAAGTCCACTTCCATAATTGGAGAGGGGATGTTTGACTGTGATATTGATGTTGTTGTACTGGTCACTTTTGAGGGGGCTCTTCCTCTTCTCTTGGATTAACTTTCAATAATTTAAAATCTTTAAGGTTCTCTTTTGTTTGGATTTTTGTTTTTATTCTTGGCTCCTTGAGGTCTTCCATGGATATTCTTGCATTATAGAGGGTATTCATAATATTGATCATCCTCCTGACTCTTTGTAATTTGATCAAATGGGACCTTTCCAGTCAAAACATCTTGAAAATGTTGAAGAATTGGGGTGATTTCTGCCATTGGTCTTTGAAAAAGGTCTTCCCCAATAGCTTCAAATATTATTTGGGCTTCATTATTTCTTTCTTTTTAAACAATTTGATCATCACCTTGAAAACCAGCCTGAGAAGAATATGACAAATAAAATCAGTTAATAAGAAATTAAAAACCCTCACAGGCAAATTCAAATGCTCTTGAGGATGGAAGTCTGATATTTCAAACCTTTGGCACTTGGAAAATGCCTTTTGGGTCTTATGATTGCAAGGAATGCCTTGATAATTGTTGTATTTGTTGGTGCATTTTTCATTGGGAGGAAATTTGGTTTTGAAATTGCCAAAGACCATCTGAAGAGCATAATGAGACACCTTGCCATTGAGGGCACAGATATGTGGAGGAAAATTCTTGACATGGACAATCATTTCTTTGGAGATTCTGTTGATAATTTCAATAAATTGTTTTCTGAATGCCATGTGGAGAGCCCTAACTACCTCCAGGAGAGTACCATTGGAGCCAAGGTTTCACCATGGCATCGGAACCTTCAACTCTGGAGGTGGAGCCCACACCCAGGTGGCAATGTTGTTTGGTCCAGGCTGGCACATAATACTCCTTTAGAGGAAGCCAGGTATCTTCCAAATACTGCAAGACTTCAGGATTTTTGATTTTTCTTTGAAGCTTCTTCAAGTTGTATTTGAAAGACTTTTCAGTGTATGAATACATAGCCTGAGAAATGAATCCCAAAGTCATTAATAAAAAAAATAAGAGAAAAAGTGAAATAAATTGAACTAAAGTGAAAGATAAAAGTATATTAGTTGATTCCAAAGTCCCATAAAATTTTCCAAATCAGTTCCATGACCAATTTTCTTCATGCAATGAGCAGATACATCTTTATTTATGTGCCAAATGCATAGCATGACTTTGGAGTCTGGGAAGAGCTTCTTAAGAGAGTTTTTCAAGGCCAGATCCCTTTCAATAACAATAACTGTAGGGGGAACAAGATTGGTGTTGTTGAGGACCTTTTCTATGTATTTATTTAATGCCCAAGTATATGAGGGTTCAGTTTCATTCTTCATAAAACAAAAAGCCCCAGAAAAGGTCCTATTGGTTGAGCTGAATCCAACAATATGAAAAAGGGGCATATTGTAATTATTGGTTTTCTAAGTACAATCCATAATAATGATATGAGGAAAGCCATGGAGGAGTTTTATGGCCAGGGGGTGAGTGAAAAACAAGGAGGTAATGTGTCCCTCAGAATCCCTTGCAGAGGACCAAGCAAACTTTTCTTGTTTGAGATTTTCAATATGAGCATCAATGGGCCTTCTGCCTTGCAGTTTGTCTTGCTTGACTTGGCTGTAAATTTCTTGAAGGATTACAGGCCTGTCTGCCTCCCTCTGGCTGCATAATTAGGCCTGAATTTGCCTTGGAAGAAGCAGTGATTCAGACATTTGAGAAATTTGATATGTTTCTTGCTCATTGAATTTCCTGAAAGCAGGATGTGCCATTATATTTTCAGTGGCATCATGGATATGTTCAGGATTTTTGACTTTAAGAGTCCAAGTGGTACTCTTGGCATATTTTCTGGCATAAAGTCTAAAACGACAGTCAAGCTTTCTTGAGGTGACTGTTTTGGAGGGGCTTTTGTTGGAATTTGGGGTCCCAGACCTGTCACAACCTAATCCAATTTGGTTGTGAGTCATATTAGACCTCAAGGCGGACACCGCATACCCCTGAGCCCTGGAAACATTATGCACATGTTGCCAAAGAATCTCAAGGGTCTGAAATTCACCTTCAGTGGGGGGTTGAAGCATTTTTGATTGAAAAATATGTATAAAAGTGAAAGAAAGGGGGAATTTGGGGATTTGGAATGGGGTAAGAACATTTCGAAATGTGAAAAAGAAGTGAAAAAAGGTGCAAAAAATGAACAGAAGTGGTTAAGAGTGAAAAAAAGTGGTTTAAATGTGGGATTAATGGATGAGGGATGGTAAAAAATTGAAAATTGAGAGGCTTTAAAGCAGGTTGTGGTGGTCGAAAATGCAGTCTTTGGGGGAAAAAAAGAAACAAAAGTGTGAAACTCTTTGCAAAATGGCTTTGGTAATGCTGTTTTTCCAAAAAAAATTGGTTTGGGGTGGGGATAATGTGGATTATTTGGGTGTTTGGCCTTTTTTTGGGGGAAGGGGCTGGGAAAAAAAATATGAAACAATTGGGAGTTAGAGAGGTTTTGTGGGGAAAAGATCTCTTTTGGGCATGGTTGTGTTTCATTTTTAATTAAAAATGGGCCCAGGGAACCCCTTATGTGTTTTTACCAATTTACTTACGTGTTTTTACCAACACCCTAAAAGCAATACAGCAATTAATAGTTGAATAATATTGAAAATAGTCTCATTATTTTTTTCAAATCTTTTTCATTGATCTGTAAAGTTTAGACTGTTTTATAATGATATATTAACTAATACTTACTTGTTGGTATAAAAGATAAAACTGAATAATAGAATAATGTTGAAAAAACAGCAAGGGTAGGCCTATTTTAAGTCTATAACAGCTAACAGAGGCTTTCCATGGAGAAAAATGAAAAAAAGCTAGCTGGAAACCTTTTAAATTAATTTTTTTAATTATTACATCACTTGTAGTCAAGTAAGATTATCATGATTACTTAATTAAGTCATTTTACATTACTGCCAACCCATTTATGGTTAAGGACTAAAGGAGTAACAACTGTAACTCTTCTTTTATTTCAAATTTATCAATTTTATTGAAATTTCATCCCACGCTGCATTTTCTGTTAATTTTCAAATATTCAGTGTTTCACATAGAAGAATCAAAAATGGACTGTAAGTAAAAGTTTGAATTATGAAATCATTATTATTTTTGGTTTTATTGTGGATTATCCCTTTTTCTATTGGTAATGAGAGTTTTAGAAGTATTAATTAAGAGTTGTATTCTCAATGAATTTTTGAATTTTTTGACTCATTTCTACATAGAAAAGCAAACAGTATAATGACAGCTAGTTTCCATGAGGTAAATTCATGTATACTAGTCCAAAATGGGTCTTAATTAATCTTGTGTTTATAAATGGAAAATGATTGGTTATGGACATTATGAAAGTATTCATAGCTGCTCATAACCTCCTTGTCATGTCAAAATAGCAGATTATTTGCTATTTAATCATGATTTAATGGGATTTCAACTTGGTAACCAGGTTCCCAAAGCTTTTTAATAGATCAATTGGGCCAGGATAAGCCATGAAACCAATATTTGGAGATTTCTGTGCTTCAGAGGCCTCAGAAGTTGGGTAACCTGGCTCTCTTTGATGTCTTTTTCCCCCCTTATATACTTTCCTGTCAAAAATAGTAATTCAGGATTCAATACTGGTATCCACTATGGGTGTACCAAAAAATTTATGTAATAATACATTAATTTTAATTTCCACAAACATCCATAACACTATTCTTGGTGTATATGTAACATAGGATCTCTCACAATCCCATTATTTTGGAATGAAAGTGAGGAAAAAAATAAATCACAATTCCTTTATGTGGTATGGATGATTTGGTATTGAAGTATATTCAATATTACCACCTCATAGAGTTAATTTAAGCTTATTCACTATATGGAGTTACCCTAGGTGAATTTTTGTGTCAAATCCATATCTGGCCTTAACTCTATGGATTTACTTACCAAAAAAGTTATTTATATTTTCTCAAATGAAAAATGATGTATTTTGGATATATGAATGACTTATGAGATACATATAGTCTAGAGGTTTTCTACATATTTATTGTGGCCTATTTGGGTATGTAAGATATACCTCAAGGCTTCCAAAAATTTCAAAAACATTCATAAGACTTAATCAAATTGAAAATCTTATTTTTGAATAGAAAGTTAATCTCAAAATATACCTAAATCATTATTAATATCTTTTCATAATAGAAAGGAATTCATAGTTATAACCTTATTGACAAAAATTTCAAGTGAAAAATAAATTGGAGAGGTTTAAATTTTGTTAAATTAGTCTAAAAAACAAAAAAAAATCCAAATTTACATAAGACATTAATCCTCAAAAAAATATAAATTCTTTATGATAGATATTGGAGAAATAAAGTCAATTTATTTAAAATCTCAAATATTAGCCACTTTCAACCTATCAATTAAATCAATAATCCATTCTTTTAATAATTAAGAGTAATATTCCATATATATTTGACAAAAAAGCTAATTAAGTGATCTTTACTTACTCCAAAGTAATAAACAATTATTTGAATTAATATTGTGAAGATAAGCTTATTTTTAAATAATGAAAATTAGATATTAATAAATTAATTAATTCCTCAAGTTTTTCTATCTCTTTTTTTTCTTCTAAACTGGATGATTTTCTTGAGATAATCATTTATGGTTCTTTATCAATAGCAGTCATATAAGTGATTGAATTTAACAAAAAACAAAAATGATCTTTAATTTACAATTCTCAAAATTATTTTCAAAAAAACTCACACACAAAAAAAAATTATATATATATTGTTAATGAATAATTAATTCTTACTTGCTTCATAATTTAACTAAAAAAAGATATAAATATTTTAAAAACTAATCCATTCTTTCATCATTTTGAAAAATTTTCTTTAAATAAATCATCATAAAACTTCCTGATTTGATCCCAAAAGATGAACAAACAAACAAGATTTTAAGATATTAATAATTGAAATTCAAGGTCAATTTTGATGTTCTGTTTTGAAAAGAATATAAAAAATAAAGATAAACCTAAATATGGGTTGTTAGATCCATGAGAAATTTGAGTTGTTTAAGAGTAGAAAGAGATAAATTCCAATTAATCAATAATAATAAAAATCCATTATGGCAATATTTCATTAGGACCAAAATCTTGTTTTGAAAAATCAATGTTATGATTTGAGATTCCTGAAGAAATAGAAATCTGGGCTCATCCCTTTTTGAATAAAAAAACAAAAAATAACTCAAAGGAGTAGCTAGTATTTGGGAAAAAGCATTCTCAAAATTTTATTCAAATATTTAACTTATTTCTATATGCTTAGTGAAGCTTAATAAAATTACAAATGAAATAATCAATTCAAATTACCTTTTTTCCCATTTATGTTCAAATTTCCAAAGTTTCCATGAGATTTTTGACCTTGAAGAAAGGGATTCTCAATTTGGAAGATGGAAAAGAAATTCTGGATGAATTTAATATGGGCTTTTATAATTTTCAAACTCACCATTTTAGAGAGCTGTTCATAGTATATTTTAAAGGAATCAAATTTTGATAATTATACCAATACCTGAGTAATGATATGAACCAATGGCATGCTACTATATAAGGGATTATTTCATTAACCACAAAGAATCAATATTTCTCATAGCTCAGAGAATAATAGTGATTAGATCCAGAATTCTTACTGTTTACTCAAATTCTTCTTTTAAGCTTTAATTTTTTATTAAATATTCCATTTCATGTTATTTATATTCAGCTGATAACAGAAGTGATTTATTTTGACATTCTTTCATTAAATGTTGAAGTTTAGTAGGGAGATTGAACTATTTTAATGAAGATCATCTAATTTAAATGAGTTTTTTAGGTGTAATTTGCATGAATTGGATAGCTTATTACATTAATTAAACTCTTTATGATCTTGATTAAGCTGTTAAATATCCCCTTCTGACAATACTTGATGTGAATTGAGCTTGGTGTTTCCTCAAATTGTATTTTTTTAAATATTTGACCATTTTTTAGCTTTTAATGACTTTTGGAATACATTTTTAGAGATAGTTTTGGATTTATTACTAACTAATACAGAGAAATTTATCTCAAGGAAAGTTTCATATTTGAAATTCATGAAGGTATAGAATATCTTTCATTAATTTTCACTGGAGTGAAAAAATTTGGGACATATTTGGAACTCCCTGACACCTACTCAATTGGTGTAACTCAGTTGACTCAAGGAACATGCTTTTTTTCTCCAGTGTTGAAAAAAATGTTTCACATCTCAGAAAGACCACTATTGGTGGGTATAGAGCCTATAATAAAACATTAATAATATTGAATTTTATTTCAATTGAATGAAGAAAATTTAAGTTTTGAAAACTTTCAGGTTAAAAATATCATTAGTTTCTGAGTTTCATCTACAAAAAATATTTTTTTTTTGATAGAAATCCCATATTTCTTCATTTGAAATCATAAAATTCTTTGGTATTATTTCAATTATCCTCACAAATTCACATTTTAAATTTATTTGGCCTACAAGCTCATATATTAATAATTATTATAAAAATTGAGATAATTTATTCTAATTGCTTTTTAATGCCTCTTCTTTATTTATTCTCATTGGAATAAAGTTGAAATATGATCAAATAATTGGGAATAGTGGCATCAAATAAAATGTTTTATGATATTGAAGCTCCTTATCTTATCAATAATGTGCAACTATCTCATATATCACAAAAACTAAATTCTTGAATACAATAAAACATTAAATAATGGGTCAAACTTACTCCTAAGTGTCATATAATAGAGAAAAACATAGCATAAATAAAACTGAAACTATCATGAAAAATGATGCAAGACTAGTTTTATCTTATTACACCATTTATATAAGATAAATAACCTTCAAAAGCCACTTCTATTTTTATTTAAAATTTGGTTAGAGCTCCACCACACCACAGCTTTGCTGAAATAAACAGAATTCTATATCACAAGTCAGAAGAAAATTCTCAAGACATGCATAAATCTCTACCACTCAGCATAATTGAAAAAAGATGAGTTTTTAGTTATTGTTAATACTAAAAATTTAGCTCAAAAAATTAGTTTTTGAAAAAATGAACCAAAATTAAGCTCAAAAAAACTTTCTGAAAATTGAACACAAGATTACTTCAAATACAAAGCACCATAAGATAAGAAGGAATGGGGTAACTTCTGGGTATATAAGGCAATCTCCTTTCAGAATATTTCCCTCTCATAAAGTACCCTTGTATTTGGATTTTGGATCTACAACATTGAAAAAGGTTTTATTCCTTATTTATAGGATTAATTAATATTTTTCTTAGAATTAAGTATCATATAATATGGAGATTAATCATACTTACACACATTATAAGTAGTATTACATTAAAAATGAGAACTGGGTTCTTCAAATATTTCATATCAGAAAGTAAAGTATTATTACCCTCATTTTGGAAGAAGTTTCTTCTTCCACAACTTCAATTACTATTGGCTAGCCTTTATTAACCATATATTATAATTTACCAAATTGAAAACAATTACCCCTTATATTTAGTGATCTTAAATAATGTGATGTGATAAAAGATTCTCAATTGAGGGATCTGGCATGGCAATATCAAATACTATTTTTGTTTTGGGGAGTTGAATAAGACTGGCTCAGGGAAAAAACCTTTCAACCCTTGATTGCAGCACCTTTTTGATGTCTCGGAGCCTTTTTTATATCATTTTTCCTAGCAAATAATTATAGATTCAATCACAAAAGAGGATTAATTATCAGACAGAGATTTGAATTTACTTTTTTAATTTTTTTTAATTTTCTAATCTTGTGTTCAATTTAAATGTTGATTAATATATTCTTTCAATAGGCTTGGTTTTGAAAAACCCTGTTTCAATAAATTCAATCTAAATACTTGTTGGGCTGAGTTTATGATGAAGCTTATTAATAACTATTTACAAGCTTTAGCTGTGACTGTGACAGGGTAAAAAATGATATTAAATGATTTATTGATGATATAAAAGGTTTAAATAAGAGGATTAAGGGCTTTACTATTGAGTTATAGTGGTGGTGAGTGCTGTTGAAAGCCCTGGGTGCAGCTTTACCTGTTGGATTACAATAATAAAGACTACAATGATTAAAATTCTAATTATACTTGGTTATTTTCCAAGATTATAGCTTTTTTTGACAGTTGTACTATGTAGGAATTCAAGAGAAGGATGAGGAAAGCTTTTCTGGTGGAGAAAAGGCCTCCTTTTATCATAAAATGGGGTGGAATGGCCCTCTAGACCATCCACATAGTGGAAGTGAAGAGTTTTTCACTTCAGAGTACTGACTTGTGGCTTTCATAATGCCTGTATTACCTGCATTGGGCTCAGATGGGGTTTTGAAACCACATCTGGGCAGTTTTCACCAATACAGGGTGAAAATTTTCATCTGGGGACCACATAGCCCTCTTCTGACGTGTATGACACGTAGAATGTGGTACAGAACCTGTATGGGACCCCAGTATTGAATGAATTATGAGGTATTGAAGTATAAACATGCCTATCTTTCTGTTTGACACCTCATAATAATACTTATGGGAGAATATCCCAAAGTAAGACTGTATTGGTCTAATTGTGGAATTTTGAGCTTAAAACTGCCATGAATTTGTCAGTTCTTGAGTTATAAAGCTCAAAGTTGGTTCATTGTATATCCCTGAATGTACTCTAAACAATGGTACCTCATCTGATATAGCTATCATTAAGTATGGCAAAGGTATGCCATGTACAAGATTTTTTGTACATGTATATGTTTTGCTTGAAAACTGTATAGAGCTTGTATGCCCAATAGCTTTTGTTCTAGATGAGATATGGGGAAATGGATGGCAACATAAGATATCCCTGATTATTCTCTCTCCAAAAAGACCTCATTTTAGGTATCTCACAATAAAACTGTAGAAGTCTGATTAGAGGTGAATATTTTAATCACCTGTATTTGACCTTATTTTGGTCATTACTTCTGTAATTCTGGTGCTATCTCAGTTTGGTTAGTACCATTTGATAGCCCTGACTTAGAGCTCCATTTTGAATACCCATTTGATTGCCTTAAGCCACTTCCCCTGTATCTTAGATGAGAGGTGAAAATTAAGCTTTATGCTCAGCAACAACTTTGTTATTCTTTGTCCTATGATTATGGGAATTGTATATTTGAGAAGGGGTGAATTTTCTCTTTCCTTTGATACATTTTGAGCGGATTTGGCTCAGCTCCATGTTTTGGTGGTATCTTGGCTATACCATTGATTTATTGTATTTGGCTGTCATGCTTCTGTTCCGATTTCAAGTCACAGGCTGACATACCCTCCCTCTAAAAAAGGCTCATCTTTGATGGGACTGTTCAGTCCTCCTAGAGCCTCTGAACCTTCTCAAGTTAAGGTTCCCATCTGGTATTGCATCCTCTGCTAACCATTTGTCTTTATCAGCTGTCTGGTTCTTGAATTTGACCAAGTATTGTCTTTGGTCTTTACCATTAAGTCTGATCTTCCTGGCGTTGATGATTTTCCTCACTGGTCCAGGGGAATCTTCCACTTCCACTATCTCTGGTGGGGTGGGGTTTTTCTTCCTGGAGGGGAATTTTTCCTCCTCTGTCTGGAAGTATGGCTTGACCAAACTCACTGGAAATGCTGCATATTTCCTAGAAAAGTTTTCTTAAAGTTTGACTTCCACTGCATTTTTACCTATCAATCTAATGATAGTGAAGGGCCCTACAAATGAGTCTCTCATTTTCTTAGGTCCTTTGAGATCATTAAAGCTCAGTGTAGACACTAGCACTTGGTCCCCTTATTTAAAGTAAGGTCCCATGTGTGATTTGTCCCACCTCTGTTTGTTGTATTCTCTTGCCTCAGTTATGCATTTAGCAGCTGTGTCACAAGCTTTTTTCCACATATCATGGGAGTCTTTGGCTATGGGGTGGATGTTCAGAAGAGGTTTCTTCAAGTGATCCCCAGGAAATAGGGGATTACACCCTTTCTCTACCAGTCAAGATTTTTTTCCTGTGGTAGAGTACTGGCATGTGCTATAAGCCAGCTGGACTGCTGGTAGAAGGGTAAACCAGTCATGGGTGTAACCTTCATGGTCCTTATATTCCATGCCATAGGCATAGAATATTCTAAGGATTTCTTCCATTGTTTGGATCATCCTCTCAGTTAATCCATCTGTTTGTGGATGGTAAGCTGTAGAAAAGGCTAGTTTAGTACCCAGCATGTCATAGAGGTTGGTCCAAAATTCTGATGTAAATTTTGGGTCCCTATCACTGATAATAATCTTGGGGACTCCACAGGTAGATATCATGGTATTCCAAAAGAACAGTGCAGTATCCATGGCTGTATCCTGTTTGTGTCGTGGTAGGAACCTTACACTCTTTCTGAACCTATCAATGATGATCAAGCAAGCATTGAAGTTCTCCTTGCCTCCTGGTACAAGTCCTGTAACCCAGTCAATGTTGATGGTTTCCCATGGGTGCTTGGGTTCTTCTATGTGTTGAAGTAACCCATAATTGTTCCCATGTTTTCTATTTGCCTTTTGGCATATTTAACAAGTGTTGATGTATTCACTCAACTCTTGTTCCCATGTAGGCCACCAACAAGTGCTTGCTACCCTTTCTTTGGTCCTGTCTTCACTCATGTGCTACATATAGGTAAAGTCATGGCATTCTTGTAGGATCAAGTATATATGGTCCCTGTCTACTATGGTGAGTGCACTAGTGCTCTTTTCTCTATGGTAGGGCAGGCCCTCTATGAGGAAAAACTTGTTATCCTTTTAGTACCTCAACCAGGGTTCCTCCAACTGGGATTCCAGCTCTGGGCTTCTGTACTTTTGCTGAAGGAGTTGCAACAATATGCCACACTGTTTGTGTTTGGCATATGTCTTCATTACTGCACTGAGAAATTTATTATGCAGTTGTGAGGAGCTTATTCCCATTATGAGAGTTTCTGTTCCTTCTGAATCAGTGCTTCAACTGTCTGGGGTACCACCTTCTGGTGCACATTCAGAAAATCTGAGTTTTTTCCTCATATCTATTTCCATGAAATGGATAGAGATCTTGGCTGCTGCTTCAGGGTCATAAGCTGGATTACTTTTGAAATTGTCAAGTGGCCATCTACTGAGGCCATATGCATTGGTATCACTTTTTCCTCCCTTGTATATGATGGTCATATTGCCTCTATACTCTTGGATGGCTATTTGCCACCTCAACATGTGTCTATTGGTAGTCTTCATGTTCAGTAAAGACTTCAAGGCTGTGCAGTCCATGTAGACTTCAAATACTGCACCCTCCAAATAATAGTGGAGTTTATCTAGAGCCAAGACTAAGCATAGACATTCAGTCTGGGTGGCCCCATACCTGGCTTCTGAATCTTTCAGTTGCCCAAAGATGTAGCATATTACTCCCTCTCTTGGTTCATCATCCACAATTTGTCTCTGGTGAAGGGCTTCCCCAAGCCTTGGCTGCATTCTGCATCTATGTATAACTTGAATGGTATTTCAAAGTCAGCTAAGATGCGCACAGATGCATTTGTGAGTTCATGTTTGATCCTCTCATATGCATCCCTCCTTTCCTTGGTAATTTCAAAAACTACATCTTTTGAACATAACCTGTACAGACTACTAGCTATGGGGGCAAAATCTTTGATGGGGTTTCTATAATAGCTAGAAAACCCAAGGAAAGATTGCATCTGTTTGATGGTTTTTGGTACTGGCTTTTGCAGTACTGCTGATACTTTGTTCTGATCAATTGTCAGACTAAGACCTGAGACTTTATGTCCTAGAGCTAGTAGCTCTTGTTGGCAAAAACTTCACCTTTTAAGTCAAATTTTCAGATTAATGGGTGTGCATTTACTTAGCACTCTGTCTATGTACTTCACATGGTCCTCCCATGTCTCTGAGTATATAATGATGTCATCAATATATACTACCATCCAGCCTTCCAATATTTCTTCTTGAAATATTGTGACCATCATCCTTTGGAAGTGGGCTTGTGCATTCTTGATGCCAAATGGCATCCCGGTGTACTCATATATGCCCATATTGAATATGATTCTGAGTAATTTCATGGAGTTTGGTTCAACTCCATTCTGATGAAAACCTTCCATACAATCCATTTTGGTTATGTATTTGGCTTTTTCCAGTTTATCTAAGGCATGAGGTATCCTAGGTATAGTTTACCTCTCAGCTTTTGTGTAGTTGTTCAGAGCTCTGGAATATCCAAACAGTCTAGATTTTCCATCATTCCAGGGGACCAGGACAGGAGTGGTGTTTTCCACTATTTCATTGGGTCCAATCTTTCTGATGACATCCATGTCTAGGAGCTCTTTGATGTGTTTTTCAATTTCTTTCCTAGTCTCCAGACTTTCTGGGTATGGATGTCTGCTGAGCATGGGTGGATAAGGTCTTTCCACATCCAGATATATTTCTATATCATGGCTTCTAATTTTCACTAATGGTTCTTCACCAATGGCAAATGCTGGTCTATTTTCCCTCAGCATATTCAGTAAACTAAGCTTCTGTTTACTGGTGAGGGAAGTTCTGAATTGGACCTCCCTGAACTCATTCAACAATTCTTCTAGTGGGTCATGGGTAGATATTTGGTATATGTCAAGTGAAAATTTCTTTTCCTTGTTTGTACCAATAGTAGTGTGCCTATTTCTACTATTGTAAATATCAATGCCATACATCCTCTGGTAATCTGTTCCCAGTAAAAAGCCTTGGATGTGGGCATCTTCAAGCACAACAAACTGTAGGCTGAGTCTGATATTACCCGTCCTATGGGGTATAATTATCTCTTTGATGATTGTCCCAATTGAAGTCATCTTCCCTAAAGAACTTTTGAAGTTGTTTTCCTTGGTTGGAAAGAGCTGCCTTTCCCAATTTGTGAAGTGGTTGTCCAGATAATTTATTGCCACTGTGGAACAGTGTGCCCCACTGTCAATGATCAATGGGTGTTGAGCATTGTCAATGCAAACAGTCATTTTTGTTGCTGATTCACGTATGTATACAATTCCTTTGGTTGGTGTGACCAGGAATTTTTGTGCATCTTGTGTATGTTTGCACAAGTTTTTATTGGCAGTGTCTTGTAGCATGTGTAAGGTGGGAATATGAAACTTTGATAAAATATCAAGTACTTTTCCTGTCCTCAAAATTTGTATAAGGTAAAATTATTTAAAATTAGTAATAAATAGTATTTTCAGGAGAAAACACCCCAATTTTATTGCTTTTAACCTTCTAAGTATAAAACAATAATATAATAAAACTTTATCCAAAAATACTCTACAAGAGATATTTAAGGCTACAAAAGAAATTTCTTCAAGAGCGATTTCAATTGGAATTAATTGAGCAAAGAACTGCAAGCAATTAATCAAAGAAAAAATTCTGCAAAAAATATATATTTAAAGAATAAAACACACCCAAAAGTGACCAGAGTGAACTTGGAAACAAAGTGACAAAGTAAACAGTGATAAAAGATGCTTTAATTCACTTTTGGGGTGGTTCAGGGGTAAAAATGATTATAATAATTTTTTCACGTGGTTAAAAGGTTCAAAATGTTAAAACAAAGGGTGGTTGGAATCTTTTATTTATTGGTTTAACAGTGTTTAAACTAATTATAAAAGGAAAAGATTCTAACATGAAGAGAAAAGTGGGGCAAAGAAGACATTCTTTTATAGCCATCAATTTTCTTACTCCAAAAGTGAACTTTACTCTTGCCAGTCTTGAAAAATGGTCTGACAACATAAAAGCCAGTTATGGCATCATTGAACCCTGGTTTAGACCAAAAAAGGGCTGGTTTAAGCCATTTTAGACCCTTAAATCAGCCATTACTATAACAGAACCTGGTCTAGAGCCTTCAAAACGCGTCAGAATGTGTGTAAGAGGCATAGAAACCAGTAAAAACCGTTTTTACTAACATTGTTTTAACTTAAGGGTAGTTTTACCCTCTTGGCAGCAGTTAAAACTACCCTGGTTGGTATCAAAACCTCATCATCAATTGAGTCACAGACCCTGTGACTAAATTCCAGGCCAAAAGTAATCAACTTTTGCGTGGATTTTGACATCCCACGCCAGTCAGCAAGGAATTTGGGGGTCTAGCTCCCCCTTAGAGCTAGAGTGTCTTTCCCCCCCCAGAATTAATCTTTCCAATTTATTTTCTCTTTAATTCCTCATCATGTAATACAATTATAATTTACATATGTAATTCAATTGAGTTTTTAATTACACGTCTGTAATAATTGATACCTCATATGTAAATTAAAATTCACTTATGTAATACATGCGTACATTTTGACATTTCAATTGAAAATACTTCAATTCCTCATAACTTCTAAACTAAACACAACACCTCAGTTTTAACACAAAAATTGATGGTTAACACCACATTTGGTGTGAATTAAATTAAGGTTTTGAGGATTTTCATACTTTTGTACAAAAAATACTAAAAACTTAATTTAAGCTTATTTAGAGTTGAGTTACAGAAATTTCATCCAGAGGTGACCCCACTTTATTTTTTATGAGGAATCCAATGGTGTGATAATTTCTTTATGCTTATTTATTGTATAAAAAGCTATAATATATTTTATATAACGTCTTACCAAAAATATTTTAATTTCATAATTTTTATTAAAAATTCATTTTTACTTAATTTTTACAAGTAAAAATGTATTTTCGCAATTTTAAGTTTTATTGTAATTTTATTTTTAAATTATAATTAAATTTTGATTTTTAAATATAAATTTGTATATATATTTCAATACTTATATTTATAATATATATAAATTTATTTTATTTATATTTGTATCTTAATTTATCATTTGTGGTCTTTTGGGTATATGAAAATACCTCTAAGGCTCACAGAATGCCTGCTTCCAACTGTATGTCCTGGATTTTTAGTGGTGTTTCCTCTTGGTATTCCACTAGAAATTCTTCTCTTGGGTCTTGTTCTTCATCAGATTGTTCTCTGATGGAATCTCCCATAGAGTCTGATTCAGAATCCTCTGTGGGGGATTCCTCCTCTGGGACTTTCTCAATGGCATAGACTTTTTTCTTTGCCTTTGGACAGTTGTTGGCATAGTGGTCTATTGAACCAAAATTGTGACAAGAATTTTTCTTCTTAGTCACTTCTGCCACTCTTTCTTTGGGTTTGTCTTTGAGATCCACCCTAAAAGGTTGTTTCTCTTTGAAACCACTGCTTTTTGATGGGGAATATTTCCTTATATTAGCTCTTTTCCTCACATCTTGTAAGGTATTTGCAATGTCATCTAGAGTGAAATTTTGGTTGCATGTGCATTTTACTGCATGTTCTAGTTCTCCTGGCAGTTGTGTCAGGAGTTTGTGATTTCTCATCTGAATGTTCATTTTAGGATCAATGGCTTTAAGTCTTTTATACTGTCCAAGACACCATTCATATGGGTCTTTGTCCACTGAATACTTATCATTTTCAAATGACATGGTCTTTTTCCATATCCAAGTACCATTTCCGTACTTTTGAATGATTTGACTCTTCCACCATGGATTCCTTTCATTTCTGTGTACCAAATACTAGCATTTCCTTTAAATGCTTTAATAAATCTATCAGTAATCCAGTAGTCTGGTATGCTTGGTACGTCAATGAAGAGTCCATCAATATAATCTATGAGTTCCATATGCTCATATTCTCCTGTACCAGAGAATGTGGACCAGCTTGAGGCCTCAGGAAGCTGTTTTAATGCTTCCTTCTCAGAATAAGACATGTTCTCTCCATCTTGGTATTGAGATGGAGACCCTGCCTTATTCTCCAAAAGGGCATCTGGTTTGATGACTTCTTGGTGATATGGATTATCCATGACATGGCCTTGTGGTTGGGGCTTCATGTTATGGTAGACATTAAACAGTTTGTTTATGTATTGATCCAGACAATCCATGTCCCTTTTGCTGTGGGGTTGTCATTAAAATACTAGATTCAGTCTTTTTCTGGTTTGTTCAGAGGCTTTGCTCAATTGAGCATGTTCTTCTTGAAGAGTTTTAGCAATTTTGTCCATGGAGGCTGTTAATGCTTTCATCCTCTCATGGCTTGCTTCAAGTTCTGAAAACTGATTTTGAGTTTTCTCAGCAAATTGGGACATTTATAACCACAGTGCATCACTGTTTAAGCTACTCTCAGGTGTGACAACATTATGTTCAATCTCAGTGGGGGTAATATTTCTATTAATAGGCCTACTGATTCTAGAGTTATGTACACTTACTTCTGAGTCTTGTGAGCTTCTTTCACCAAATCGAACAGCTTCTGGATCATTGGGTCTGACTCTCTCTGCCTTTGATTGAAAGAGGTCTTGTTTTTTCCCTTCTGTCCTTGTCTTCTCCTGGAAACCTCCTGGGATTGTAAATAATGGTGACTCTTGGCCACTGATCTGTTGGTCCCTGAATAGTTGAAGCCACTGGAGAGATGGTTTGGTCTACTCCTTGTGAGCCCGAAGGAATCTGAGTATTCCCTGTCTGGGTCAGTTGTTCTTCTGTAGCTTGGATAGTGGCTTGATTCTCCCTTATCCTGTTTGCCCTCACCTCCAGGAGTCTGAACTGCCTGGTGGGATTCCAGCCCGTGGTGATTACCATAAGGTCTCTGAAGTCTATCTCTTTGAGACAGAGCTTCTAGCAACTTGCTCCAATTTCTGCCCAGTGGGATTCCAGGTTGAACCTCTTGTTGTCCATGCTCCATTGAAAACGGAATTTGAGGAGCTGGTGGAGCTGAAGAACTAGGTCAATATCCTTCCAGTCCTCTGGTTTGAGATTTATGTTGAATTGGAATGTGAATGGCAGAGTGGTTATAATTTCTCTCAATTTCTTACCATCCACCACTGTGTCCAAGGTGTCCTCTTCCAGGTCTTCTGGTTCTGGACAAGCCATCTCTGTCCTCTGACTAGTGCCTTTGGAAACCAAGGTCTCTGAAGTGTACAGGTGACATATCAGTGTTTGCAAGCAGTCAAAAACTTTATGTTCTTAGGGTATTTAACTTTGACCTTTCCTTGTAAAAATTTGTTGTCTGCTGCTTTTGGCAATTTACCTTTAGAGGTTACAACTGGGTTAATGACTGTAATCTTCCCTGTACAAGTTGTTAAGGTTGGTTTACCTTGTATTGGTGCAGATTTTTGTGGTTTTCTATTCCTCTGAGTGGCAATGGGTGTCCATGTTTTAGCTGTGATAAGGCCTTCACTGTGCCTCTTGCCTTTGCCCTTGCTGCCCTCTGGTTCTGAGGTTGTCAGTGGTGTGTTGGCCTGTGACTGGGTCTCTATTGGGATGTAGTTTTCTTCCACCAAATCAAACAGGAAAAGAGGGATTAATTTCAGTTAATACTTCTTAAAAGGCTTTTTGCACGTCTAAGAATGGCCTCTGGGCAATATATTTCCATATTATGCCCTTTTATTATGAAAGTGTAATTGAATTAACAATTCCATGTCAAACATACACCTTACAGATATCCGGCACACTGTATGTATACCAGTATATCACATATTAACTTGTAATTAGCAAGTATAATCTGAAAAAGTGGTTATGTAAGAGGGTAATTGAAATTAACAATGTACTCAACCACACCTCAACTGTTGGTTTTACAGTAAGAGGTGCCCTTATTTAATTGAACAAAAGGACTATATTAATTTTTAAATGTGTTTAAATATGTCAAATATGCCAAAAATAAGGATTTTTTGGTGATTATATTATAATCAACCAAGCAAAAAGGCAAAAAATAGAAGAAAACACAGTAGTATACAGCATATACCACTCAAAAAATAAATAAAAGATATATATTTTATTTAATTTTTAAGAAAATTTGTGCCTATAAAAGAGAAGCAATTGTGTCAGAATGAAAGAAAGAAGAGAAAAACTCACTTATAAGGTCAAAAAAATTTGAAAAACACAGCCAGGCCCCCAAAATGTCAGGCTGAGTCTATGATGAAGCTTATTAATAACTATTTACAAGATTTGACTATGACTTTGACATGGTGAAAAATGATAATAAATGATTTATTGATGATATAAAATGTTTAAATAAGAGTATTAAGGGCTTTACTATTGAGTGATAGTGGTGGTGAGCGCTGTTGAAAGCCCTGGGTGCAGCTTTACCTATTGGATTACAATAATAAAGACCACAATAATTAAAATTATAATTATACCTGGTTATTTTCCAAGATTAGAGCTTTTTTTGACAGCTGTACTATGTAGGAATTCAAGAGTAGGATGAGGAAACCTTTTCTGGTGGAGAAAAGGCCTCCTTTTATCCTAAAATGGGGTGTAATGGCCTTATAGACCATCTATGTAGAGGAAGTAAAGAGGTTTTCACTTCAGAGTACTGGCTTGTGGCTTTAATAGTTCCTGTATGCTCTTTATTGGGCTCAGATGGTGTTTTGAAACCACATCTGGGCAGTTTTCACCAATACAGGGTGAAAATTTTCATCTGGGGACCACATAGCCCTCTTCTGACGTGTATGACACGTAGAATACTGTACAGAACCTGTATGGGACCCCAGTATTGAATGAATTATGAGGTATTGAAGTATAAACATGCTCCTTTGTCTGTCTGACACCTCATAATCATACTTATGGGAGAATATCCCAAAGTAAGACTGTATTGGTCTAATTGTGGAATTTTGAGCTTAAAACTGCCATGACTTTGTCGGTTCTTGAGATATAAAGCTCAAAGTTGGTTCATTGTGTATCCCTGAATGTTTTATACACAATGGTATCTCATTTGATATAGTTATCATTAAGTATGGCAAAGGTATGCCATGTACAAGAATTTTTGTACATATATATGTGTTGCTCAAAAACTGTATAGAGCTTGTTTGCCCCACAAATTTTCTTCTAGATGACATATGGGGATATGGATGGCACCAACAGATAGCCTTGATTGTGCTATTTCTAAAAAGACCTCACTTTAGGTATCTCACACCAAGGCTGTAGAAGTTAGATGAGGGGTGAATATTTTAATCACCCTTATTTGACCTTATTTTGGTCATAAATTCTGTAATTCTGATGCTAGCTCAGTTTGGCTAGTACCATTGGATAGCCCTGACTTAGAGCTCCATTTGTAATACCCATTTGGTGGTGTTAAGCCTCTTCCTCTGTGTTTTAGCTGAGAGGTGAAAATTAAGGTTTATGCTCAGCAACAACTTTGAGCAGGAATAACTTTGTTATTCTTTGTCCTATGATGATGGGACTTGTATATTTTGAAAGGAGTGAGTTTCCTCTTTCCTTTAATACCTTTTGAGCTGATTTGGCTCAGATCCATGTTTTGTATTTTTGACATATGAATCTCTACATATCCCATCATTTTATATCAAAAAAACATTTACTCGTACTATTCAGATTTAAGTGCTTTATTTTGATAAATACTTTTTAAAACATAAATTGAACATTTATTTAATTACATTCCAATTTTACAGGATCATGAAATTGGGAAAGAAATGTTAAAGAATACCTCCAGGATATATTTATTGAAAATATCAAGAATCTGTTTCTGAAAAATATTTTGAAATATCTTCTTAAAATGCTTTGAAATATATAATATTTCATAAAAAAATCATCTTCTGGTTTTTGAAACCTTTTCATGTAAATATAATGTGCAGATGGAGGGAATCTAATTGTAATCTGGGAGAAGTGGTTGTCTTCATTGACTAAGATGCAAAATAAAATTTCTGTTATTTATCCATTGGGAAGATTTACTATATTAAATAGCTTCATATGTAATATTTTTGATTAATTATTTTATACTATTTATTATTTACTCCCTCTAAAATTTAGGATACCAAAACAATTTTATTCCTGATAAAATATGAATATTATAAGAATTTGCAACTTGTAGAAGTAAAAATTATATCAGATGAAAAAGATAATAATCAAATCATATATTTGATTTTTTATTTTATCAAAAATAATTTTTATGCTTATTGTTTCAAATAATAATAAGAATGAAAAACAACCTTGTATATTTTCAGGGAAAAATTCTTGAATTATCAAATGAGAAAAATATCACTCATGTAAGAACCCTGATACAGAGGTATACTTTTCAGGATATTCTTCCTTTAATTTTTTCTATCATAGCTCCTTTATACAACCTTTTATCAAAAGAAATCAAGTTTTTCAAGCTTGTTGTTCTACAAGAAATTCCCACTATCATCAAATGATCATCAGTTAATTTGAAAATGCATTACATTCTTTTCAATATCTATCTGGTGTATTTCTTTCATGATGCATGTCCTCAGTAAAATTAGCTTAGCTATTAATATTTTCTTCTAGATAAATAAGGCGCTTATGTCATTAGAGGGAGAGTGATCCATCTTATATTCTGTCACAATATGGTTTTAAAATCTGAATTTGGGAATGAGATTTGTAGCCTGCATATATGAGACTTTGATTAAAAATAAAGTAAGTTTTATTTACTAAAAATTTGTTAAAGGTAAAGTTAGGTGGAGATAGTAATTTGAGGATTTTTGAGAGGAAAAAACTCCAAAATTATTCTTTTAACCTTCTTAGTATAAAAAACCTATATTAAAGATCTATTGTTTTACCAGAAATAAAATCTTATCCAGGAGTATTTTACAAGGTATATTTATGGCTACAAAAAAGATTTCTTACAGAGAAAGCTCAATTGTAATTGATTTTGAAAAGAAATGCAGGAAATTGATACAAGAACAGAGTCTTTGAATAAATATTAAAGAGAAAAATTCCAAAAAGTGACCAGAGTAAATCTTCAAGAAAACTCACAAAGTTAACACTGAGAAAAGATGCTTTAATTCAATTTTCAAATGGTTCCAGGGTAAAATGATCATTATGATTTTTTTAAGGTGGTCAAAAGTATTGAGATGATTTAAAAATAGTGGCTGGAATAATTTGTTAGTTAGCTTAACACTTTACAAACTAATTATAGGAGAAAAAAATTCTAACATGAAAAGAAAATATGCAGAAAAGAAGATATTTTTTTATAGCCACAGTTGTCCTTCCTCCAAAATTGAAATTTTCTTTCACCTGTTTTGAGAAATATTTCTGAAATAGAAAAACCAATTATGAAATTATTGACCCCCAATTATAATCTTACATTTTCTTTTTAATAGAAAATTTAATTTCAATTAGTAAAAATAAAGATTTCATTTCTAGTTATTAATTATAATTCAATTTGTGGGTTTCTGGGTGAATAAAAATACCTCTAAGGCCCACAAGCTTAGAGGACCTATAAGTAAAACAATTTGTATCCTCTTGATACACTTGAAATTTGGTAAAATGGATTATAAAGTGTAACTGAATGTACTTAATTGAGAGGTGTGTCATTTAGTTTGAGTCAAATTTCAAAGCTTTGGTTTATTCATTATATTCAGAGATTGGTATTTACTTTTAAAGGATGATTGCTTGATTCATTATTGAATACGTTAATGATATCCTTTAAATCCCTTGCATTAAGTTTTACCCTTCTTCAATAAATCCAAATTTAGCCCTTATATTCTCAGAAACCCACTTTCCAATGATATAGATCAATAATTTCCTAAATGAAACCTCCTCAAGCTGGGGAGAAAAGATATATTCATTTTAATTTTTTTACCATTTAATGTAATTATATAATAAATTTAAAAGGATTTTGTCACATTTTATGAGGACTTCCAAAAGAATTTTTTTTTGATATTTAATACTGAAAAACATCTATGATTATTTTCATTCATGAAAATGTATATATCACTATGAACACTGAAAGATTTCTATTATAGAAATGATTGATAATCTCTGTCAGATGTTATAGGTATTATAGAATATTATTATGAAATTTTGTTATTGAATTAAATATTAAACAAGCCTTCCTGTTTTTTTGAATGTTTTTTATTTCGAACTGATTTTATTATTGATACTTTAAATAAAAAATAAGAGACTGATTATGTGTATCATCTCAAAATTAGAGTAGAAGTATATTTGCTACAGCATTAACAAAGCATGAGTTATTGAAATTTGAGGTTTATAAAGTAGATTTTGAGGGAAGTAGTATGGGTCGATGAAATAAATAATCAATTTACTTGAGAAATTTTATATAATTCTGTATTTATTGTTCAGTTTTCAGGTGTAAATTTAATGATTAAAAAAGGATATTTGAGTTATATTTATGGTTGGTGTTGAATTGAATAGTGATTATGAAGACTGGTAATATAGCCCAGAGAATAACACTTGGCTTGGGAACAATTACTAATTAGATTTAAAGTAATTTGTCAAAAGGGAAATTAATTCAAATCAAGTCACATAGGAGAAAAAATGAAATAAAATTAGATATTTGGTAGAATTGAATCAAATACTAGAGAGTTGTGGGGATCCTATGTCACATCAAATATATTCTTTAGTGATATTAATAATACAGCTCTAAGTTCGACATGGAATGTAAAGCAGTATGATAATATGAGAATTCCAAAAAGATTAAGAATATTTATATATATTACTGAGAGCCCTGGGTACAGCATTTATAAATTTATATTATAAGAGAATACTAGGAGCTCTTTCCAAGAAGATGTAAAAATGACATCGTGAGGTTCCTAATATTGTATAAAGATTTAACATATAAAAGTCACTTGATAATTTTTTTGGGAGCTTCCTTCATCAAATGTGAAGTATTCTCCTATCCCTTTTTTCGATTGTAAGAGTTCCCCTTTTCTATAAGCTTTGGAAGTAGTGAAAGCTCTCCCCATGCTAGAGTGACTTATGGCTCTGAAAACTTACACACGAATGGGAATCTTGATTTGTGGCTCTATAACTAAAAACGCATCATTTTTGACTAATAAAAGGTGAAGTATTATGTCAAGCGGAATTTGGTAAGTCTTGGGAAGTATATGGTGTGTCAGAACTACTACAGAAGATTTCTTAAAGGTGCATTCTATAAATTTTAAATTTGGTTTGGTATATATAGATATTAAATTTAGATAGAAGGGATTTATGGCCTGTCAAGGATATTGTACCTGCAATATTAGCTTGAAAATATTCCATAAGGAATATCTAATCCAAAATTTGAGATAAAGGGGTAATACGAATACTTGTATTTAGTTCCTAAATTGATCCTAAATTACAAATTCTGTATATCTCTCCTCATGTTCTTATACATAACCTATCAGGGCTTGTAGAGATTTTTAGTTTCAGATAATTTTTAGCATAGGTGAAATAAATTAGAGAAGATATATCTTTGTTTTCTCTTAAGATATAAAAGGTTCAAGGGAAAATAATCAAAGGCATTGATCAGATTCCAAATTGTGTACCCCTCACTGTATGCCTTGTATTAAGTATGGAAGAGGTATAGCGGCTTGTAATGTGATAAACACTGTATTTCTTGGTTAAAGCCTTGAAAAGGATAGATCAAAGAAAGATTTTGATATAAAAAGCTTTTGTTGGCTTAAATTGAATGGATAAATAGGATATTCAGAGTGGTTGTATTTTTGAAGGGATGTTTATAAGCCTGCCTTTACTTTTGAATTAGTTTCTTCAGTGTAATATTGGAAATAATCAGATTCTTATTTGAGGGTTCTGAAAGGTAATAGATGGATATATTGGACACCCCTTACCAGAATATAAAAGATACATAAATATTATAAGAGCTTTGCATTCAAAATGAAAAATTTGGATGAGAGGTGAAAATGAAGTTTGGGGTAAGTCAATAATCGGCCAAAATTAAAGAATTCTATAGCTGGCCAATTCTTATAAAACTTGGGAAAAATGATATATTCTTGAAAGAGATTATTTTAAAACTTAAATATCTACTTTCTTTTAGCTTCTTTTAAAGTCATAATGCTAATCAGAATTGGTGGTAGGGACCATTAGTATGGTATGTGAACTTCACGCTCGTGCTCTGTCTGGAGTCACAGGCTGAAATTTAACATGATGATGTAAAGCTGTACAAAATAACAGTTGGACATGAAAACCCCCAAAATTAAGTTTCCAAATTTTTAAGATTGAATTTTGAGCTCATATAACATTTAAAATTAATATATACTTATTTTTTGAATATTTTTACTTTTGGTTGAAGTACAATCTGAAAGTCTTATTCCAAAACGTTTCTCATATATTTCATCCCACATGTATGGAGCCTCACTCTTTTAAAAATTACCATAAAAGCAAATTATACTAAAAGATACTTACTTCTGAAACGATATCACTAATAGCTCAATAAACATTCTCTGAAACGCAACATATTTGTATTTATATATCAATTTCGCTCCTGGATTAGAGAACCACAAAGAAAAAACTCATGTACAAGTCTTCTTTTATGTCATCCTAACTAGAAAAACAGCTTATCCAGCTTTGAAGGTGTCTGGGAGAGAATCCATTCTGTAATGCTATTTTTTCTTTGAATTCAATTACTTTGTCTATATCATATATTTCTTGACTAATTTTGGCTTTGGTTTTTCCCTGGATACTCTGATTTACTCTGTCATTTCATCTCTTAAAATCTTCTATCTTGAAGCTTGTTCTTGTGCTTCAAAGCATGTTTGATCACCTATCAAGTCCTTTCTTGATAGATAATATTCAAATATTATAAATTTTTTAAATTCAACTCGTATTTATTTCTAATACCTTCTTGAAATTTGTCACATGAAAAGGTATCACATCATGATTCTCTTGGAATAATGAAGAAAATGATAAAGGAGATATTTCTAAAACATCCTAATTAGCTCAGGTATAAAGGGAAACTTTAATCCATCAAATTACCTCAGATCCAAAATTAGTGCTAAAAATTGAAATTGGGATTGGTATTTCCATTTTTTATGAAGAAATGTTGGAATTTATTCATCTTTAGATATATATAGGGTGTTTCGAAAGAAATTTATTCTTTTCTATGGAATATTGAATTTAATTACCTTTACATATTCTTCTGAATATTAAATAAGCTTTAAAGAGCTTTCACATCCTTTGGTTTAAGAAATATATATCCCATTTTTTCAATTAAAAAGAAACAATTGATTTGAAAACACACACTTTTTTATTTTCACAATTTTTCTGAAAGGAGCCTCTTGGGTGAAAAAAATGAAGAAAAATAAATATTTCTAATAACTTCTCTTTGTAATGAATTTGAGAAGAAATCGGTGTAATATATTTTAATTATTATCCCCTTTAAGCTTCCCAAGCAAAAGTGTTGTCTCAAAGCAAGAAGGTATGGAATGTTTTTTTAAAGAAAAAACTAAGAAATAAGGGTATTGAAAGTCAAAAAAAATCCTTAAAAGATGTTTTGAGACTAATTTTTACTCAAAAAGACCTCAAATTTATTTACTAAACAACCATAAATCATACAATATTGTTTAAAATGTAACCTTCGAATGTAGAATATTCATTCAGCATTCAATTCTTGATTGTTTAAGTCAGCTTAATCTATTTCTTTCAGCTCATAATTGTAAGCAAAAGAGCTTTATTGAAGGTTTAATTTACTATAAAAGGAGAAAGCTGAAATAGAAAAATATATATTTAATCTAAATAAATGAGATAATACTTTCACTGCCATCCAAAAAATACCTCATTTTGTTTCTCTCAATCATTAGAATTTTTAGCCTTCTGTAGATAATAGCTTTCCATTGGAGTTATATTTGGCATATGGCAGAGTAATTAGTTCATTGTTTCATGGAATAAAGACACAATATATGAATTTTTCTCCATAGCTATTTTTTCAACATTCCTTCAGCTCTGCTCCCTCTTATACAGTCTCTAAATGAGTTTTACATTAGATATCCTTTTGAAGTGGGAATATAAGAAATATCATAGATATATGATACTTTTATCTAATCTTACTTCAAGGGACTTGATGAAGTATGAGCACGAAGGAAGGTAAAAATTAATAAATAATTGGATTATCAATTTTTTTTGGAAATAATTATATTTATATGATAAATAATGAATTTTATGAAAAAAATATTTAAATTACAATAGAAAAAAATTGAGATAGAAGTAATTAAATAATTTTATTGATAATTTTTTTTCAAAAAGAATTATTATGTGACATTTGATATTCATTCTTGAAAATTAATTCAATTATAGCTTCATAAATATAATGATGTTAAATGAAGGTATATTTTCCAAACCAATACTCATATTATCATAAAATTCAAAATGATTTTAACAAAATTAGATACTTGTAAGACTACTAATAACAATTTTGAATAATTCTTACTTTGTTCTTTCAGCTTTCTAAATTTTAATCATCTTGGGAAGAAATATTTAATAAATGATAAATCCAAAATTTAATTGTGGAAGAAATAAATTTCATTATAAAAAATAGATAATATCTTAATACCTATTCAAAATATTTATAGTGAAAGAAAAGAACTTACAAATAATTTCCAATTTTATTTTTAGGAAGACTTTAGTAAATAGCAAAAGGAAAGCTATAGTCATAGGCTTTACTTGTAAATCAGTTCAAGAAGTATCAAAAGGCCTTTATTAGATATTATGCTTTATACTGAGAGACCTTGTTAAAGTATTTATAAATTTCTAAATTTCAATAGAAAACAAAATGATCAAGGTAATAGCTCAAACCATATAGCTTTAATAGTACTTCTGTTTGAGATAGCCTTTGAGCATACATATGAGCTAGGAATAGAATGTGGACCCCTTTGTCCCTTTGGGGGACTGGAAGAGCTCCTCTGTGCTCTACACATCCATATATGCAAGAGCTCTAGATAAAGAGGAGATGAATTTGATTATGAAGATCCTACAGGAATCTGTTGTCCTTTATTTTATTTCTAGAACCACAAAGATGTCATTAGTTCCCAATAAAGCTTGAAGGCACTCTTTCCAAGGTCTAATAAGCACTCATAGTACATCTATTTTATAACAGAATAAATAAAGAAACTTTTTTTAGGTAATTATTAGTCATCTCAGATGTTAGTTTCTGACTTAAATATAGAGCACAGGAATTAAGCCCAAACTACCTAATGCAAGGAGTGAAACAAAACATCTTTCACCTCTGTTAAGCCAAATAAAGGTACAAAAAGGCCATAAAAACCAAAGTGAAGACTCAAAAAAGGAATTCTTCAAATGTTAAAACCTGAAGGGGAAATATTCCTCTTTCATAAATTATTATCCTCATCACCAACTAATAAGAGTGAACTCAATTATTGAGGTGCTAAAATTTTACTGAAAAATAAAGATTAATTTTCAATTCTCATATAAAATCTTGAGTTTGTATCACAGAAACATAATTGAGGGCCTGTCACAGGGACTCTTCTAAGTGAAGAGGGCCTGTCACAGGGACTCTTCTAAGTGAAGAGGGCCTGGAACTCAGTAAACTGGGACTTACTTATGGAGGGATCAAGATATGGTAAATTGGGAATACACTTAAGAGTGTAATAAAATGAAATTACTAATGAAAGAAATATTAGAAAGCAGAAACAAAATAACAAGAGTAATAAATAAAAGAGCTAACCACAAACAAGTCTAAGTCCACTGTTTCAACCTGTCAGAATGGAAAGAGAAGGGTTAATGAGGATATAGCCACCCAACTCATACTTTACAGGAAAAGAAAGAAAATACAAAAACTAACTTGAAATTCATAAATATAATACCCAAAATAAGGATAAGAAGATTCATAAAATAATAAATAAAATAAATTAATTAACTGGGGAAAAGTCCCCAGGGGGGAGAAACAGGGGCTGGTATATGTGAGAATTGCCAGCCCTGGTCCAGACAGAGAATTTGCATGAGAAGAATTGATGATTGAGTTTAGTCTGACCAACACAGGCCCTGTATGGCTGTACAGGATCTTTACAAGAGGTGTGGTGGTATTTGGTGATCATACAGCTTCAGGATGGTGTATCCAAACTGTATTGGGTAATTCCAACCTGTACAGAAGTTGACAGGCTTTATTGATGAACCAGACTGTATGCATGTTTCAGCAAGGAAGATTTCTGAAACTGAATGCTGATACACAAAGTGGATTTTCTGGTTTGAGGTGTTTGAGTGGGTGTAGGCATGAATTCCCTTACCCCTGACTAGTGGTTACAGTATCCCCCTCTTGAAACTGGTGTTCTCCTGAGCACCATAATACCCTGCCACTGTTGAGTGGCATCTAAATATCCCCACATTTCTTCAAGAATTTTCTTTTCCTCTTTGCCATTATCCTGAAAATCCATTCTTGTTTTTTCACTTTCACCCTTGATTAGATTATCTTCCCCCCTTTTTTTCATTAAGTAAGTCCTTTTGAACTTTCAAGATATGCTTTTTCTTGGAATTAAGTTAGTACCATCTTTTCAATTAATGGCTCTTGGCTTTTATCCCAAAAAGAAGGCCATAGAGTTCTTCTGCTCAGAACTGATGGCCAATGAGTATATGAACATATGCCTCATTATGAACTGGCCAAATTTGGTGTTTTAGGCCTTATTGTCTTGATTGAAGTTTTTGAAGACTCCAAGGAGGGGTCTTGTCCCCATTGTCCTTGAAAAATGTCCTTGGGGCCATTTTGGGGCCTGGCCATCACCATGGCAATTTCTGAAAAAATCAGGTCTAGGCCCTTCTTTGGCCTTTTGGAGTTCTTTTGGTGTTTTTGTGCCTTACAGTCCATGGGGGCTATTGGAGTCCCCCAGGACCAAAATGATCCCCTGGGCCCAAATATGCTTGGGGGTTAGGGGGTCCATGGGACCAATAAAATGGTCCATAGAACAAAACTCCTACACATGGCCTGGACCCATTGAGAGGGTCCAGGACCATCAAGAACCTGACCTCCCCAAAGCTGAAGGGGAGTTCCTGATTGGTGATTTGAACCCAAGAGGACCTTGGATCTTCATCTTGCAGTCTTTGAGGGGGCCATAATTGAGTTATGGCCCCACTTCCTTGAGAAATTTTCAGGCTTGAAGTACATTATTCTGATGCCTTAAATTCTTCTGCTTTCATAATCTTTAGTCATGAATTCCAAACTGACTGAACTCACTGAGTTTTCCCCTTATGTGCTGCCACCATCTGTGCTCTTTTGTTCTGGAATCCTCAGCTGATTGGCTTCTTTTGGTCACTTTGATCCTGCCCAAACTTATGATGGCTATAAAGAATTTGAGGTTCTTGATCCTACTTTTACCGAGTATTTGGAAAAAGGAAAGGATTTCTTTCAACATTAAAATCCAAGGTCTTCAAAGTTTCACTTCTGCTTTGTTGGGAAGCAGCCATGTGGTTGTACTGGACTGCGGGCTTCCAACATCAGAAGGTATTTATGGAGTAAGAAGGATGGGCCTTTTGGGAAATAGCTCCTAGTTTCTGAGGTCCCTACCCCTGATGGCAACTCAGGGTATTCCAATTGTGAGTCTAGTAAATCTCTTTATTGAATTGAATACTAATATCTTGCAATAGTACATGGTTCTAGGCAGAGGGATGTGGACAGGTGGACTAATGTTAGAGGGCCTATCCCAGTTGCTGGTAGGCCAATCTATTCCAGCTCAGAAGTCCCAATATTTAGGATCAATACTGAAGGTGTAGTGAAATGGATAAGAGAAATTTTTGATTCCCCACCTGATCCTGATGTTGGAGGTAGTGATGAATTGGATGGTGAAGAAGTTTAGGTGGTTCATAATCCTGTTGGCTATCAATTCAGTACTTCCCCTTCTCATCCTCCTGCAAAGAGATTCCAAAGTCATATCATTTCCAGCACTCCCGGGTTTTTCTAACCAACCCCTGCTACCATTCCCACTTCTCTTCCTCCTGCATCACCAAGCTCTTCCGCCACCAGACAAGCCTCAATTCCAGAAGTAACACCATCCCCCATCCCTCAGTCCAGAAATTCCCCCATATTCACCTCTCCAGGGTTCAACCTGTGGCCCACTCAAGTAGCAGAAGAGAAGAACTTTCTCCTTTTCCATTTCCTGCCGCCCAAGTATTTCAGCAAAGTGATTGTTGGCCTATCAGAGTTACCCAAAAAGCTTCAAATATGGTAAGTGAAAATTGAGATTCTGTGGCCAGACTTTTCAGGACAGTTGATAGGAATAGTAGGGAGGTGATTGATTATGCTAATGATAGGACCATTCCTGGTACGGCCTCTGAGGAGATGGCTGCAAAATTTGCCTGGTAGGAAGATGAACTGATTAATTATTTCCAGAGAACTTTTGATCATTTGGGTAGAGATAAATAGTTTCCTTGTCCTTGATTGTGTTTGGTTTGACTTCTATCCCCACTCTTATAAAATAAAATAATAAGAAAATGAATGGAACCTCCTAATACATGACATGGGAGGGGATGCTTCTGCTTGAAAGCAAAAAAAGAATTGAAATTATACAAGTAAATAAAGAAAAGAAATTGAGAGAAAAAGAGAGTAAAGAAAAGAAATAAAGAAATTCCTGAGGTTTTTCCTTCCTGTGGTGAGTTTCTTGATTTTAGCCAAAAATCTTCTGAAAGATAAAAACCAAGAATTTGATGCTCACAGAGTGGCCAAGGTGATGCTTTACAAGACATAGAACCTTCAGGGATGAATACCAGGAGATGGAACTTACTTTCATAACTTTCACTCCCCACCAAGCACCATAGACAGATACCTGTTCCATAATTGACTTTGAATCAATGAATTTCTTTAATAATTATAATTGTCATAAGCTGGAAAAGAAAGAAATAAAGAGAAAAGACAAGATTTGGCCATATCTTGGTGAAAGGTCCAAATTTGGGGGTACTGATGTTGCAAGGCCTTCTGAATCTGTCCAAAGAATTGAAAAGTGCTCACAAATTGGCCAAGGGGATTATTACAACAACATTTTTGGGTAGAATACCCCCTTAAAGGTGCATTCCAGGAGAGGAACTTACTTTCATAAAATCCAATCCCCACCAAGCACCATAAAATCAAACACTTCAGGTTTTTGGGACAGGATTGTCAGGATAAAATGATTGGATATTCTTGAAAAGGTCTGGTGAGCTGGTAAGGTTGGAAGCTTTTTCCCAAGTTGTTCTTTCTGGGTCTTCAATGAATCCTTTCCACTCTACAAGATCCCATAATTTAACTCTTCTGGGCTATAAGTCCAGAACCTGATCTGCTTCTCATTCTTCTTACTCCTCCACTAGAAGTGGTGGTGGTGGAAATTGATTTTGATTTGGGATACTTGATGGCTTGACTGGTTCTAGTAATGACACATGGAATACAGGGTGAACTGACTTCCATTGCAAAGGCAACTTGAGGTGATATTTATGGCTTTCAAGCTTTTTCAAGACTTCAAAGGGTCCCAGCTATATCTCTGAAAGCTTGGCGGGTCTTGTAGTCTTGATATTTTTGGAGGCTAGCCATACTTTGTCCCCAGGCTAGAAATCAGGTGGAATTGTCCTATTTCTATCTGCATACTTCTTGAATCTCCTTATTTCTGACTCTAATTCTTCTTTGACTACTTTCTGTACTGATTGGAGTTTTGTTGATAACCTTCCAGCAGGTGAGTCTTGAGCAATATGGATTGAGTCAAATCTGGGATTTCTTCCATAAATTGTGAAAGACATTGATTGCTTTGTTGATGAGTGTCCTGCATTATTGTAGGCAAATTCAGCCAGGGGGAGCCAGGTGTTCCAGTTATCCTGATGGTAACTGACATACATCCAAGGGTACTTTTCTAGACTCTGATTTACCCTCTCTGTCCATTCCTTTGTATCAAAATAAAAAGAAGTTGAAAGATCTCTCAGCTGGTGACATAATTGAATCCAAAATGATGAAACAAATAAAGATCCTCTATCACTAACAATACTGGCTGGAAGACCATGCTTGGAAAAGAAATGGTTAATGAAGATTTGAGCTAAGTCCAGGGCAATTATTATTCCATAAGCTGGAAGGAAGATTTTCATTTTTGAGAATATGTCCACAACCCCTAAAATTGAATCAAAGTTGTTTTACAAGGGCCATTGAGTGATAAAGTCCATCTATAATGAATTCGAAGGACCACATGGAATTTGAAGAGGCTTGAGTAATCCAAACTTTTAATGATGAATTTTCTTGTTTCTTGAACATTGCTGACATGAGGAAACATAGTCCTTAATTAATTGATTAATACAAGCCCAATAAAGATCCCTTTTGATGAGCTTTAGGGTCTTCTCCTGGCCAGGGTGTCTAGCCAATGGTGGGTTGTGACACGTTTGAAGAATTTTGAGTTGAATTTCTTCATTGCTTGGGATTACCACTCTATCCTTGAGTAAAAATAACTTGGCTTGAGGTTCAAGAGATTAATCTGAAACTGATTCACCTCTTGCTAGTTTCTTGAGTATTTCCTTTTAGTCTTTGTCTTTCCATACTTCTTTTTGAATCTGATCATCTATATATTAAGATATTTCAACCTGGATTGAGGAGAATATTGACTCTTGAATTCTATCTTGCTTCATTACTTGATGAAAATTTTGAGGATTCTTGCTAATGGGTCAACTCCCCTCTCTGGGTACACATTGTCCCAAGGTGACAAGGCATCTGGTAAAGTAGCCAGCCTGCCTGGGAGGTAAGTGATAGTGAAATGAAACTCAGAAAGAAATTCAGCCCAACAGGCCTGATGATGAGTAAAAACTTTGGAAGACATGAAATACTGAAGAGAAGATTGGTCTTTCAAGACCTCAAAAGGATTGGAAAAAGAAAGAAGAAAAGCCCTCCAGCACTTGAGAGCCCAATCTATGCCAAGGAGCTCCTTGTCATGGATTTCATAGTTCAGCTCGTCTGGGAGAAGATTTCTACTATCAAATTCAATGGGATGCTTTGCTGAGTCATTCACCTGACTCAGTACAGCACCCAAGGCATAATAAGAAGCATCAGTCTGTACAATAGTTGGTAAAGAAGGATTGAAATGAGAAAGGGTAGGAGCAGTGGTGAAAGCTTCTTTGAGTATTTGAAGCTGACTAAGAGCTTCCTCATTTAAGATAAAAGGAGAATCCTTTTTGAGGAGGAAAGTGAGCGCAGTGACTTTTTTGGAGTAATTTTTGATGAAAAAACAATAGAAATTGGCAAAGCTAAGGAAGGATTGAAGAGCTTTGATGCTCTTGGGCTGTGGCCAATCGAGTATTTGCTGAACATTTGAAGAATACATCTTGAGGCCATCACTTGAAACAACATAGCCCAAGTATTGCACACTTGAGGAATTGAATACAAACTTTGAGGCTTTGGAAAACAAATCATTTTCCCTCAGTCTTTGGAGGACAGAGGCCACATGGTTGACATGTTACTCCTCAGAACTAGAAAAGAGCATAATATCATCTAGATAAACTACAACAAAAATTTCCAAGAAATCTGAAAATATATTATTTACAAGATTTTGGAAAGAAGCAGGACCATTGGTAAGACCAAATGCCATAACCAACTAATCATAACTACCATATTTGGTTCCAAAGGAAATTGAGTGCTCATCCCCCTCTTTGATTCTCAGGAGATTATATGCACCACACAGATCTATCTTGGATAAGATGCCGGAACCATGGAATATGGTAAGAAGCTGGTTCATAGGAGGAACAGGATACCTGTTCTTCCTGGTGACATCATTGAGTTTTCAAGAGTCAACACACAAACAAAGGCCAGCATACTTTTTCTTAACAAAATGGAAAGGTTCTCCTTTTGAAGAGGAGATTGGCCTCATTAAACCTTACTCTACATTCTCTGAAATGTGGGCCCATCATGTTTATGACTCTTGATTTGATAATGAGTAAATAACACCAACTGGAGGTAAAAGACCCTCCAGTTTGATATGATGATCACAGGCGTGGTGTGGAGGAAGTTTCTCTGCTTTCACCTTAAAGAATACATCCAAATATTGGTGATAAGCAGGAGGTACTACCTTCAACACAGTTTCAATTTCTTCTGACTCTTCCTCCTCATCCTACTGCTCCTCCAGGAAGGTATGAAAGAATAAAGGAGGGAGGTCCATATCCCCTTGGAAGAGATGAAGTGAAGATATAGCAACATCTTCTCCAACATCTTTCATCTCTTTGAAGACTTCATCTCTTGATAAAAGTAATTACTGAGAGGGAATGATGGAAGGGAAGGTGTCTTAAGTTCACCAACAAGGGAAAAACTGCTGACAGCAGTGGCTAAGTCATTACTAGTAGAAGAATTAATACCAGTAGAATCCTTATGACTAGAATCATAAGTGATAAATCCATTTTTCCAATCAATAATGGGATTAAAATGGTAGAGGGAATCATAGCCCAATATGAGGTCTTCTACCTTGGGTGAATCTATGATAAAAAAGTTCCATTCAAAGCTTGGGAAGGAAGGCAAGTCAACTACCCACTCAAGGCATAGCTATTCGAAGAATTCGGTTTTCACTATTCGAAAAATTCGTCTTCTAATTCGAATTTTTAAACCAAAAAATGAAAACCCAAAAATTCGAATAAAAAATTTTGAAAAAAAGATCCATTCGAATTTTTCAACCTCCAAATTAAAATTCGAAACGAAAATCTCAAATTTTGGTTGAAAAAATGATTTATGAATATAATCCATTAATTAAAAGAAGTGAAAAATGCTATTTATGGTATCAACAACAGAATAACCATGCCATAAATGGTATTAAAAATATATTTACGGCACAAAAAATTCCATTGATGCCATTTATGGAACCAACAATGCCATAAATTGGGCTTTTACCAACCTAGGTATTTTTAGCCAAACTTTAATTAGAAAACATACTTTATTCTTTTTACTAAATAATTACATAATTTTACCAATTTATGGCAAATCCACATATGGGCATACATGCTTTTGCCAAATTACTTCCATGAGTGTACCAATAACCCAGATTAATTATGAGTATTTATAGCTCATTGTAATTAATTGAAATGAATTTAAATAAATTGAGATTGATTGAAATACATGAAACTTAATAACCATTATTTGAAGCTGATACAAACCAACAAAATTGATCAGCATTAGTTGAAACTAGTAAAAATTAATTAGAATTGTTTAAAATTTAAAATGAATGACAATAATTTCAAAGAACTTCAAATAAATAGAACTTGACAGAAATTATTGCAAGCTAATTGAAAGTAATAAAAAGGATGACCATTACTTAAATTGGTGAAAATGTAATAGAACTGCCAAAAATTAATTAAAATTAATTAGAATTTATGAAAATTAATTATAATCAATTGAAATTAATTAAAATTGATTACAATTAATCTAAATCAATTAAAATTAATTAAAATTGATTACAATTGATTAAAATTAATTAAAGTTAATTAAAATAAATTCAAATTAATAACATAAATGCAAAATAAGCCAAATTAAAAAATAAATAAAGCTAATCAAAATTAATTAAATTAATTTTAAAATTAATCAAAATGAACTACAATTAATTAAATTTCATCAAAACTAATTAAGATTATGTAAAATCAATTAAAATCTATCAGTATTAATTAATATTAATTAAAAGTTATCAAAATTAATTAATATCAATCAATATTAATCAAAATAAATCAAAATTAATTAATTCAATTGAAATTGTTCAAAATTAATTAAATTTATTTAAATTTAATTCAAATTAATTGATATTAATTAAACTCAATTAATATTAATTAAAATTAATTGAAATTAATTAAACTCAATTAATATTAATTAAAATTAATTGAAATTAATTACAATTAATTAATATTAAATAAAATTAATCAAATTTAATCAAAATTAATCAAAATTAATCAAAATTAATTACAACTAAGTAAAATCAATTAACATTACTTAATTCAATTAAAATTAATAATTTGAATAAAATTGATTGCAATTACTTGCAATTAATCAAAATTAATTAAAATTAATTAAAATTAATTTTAAAATTAATCAAAATTCATTAAAATTAATTAAAATCAATCAAAATTAATTTGAAAATGAATGCAAATTCATGACAATTAATTAAAATTCATTAAAATTACTCAAAATTAATTAAAATTAATTAAAATTAATTGAAATTAATTAATATTAATTAATATTAATCAGAATTAAATACAATTAATCACAATTACTTAAAATGAATTAAATTTAACCAAAATCCATTACAATTAATCAAAATGCATTAAATTTAATTATAATTAATTAAGATTAAATAAAATTAAATAAACTTAAGAAAAATTAATTATAATTAATTCAAATTAATTAAAAATACTTCATTACTTATTTATTTCCATTAATTATGTTTTATATTTTATTTATTCTTATCATTTATATATTCTCTATTTGTATTATTAATTATTATTCATTGTTATTCAGTATGACTTATATTTTAAACATTAGTTATTTTTATTAAATTAATCTTATATTATTTATAGTAAAAATAACTGATAAATAAAATATTAAATATATAAATTCCATAATTATTTATTTTTATTAATTTTATTTTATATTTTATATTTCAATTAGTGTAATTTAATATTAAATATAAGTATTCACTAAGAAAAATGACTAATAAATATCACATATTAAATATATATATTTCTTATTACTTATTTTGATTAATTATATTTGATATTTTATTTGTTATTTATTCTTTTTTGGTTAATTATATTTTATATTTTATATATTTATTATTCTTATTATTGATTGTTTTTATATATTTGTTTTATATCTTATTTATTCATTTTTGCATTAATTTTTTATATATTTATTATTATATATTTTTATTAATTACATTTTACATTTTATTTATTATTTATTCTTTTTTTTATTAATTATATTTTATATTTTATATATTTATTTTTCTTATTATTCATCATTTTTATTTTGTTGTTGTTTTGATTCTCCGAAAGCCAGGGAATGTGCCAAAACCTAACTCAATGATACATAACCCTTCTCAAAGACCTACACGATGTAACTCCTCTCGACGAAGAACCTTTTCCTCAGGGGAGATCCTTCTTCGATAGATATTAATTCTTTTTTACTAATATTTTATATTTTAAATCATATTATCACGTACAATTATTTTCATTATCCATCCGAACCAGCTCAACTCATTGATGCATCTTACAAGAACTTTAAAAATATCATTCAAAAGATGTGGCCCAGAAAGTGTCATGATCTTAATCATCAAGGTCTTCTTTCAATCGCCCAATCATCAGCATCGTGGTATTCGTTTCTCGAGATTGGTCCTTTTATCCTAGGACATCAAAAGTCTGGTTGAGTGATTCTCTTGATGCCTCAAAATCAGCCAACGTTGGCGTCATCCTAGCTGACAAAAGCGGAAAAGCTACAATCTGTCTCATTGGCACTCACGCTACTTTTATCAAACAGCGCATCGAAGTCCCAGCGGCTAAAAATAAAAAATTGGGACCGGGTAGTGATAAGGTTATGGAAAAGTTTCACAAACAAATTTATGACGATCTCACCAAGCACTTTAACTTTGCACAACTCCGAATGATTATTGTTGCCAGTCCTGGAGATATGAAAGATTCAGTCTTTGAAGCCATTTTTTCTCAAGCAACGGTGCGTCGTGGGATTCCTGCTTTGTTTTCATAGCCATCATGACTTATTTTTTGAATTCAAATTCAATCATCAATCACAGCGAGAAAATAATAAAGTCAACCTAACCTCTAAATCAAAATTTCAGCGAATTCATTCACCTTCAATTCATATTCAATCCTTGATCAAAGTAATGAGTTCGCCTCAAATTCTCATTCAATTAAAAGATACTAAATATTCAAAAGAGATTCAGGCTTTGGATAAACTCAACAAAATGCTCCTAGATGACGCTCACAGGGTTTGCTATGGGGAAAAACATGTTGACTGTGCTGCCGAGCGGGCTGCAATCGGAACTCTTTTAATCATTGGTTCGCTTTTTCGGTGCATCCCTCTATTTTAATACCAATGTTCTTTTTCTCAAAGCTTTTAGGGTAGAAGCCCTATTTATCGGTTAACAAACATTGACAAATTTGAACCTATGGTTGTATTTTTTAAATAGATCACCTGATCCACTCAAGCGAAAAAAATTCATTGAATTGGCCGAGAATGTCCAACGTTATGGTGGCGAGGTTCTGATATTCTCAAGTTTACATGCAACAGGGATCAGTTGAGTAAAATTTTGATACTTGCATTTGGGTGTTGTAGCAAGCCATTGATTTCAAATAGTCTCAATAGGGTTGAGCGAGTTGACCGGTGTGGCAGCTATGTTGACATTCCCCCTGGACATGGAAGTTGTTGAAGCTGAGGAAGCATAGAATTCTTTACAAGCATTATCATCGATCATAATTCCTTATATTCAGCTCAAAAACCTACGCAACGCTCACCTGTCTCCATCAGATCACAAACGGCCCCAAAAGCCATTAATCCATCTTCTAAGACTGCTACTAATGTCACCAACCCAACTCCAACCATAATAACGATAAAAATAAGGCAGCCCTCAGCGGACTTGGTCAAAGCAGGGTGTTGCTTAAGGCTTCGCCTCTCTATGTGGGTGCACATGCATAGAGGTGGCTTGAGGCTGTAACACCATGTGGCGACTGATAAACTGAGGGCTTGGGTCATCTGATCCACAAAAGAGGAGCTGTCCAGGCCAATAGGGCCGGTGCCTCTTTTGAAAGTGCCCCGCACAATAAAGAGTGAAATAACACTATAATTAGATGAATTACACATCTTTAAAAAATGGTTTCCTTATTTTCTTTTTTAGAATACTACTTAGAATGATGTATGGTCATGGTGGGGGCCCACACCATGACCAGTATTTGTAATTACTTTTGATAGCCAACACGGGGGAATTGCTGCCCAAAAATCTTAATCAAATTTATGCAAATTCAACGATAAAAATGATTTTTAATTAATTAATAAAAATTAATTTAAATGAAAGAAAATTAATTACAATTAATTATAATCAATTGTAATGGATTAAAATTAATAAAAATTGATTTTAATGAAAAAATATAATTAATTAAAATTAATTAAATATAATTAATATTAATTGTAGAAAATTGAGTATAATTGATTAAAATTAATTATAATCAAAATAAAAATTAATTTAAAAGAAATGATAATTAAAACTAATAATTATAATTTGAAGTAATTATAATTAATTAAATTTAACCATAATTAATTATTAATTACTTATAATTGATTGAAACTAATTAAGATTCTTTATAATTAATTTTAAATAATTTTCATTAATAATAATTAATTTTAATTAATATTAATTGATGAAAATTATTTATAATTAATTCAAGTAAATTATAATTAAAATTAATTATAATTAAAAGTAATTATAATTAATTATTATTTAATTATTAATTATAATTAATTGAAACTAACTATAATTATTTATATAATGAATTTGTAGAAAATTAATTATAATTAATTAAAATTAACCATAAGTAATTATTAATTAATTATTAATTGATAAAATTAAGCATAACTAATTATTAATTAATTATTAATTGAAATTAATTATAATTAATTGAAACTAATTAAAATTCTTTATGATTAATTTTAAATAATTTTCATTAATCTTAATTAATTATAATTAATATTAATTGTAGAAAGAGAAAATTAATTATAATTAAATAAAATTAATTATAATCAAAATTAAAATTAGTTTAAAATAAATCATAATTAAAGGTAATTGAAATGAATTATAATTAATTGAAACTAATTAAAATTCTTTATAACTAATTAAAGCAAATTATAATTAAAATTAATTATAATTAGTTAAAATTAACTATAATTAATTATAATTAATTGAAACTAATTATAATTATTTATATAATGAATTTCATTTAATTATAATTGATTAAAATAAATTATAATCAAAATAAATTATAATTAATTAAAATTAACCATAATTAATTATTAATTAATTAATAATTGAAATGAATTATAATTAATTGAAACTAATTCAAATTCTTTATAATTAATTTTAAATAATGTTCATTAATCTTAATTAATTATAATTAATATTAATTGATGCAAGTTATTTATAATTAATTATATAATTATTTCAAGTAAATTATAATTAATTCAAAAATGCATACATATAATTAATGGCTTGAAGGGAATTAAAAATACCATAAATTGTGTTATGGAATAAGAAAAGGAGCCCATAGTGTGTTTTATATGTATTTAATAATTTATGGCAAAAAAAATTAACGGCCAATGGGTTTTTATGGTTTGACCAAAGGGCCAAAAGGGTTAATTATATATAAATGAAGGTGTCCATGAAAATTCAAAATTTGCTTTTGAATATTCGAATATTTGCAAATTCGATTTTGAATATTCGAAGGTAGGTGAAATTCGATTCTGAATATTCGGTCATGATGGAAATTCGATATTGAATATTCAATGACCCTTAAAATTCGATGAATTTTTGAAATGCTATGCATTGGCTTTTAAATAAAATTAGGTATAGTTTTTGAAGATTAAACTTCCTTTTTCTTAATTTGTTTCTAACCTTTATAATTGGAACTTATACTCTCAAATTACACATAAAATAAAAATGGCTGAACCCTCACTATATATACTTTGATGGGTGATATATGATTTTCATTTAATGTGTAAAAAGATGCTGCATGTGGCAAGGAAACCAATAAATTAATCTTACATTTAAAGTTAAGGGATTGAAATCTCATGGGAGCCCAGGGATTATGAGGTATGGTATTTAGCTATGAAAGTCAGTATTCCATAGCATGCAACTTTGGAGCATATACACTTCCCTTAGCCTAGAATTTGAAAAAGTTTCCCAAAATGTATGCCCTCAGGAGTTAGAAATAGAAAAATATCTTGATTTTGATTCTTGATGCAGTGGTAGGAGAACAGTCAAAGTAGATATAGGAATAGTGACTTTTTCTGTATAATACCCAGGAATGTGGAATTTCTGTCAGAAATCAGTAAATTTAACCTGTAACAGTATTGAAGTCTTGGTATGACAAATCCCCTTGATGCCTACTTAATCTGATATTGACTTTTAGTAGTATTGAAAGCCTTTTTAATCTATGTCATCTTGAAGAGTTTAAAAGGCATCTTTCCTTGGGGATTAAGCTTATAGTTAAAAATTGAGGTAAGTAATCTCTGAGGTTAGTTTGGTGAAACTTTAAGTATTGAAAGGGTGGGCCAGGGTTTGGCTCCAGAAAAAAGTTACAATTCAATAGATGCCCTTCAAATAATAATGAATGAGGTGCTGAAATATATTTAAAGGAAAGATTCAATACAAAGATATCAAATAAATATCTTGAAAAGTTTGATCACCATCCAATAATTTAGTTAAAATTAGTTTTTCAGAATGCAATACTTTTTTAATAGAAAAAAGTGTGAAAGTGTCAAATTTAATATTTCAAATTTAGGTATAATATTGCAGAATAGCAATCATTTATATATAACTTAATCACTTAAAAAAACAGAAAATAATCAAAAATCAAAAGGAGAGAAGATTGTATCTGAAATACAACATAAATAAATGAGGAAAGAGGTCCAAAATGTAATTCAAATTCTCAAATGGGTATACAGAGAAAATTCAAGTATTATTTGTATTTTTGAGTTAGACTTTAAATCAAATAGCAATACATATAATAATCTCAAGTATTTACAAAAATAATTGGAGAAAATAGTACTTATTTCATCTAGCTAGAGTGCTTATGTCAGCCTGTGACTAAAAACTAGAGCACAAGCATGACACCAGAATACCATAAACCATTGATGGAGAAAAATTCCCACTAAAAAGTGACCTGAGCCAAAATAGCTCATAAGATTAATTAAAAGAAAGAGGAAATTTACCTCTTTCCAAAGATAAACCTCCCATAGCCATAGGACAAGGAATGAAAGTGTTATTCCAGCTCAAAGTAAGAACTGAGCATAAAACTTAGCTATAACCTCTAATCTAAAATCTAGAGAAAGAGACATAGCCAAATCAAATGTTTTTTAACATTGAAGACCTTAGCCAGGGCTATCAAATGATACTGTCCAAATTGTGCTAGCATCAAAAATATAGAATTTATGGCCAAATAAAGACCAAATAAGGGTGAATAAAATATTCACCTCTCATCTAGATTTTACAGTTTGAGTGCGAGATCCCTAAAGTGGGGTATTTTTGAAAATAATACAATAAGAGAACTCTGATGGTACCAACCATTTCCTCACAACTCATCTAGAAAATAGTTTATGGAGCTAACAAACTCCATACAGGATTTAAGAAAATTCTATATCTGAATAATTGAAATTGAAAGTGGTATAGATTTTCCATATTTAATGCTACTCATAAAAAATGAGATACCATTTTGTGAAAACCATCAAGGGATACACAATGCACAAAAGTTGAGCTCATTATAATTAAACTGACAAGGCTATGGCAGGTTTAAGGTAAAAATCCCACAGTATGGCCAAAAACCCAATTCTGTGGGATACTATCCCATATCCTTGAATATGAGGTGTCAATTCTACAAAGAAGCCTGTTTCTTCCTCAATAACTCATAGTTTTCCTTTATGGGGTCCCCATACAGGATTTTTACAGCATTCTACATGTCATACACACCAGAAAAAGGATATGAGGTCCCCAAAAGAAAATTTTAACCTTGTATTGGTGAAAGCTGCCCAGATGTGGTTAAAACCACATCTGAGAGAAATAAAGGTTGTACAGGCTGTTCAATAGACACAAGACATTTGTTCAAAGTGAAAATTCTTCATTATTCCTATTTAAACAGGTCCAGAAGCCCCCTTCACCCATTTTCAGGATGAAAAGGGGCCTCTTCTCTGCCAAAAAGGGAATCCCCATCCTGATCTTGAATTCCTATGTAGTGAAACTTTCAAAAACGGTTACAATATTTTAAAAAAACCAGGTATACTCTAGTATTCATTATTGTACTGCTTAATATAATTAGCCAATTGATAATCAGTGGACCCAGGGATTTCAGCAGTGGTCACCACCACTATTAATTGATAGTAAAGCCCCAAATACTCTATTTAAACTATTTTTCTCATGATCTACTGTGTAACAGTAATAGTTAAAGCTTTGAATACTATTATATCAGCCTTATCATAGACCTGACATTTGGGCAGCCTGGCTGTGATTTTCAACTATTTTTTTTTGATTTTTTGGCATAAAATTGAGTTTTTTCTCTTACTTTTATAATTAAATTATTATTAGTTTTTTGGTTTGAAAATATGCTATATAAAATGATAATATATGAAACATCATATATTATTATTTTTTGAGTAGTATATAATCATATACCACTGTGTTTTTTATTTTTATGCATCTTTTGACATGGTTAATTAAGATTTAGCTACCACAGTCTTATTTGGGTGTGTTCACTGATATTAAAAATATCTTTTTTAAATTTTATAGTACTTAAAAGAATCCTCAGAACTGTAGATAAAAGGTTCAGAGGGTGTGGTTGAACAAATTGATAGTTTTAATGATTCAAATTAGGCCACTGTATTCAGGTATTTTTGTTGATGACAGAATATCACTGTGAGATATTTGAGTCACAGCTGTAACAAAGAATCTTTCAAACAAAATTATTGAAGTGGAAATTGGTATTAACAACTCAAAGTCACTATGAAGAGGTGTAATACAGCCATATATTACACCAGAGGCCATTCTTAGATGTGCAAAAGCATTTTCAAGAGTCAAAAATGACATTAAGCCCTAATATTTATGTCTACCAGTGGAAGAAAGCTTCATACCACTGGAGAAACAGTCACAGGGAAACTAACTAGTGAAATATGCAGACACAGATCATGTGCAGAAGGGATGTGAAAGCCTCATCTCAACCAAGTGAACATCAAGTTCAACTCAGAGGGGCATAAAACATCTAATTTTGCCTCCATACAAGGTAATGTAATTCTGCCTCCATACAAGGTAAACCAAATTTGATAGCTTGTAAAGGGAAGATAACAGTTATTAACCCAGTCTTAATTTCTAAAGGAAAATTCCCCAAAGCTGAAGAAAACAAGTTTGTAAAAAGTACAGTCAAAGGCAAATACCCTAAGAACATCAAGTTGTTGGCTTGTTGCATAGCCTGATATCATATCCCCTATACATCTCAGAGACCTTGGAGTCCCAAAGAGCCAGCAAGAGAAAAAAAAAGGACTTTTCAGATCCAGAAGATCAGGGTTTGGACAGCATGGTGAATTAGAAGACACTCAGGGAAATCACACCTACACTCCCATTTGCCTTCCAATTCAAAAAACACCTCACACCAGAGGACTGGATGAACATGGATTAAGTACTTCAGCTTCACCAACTCCTCCAATAACTTCTTCAATGGAGAATGGAAAACAAGAGGTTCAACCTGGCTTCAAACTTGGCAGAACTTGGGGCAAGCTTCCAGAAGATATGTCTCAGAAAGATATCTTTCAAGGACCTTATGAAAATCACAAAAGGTTGTAATCCCAACAAGCAGTTCAAAATCATAGAAGAGAGGGAAGCCAAGATAAGGGAGAATAAAGCCAAAATACAGGCTATACAGGAGAAAAAGATCCAGAAAGCACATATTCTGACCCCTCAAGGCTCACAAGGAGTAGACCAACCCAGATCTCCAGTGGATTCACACCGCTCAGAACCCAGAAAATCAGTGGCCAAAAGTAACCATTATTCACAATTCCAAGGAGTTTCTCGGAGAAGACAAGGACCAAATGGTAGCAAAAATACTTTGTTCAACCAGAGGCAGAAAGAATTAGAACCAATGATTCAGAGTTTTCTGGATGTCACATGGTGGAATTTGATCTAAACTTGCTAGTATTAAGTAGTGCTTCAACCAGTTTAATGCCTTTTTGGAAAGAGTTCCCTTTTTTGAGGTCTGGAAGATGGAATTTTGACAATAAACCAGTGACCAATGTCATGAGTTTGATTCCAGTTGGAGAAAAGGAGAGGTCTGAATCAAACAACCAAAGATCTCTGGGCTTTCTGCTCCATTGGCATACAAGGGTTCTTCCCCTTGGGGGTTCCTTTTAGGCTCCTGTTGTGACTAATTTAGCTCCATGAGGGTGAAATGGGTAATAAAATCATTTACATGCACTTTGGGACACAGTGTTCTCAACCTGGGGGTACTGTCACATGGTGTAATGTAATCTACAACTTGGCAGTATTAACAGGTGTTTAAACTGGTTTGATAGCCATTTTGGCAAGAGTTCCCTTTTTTGAGGTCTGGAGAACAGCATTGTGACACTGGAATTACTGAAGGGAGTGCAAAAAATAAAGAGATAATTCTAAATACATCTGATAGAATCAGTACACCTACAATTGGAAACAATATCCCCACTCATAATGAACATAATTTTGTTACACCTGAGATTAAAATAGAAAGTAATGAACTGTGGTTACCAATGTCAAAATTTAGAGAGAAAACTCAAAGAGAGTTTTAAATAATCCATGAAAGCTAGTTAAGTCCACAAGGTGTAGGTGAATACCTTACAAACCAAAACTATTTCTACTCTTCAAGAGGACTATACTAAATGAATTAAGTCCTAATAAGAGACAAAAAAAATACTAAACCAAGTCTTAGAGGCACAAAATCACTGCAAGAGGGAAAGGGAATACCTGGATCAAGACAGCAATGAATTGTTCAATGTCTTCCAAAAAATAAATCCAAAAAGACAGGGCCATGTTTTTGGAAACAATAAATAACTACAAGAGTACATTAAACCTGATTCCCCAATGGAGAGTAAGCACAGATCCCCATGAGAATACAAGCATGGAGATAATATGACTTACTCAGAGAAGGAAGCCTTGAAAAAACTCCCAGATGCCACCAGTCGGCCAAAACTCTCTTGTTTGGGAGAATATCATCATACGGAAATCATTAATTATATTGATGGAATCTTCATTGATGTACCAATAATACCATCCTACTGGATAACAGCTAGACTGAATACAACATTCAAAGGAAGTGCTAGCATATTGTACACAGAAATGAAAAAAGCTCATGGAAGAGGAAACTGCCCATGGTCAAAGAGTTGAATAATCCAGAAGTACATTAATGGTACTTGGATATGGCAAAAGATCATATAATTTGAAAATGCAAAGTACTCAGTGGACAAAGATCCTTATGAGTGGTGTCTTAAACAGTCTGAAAGACTCAAGGCCATAGATCCTCATATGAATCATTAGATGAGGAATAACAAACTCCTGACACAATTACCAGTGGAACTAGAAAATTCAATAAAATGAAGGTGAAACAGAGACTGCACTCTAGATAATATTTCCAACACCTTACAAGAAGTGAGGAAAAGGAAAAATATAGGAAAGCATTCCCCATAGAAGGGAAAAAGCTTTAGAAAGATACAGCCTTTCAGGGTTTAAAATAAAGACGGATCAAGAGGCAAAGTGGCAGAAGTACTGAAGAAAAAGAACTATTGTCAAAATTGTGGGTCCACAGACCACTATTCTGACAAATTTCCAAAAGAAAAAAAGAAAATCTATACCATTGAGGAAGTCCCAGAGGAAGAAATCCAAGCAGAAGATTCTGAATCTGACTCTATGGGTCATGAAATCAGAGAAAACTCTGATTATGACCAAGAACCAATAGAAGAGTTCCTGGTGAAATACCAAAAGGAATCTTAGTTGGAAATTTAGGAGGTGCAGTTAGAAGCAGGATTACCAAAAGACACTACCCACAAATATCTGTGCAAACCTACACAATATGCAAAAAATTCCTTGTTAAAGCCACTAAAAGAATGGAATACATTCATGGAACAGCCACCAAGATGACTGTTTGTGTTTACAATTCTCGAAACGCATTGATCATTAACAGTGGTTCACACTACTCAAAATTAGCCAAAGAAAATTTGGAAAAACACTTCCCAAATTTGGAAAGCCAACTCTTGCAAACCAAGGCAAATAAATTTAAAAGTGCATCAGAAAAAATGAACTTCATTGAGACTATTATCAAAAAGATAATAATACCCCATAGGAGAGGTAATATCAGACTCAACCCAGAGTCTTTAATGCTTGAGGACTCCCATATCAAAGGATTTCTATTAGGAAAATACTACCAAAGGATGTATATAATTCATATTTAAAGCAGTAAAAAAAGGCATGTCACCATTGGTACCAACAAGGAAAATAAATTTTTCCTTTATATATACAAATTTTCCAACCGAGACTCATTGAAAGAACTATTGAATGAATTCAAGGAGGGGAAGTTCAGCTCTAACCTCACTAGTAAAAAACCTTAGTCTGCTAAAAATCATGAAGAAAAACAGACCAGATTTCACCATAGGACAAAAGCCTTTGGTCCAGATTAGAGGCCATGATATGAAGCTATATCTGGATGTTGATAGAGCTTATCCACCTATGCTGAGAAGTCTTCATACTCAGAAAGATTGGAAACTAGGAAATAAATTGAAAAAATATTAATGAAATCCTAGATATGGATTTCATCAGAAAGATGAGACATGATAAAATCATGGAAGTAACCACACCTGTCATGATCACTTGGCCTGATGGAAAATCTAGATTGTGTGGAGAATTTGTATCCCTGAATAACTACAAGAAATATGACAGTTACCCTATAACAAGGATACCACATAACCTGGAAAAATTGGAAAATGCCAAATACATTACCAAGATTCATTGTATGAAAGGAATCAAACAAAATGGAGTTAAATAAAAATCCACAAAGCTATTCAGACTTATATGCCAAATTGGTATATATGACTATTCTAGAATGCCATTTGGCATCAATAATTCCCCAGCCCATTTCCAAGGGGTAATGGGCACAACATTTCAAGAAGAAATATTGAAAGTCTGGATGGTGGTGTACAGTGATGATATAATCATATATTCAGAGACATGGGGAGATCATATGCAATAAATACACAGAGTATTGACAAAGTGCACACCCATAAATCTGAAAAATTTAGTCAAAGAGTGTAATTTTGGTCAACAGGAACTATTGGAGCTGGGACATAGATTATCATATCTTAGCTTGGCAATAGACCAAAAAAAGTGGCGGAATTACTGCAGAAGCCAGGACCAAAAAAAATCAAAGTAATGAAGTCCTTTCCAGGTTTTGCAAGCTACTATAGAAGCCACATCAAAAGATTTGCCCACATAACTAGAGTTTTGTACAGGTTATGTCCAAAAGATGTAGTTTTTGATATTAACAAGTAAAGGAGGGATGCATATGAGAGGATGAAACATGAACTAACTAATACACCTTTCCTTATGTTATCTTACTTTAGAATTCCATTGAAGTTGGAAATAGATGCAGCTTGCAATCAAGGATTGGGAGCAGCTCTATGCCAGAGACAAATTCTAGATGGTGAACCTAGAGAAGGGGTAATCTGCTATATTTCCAGGAAACTGAAAGACTCAGAATCCAGGTATGGATCAACTAAGACAGAATGTTTGTGTATAGTATGGGATCTAGGAAAAATCCATTATTTTTTGCAGGTAAAAGTCTTCAAAGTATACACAGACTACACAGATGTGATATTCTTAATCAACATGAAGATTGCCAATGGGAATGTGTTGAGGTGGAAGATAGATATGCAGGAGTATAGAGATAATATGGTCATAATATACAAAGAAGGAAAAAGCCAAACTAATACAGATTGCCTCAGAATATGGCCATTGGAAAATGTCAAAAGCAATCCAGATTATGACCTGTAGATAGCCACAAAAATTCCCATCCACTTCATAGAAGTCAATAGGAGGAAAAACTTCAGATTCTCAGAGTGGGCAGCAGAAAGTGACACTCTAGACTCTGAAAAAAAGGAACTAGAGGGGAGGGAAACACCCATACTGTGAATAGGTTCCTCAGAAATCTATACCGAATTCTTCAATGCAGTAAAAAAATCCTATTCCAAACACAAACAGTGTAGCATACTGATATCACTACTGCAATAGAAATACAAGAGCCCAGAGCTGAAATCCCAGTTAGAGGAACCTTAATCAAGGTACTATAAGGATAATAAGTTTTTCCTTATAGATTAACTTATGTACCACAGGGATAAATATATTAGTGCACTTATAGTGATAGACAGAGATCATATAAACCTAGTACTTCAAGAATGTCAAGGCTTCCCCTACATGAGACACACGAGTAAAGATAGGACCAAGGAGAGGATAGAAAGCACAGCTTTGTGGCCTCAGTGGAGTCAAGGGTTTAGTGACTACATCAGCACTTGTGACAGATTCCAGAAGTAAAAAAAGAAAAAAAGGGAAGAAGTATGGGCTACTCCAACACATTGAAGAAACCAAACACCCATAGGAAAACATTAAAATGGATTGGGTGACCGGCCTTGTCCCAGGAGCAAATGATAACTATAATTCTTTCCTAGTAATAATAGAAATTTTTAGCAAAAGTATCAGATGCCTAACATCCCACAAAGAGGATACAGCAATGGACACAGAATTTTTATTCTGAAATAATATCATATAAAAATGTGGTATACCCAGGATTATCATCAGTACTAGAGAACCAAAATTCACTTCAGAAATTCAGACCAACCTATATGACATGCTGGGAACCAAAATTTAATTCTCCACAGAATATCACCCACAAACAGATGGGCTGACTGAAAGGATGATTCAGACTATGGAGGAGATAATGAAGAGATCCTGTGCCTATGGCATGGAATAAAAATATGCTGAAGGATACAACCATGAGTGTGTTACACTCCTTCTAGAAATTCAACTGGATTACAATACTAGCCAGCACTATACCACAGGGAAGACACCTTCTCTAATAGAGAAAGGTTGGAAAGCCCTATCTCCAGTGAACCACCTGAAGAAGAACCCTCTAACAATACACCCAAAACCCAAATATTTCCATGATATGTGGAGGAAAGATTGTGATACATCAGCAATATTCATAGCTGAAGAAAAAAAGTACAACAAGAAGGGATATGGAAAATCCCACAAGGAACCTGAATTTGGGGAGGGTAAGCAAGTGTTGGTGCCTATCCTGAACTTGAATAACCTCAAGAGCCCCAAGAAAATGAGAGAATTATTTGTGGGACTATTCACTATCACCAGAATGATAGTGAAAAATGCAGTGGAGGTCAAAATCACAGAATAATTCTTAAGGAAACACCCAGTGTTCCCAGTAAATTGGTCAAACCTTACCACCAGAATTGAGAGAATATGTTTCCCACAAGGAAAAAACCCACAACCCAAAAGAGATAGTAAAAGTAGAATAATCCCCTGGCCTAGTAAATAAGATACTGAAAGCCAGGAAGATCAAGCTCAATGGCAAAGACCATAGACAGTACTTAGTTAGATTCAAGAACCAGACATCTGATAAAGATATATGGCTATCATAGGATACCATAACAGATGATGACCTTCACCTGAAAGGATTCAGAGCTTCTAGTAGGGTTGAAAAATCTCATCAATTATAATCCTTTTTTGGAGGGAGGGTATGCCAGCCTGTGTCTAAAAACCAGAGAATGAGCATGACACCAAAATATGATAGAGCAATGGTAGAGAAAAATGCCCACTAAAAAGTCACCTGAGCAAAGGTATCTCATAAAAGGCATTAAAACAAGAGGAAAGTCACCTCTTCCAAAAGATACAACTCCAATAACCATAGTACAAGGAATGACAGAGATATTACAGCTCAAAGCAAGAACTGAGAATAAACCTGAGTTTTAACCTTTCATCTAAAATACAGAAAAAAAGACAGAAACCAATCAAATGGGTTCTATAATTGAATCCCTCAGCCAGGGATATTCAATGGTACTTCCCAAATTGGGCTAGAATAAAGATTATAGAAGTGATGGCCAAATAAAGACCAAATAAGGGTGAATGAATTATTCACCCCTCATCCAATTTCTAAAGTTTTAGTATGAGATAACTAAAGTGAGATCTTTTTGGAAATAGAAAAATCTGATATTCATGGTTATAACATCCATTTCCTCATAAATCATCTAGAACAAACATTTTGGAGCTAACGAACTGCATAGAGGATTTGAGGAAAATCCATATCTCAATAATGTCAATTAAAATCAGAGATTTTCCATATTCCATGCTACCGATACCAAATGAGATTTCATTGTGTGGATCTCATCCAGGGCTCATCAATGAACCAACATTGAGCTCAGTATCTTCAAAACTGACAAAGCTGGGCAGTTTTAAAGTCAAAATCACACAGTATGGCCAAAAACCCAATACTTTGGGATACTATCCCATATATTTGTATATGAGGTGTCAATTCTACAAAGGAGCCTGCTTATATTTAAATTCCTTGTTAAAACCTATATGATTAGGTAAATAGGGTTTTTCAATTCATTGCAGCTGTTAGTTAGGACTCATAGGGTTTATATATCCTATTTGAAATAGGTCTCAGATAATTCTAGGTATGGAAAAGTTTTCCAGAAAATTACCAGCTCTCATTAAATTCCTCATAGATTTGCCTTCATGGGGTCTCCATATAGGATCTGTATAGAATTATATCTGTCATACATGTCAGAAAAAGGTACAAGTTCCCCAAGAGAAAATTTTAACCCTGTATTGGTAAAAGCTTCCTGGATGTGGCTTCAAAACCACATCTGATCCCAATACAGGCTTTACAGGCTGTGTAGTCACCACAATCCAGTTCTTGGAAGTAAAAATTCTTCACTCTTTCTATGTGAACAGGTCCAGAGGCCCTTTTCACCTATTTTCAGGATACAAAGGGGCAATATCTTTTCCAAGAAGAGAATCCCCATCCTGCTCTTGAATTCCTGCATAATAAAACTGTCCAAGAAAGATATACTCTTGGGAAATAGCCAGGTATACTCTAGTATTTAGTATTTTAATTCTTATTACAATTAGCCACTTGATAATCATTTCACCCAGGACCTTCAGCAGCACTCACCGCCACTATTACTACATATCAAATCCCCATATACTCTTATCATAATTTACCATGTTACATTAATAGTTAAAGCTGAATATAACATCTCAATAGCTTTATCATAAGTCTGACAGCTTACCACTTAAGGAAATGAAATCTCTTAGTATTAAAATTCTACAAAGAATTCCTATACTCATATTTTATTCTGAAAAATGAAGGATTTTGAGGAGTTCTGTCTATTATTTAAGATTTGAAAAACTTTCTTCTAAAAAAGAACTTCTCTCATTTGGTATTTTCATAAAGAACAAAATCAAAAAATGATATAATTCTAAATAAAATAAATTGATTTATATTATAAAAAACAAAATTAAAACATAAATACAAAATTTATATATAAAATCAAAATTTTAATCATAATTTAAAAGTAAAATTACTTTGAGATTTAAAATTGTGAAAACACCATTTTACTTGAAAAAATGAAGTAAAAATGAATTTTAAAAAAAAGTAGTAAAGCTGAAATATTATTGGAAAAAAGTTAAAATGCAAATTTTTATGGCTTTTTACCAATAAACAAACATATCAAAATTATTTCACCATTGGACTCCTTATAAAATATAAGGTGGGGTCACCTCTGGGTAAAATTTTTGACCAGTAATTCAAGCTTCATTGAAGGGAATATTAATTAAACAAGTTCATTTGGATTATTAAACTTAAAATTAATTATATTTTGGGGCCAAATATTCATAGGATATAAAATTTTGGTTTGGTGGTATGATTAATTTTTAAATATAAATTCATTGTGTATAATTATTAAAAAGAATTTTACCTAGAACAGGGTCATATCAAATTAAATAGTAACTATTTTTATACCTTAAGCAAGATAAAAATGAATAAAAATCTTGAGAGTGTAGCTATTTTACTCAAGATTTAGGTTATCAAGTTTTAATGATAAATTGCGGAGGATTTTGGTCATATAAGCTGTTTGTCAGAATGACAAGTATACATATGTCTAAGACCAGAAGAGATACTATTTTGGTGTAGTTTCAATAGCTATAAAACCGGTAGCTTTATATTTAAGCTTTTGGCCAAAGGATGTATGAAGCATCAAAGGAACACGATTTCAAGTATTCTTCCAAATTTATCCAATACATTTTCAATATGAGAATAGATTTTACCTATATTCAAATAAATGGATGAAAGCTATGGGGTATAGAAGGGTTGAATATAATCACTAATTTCTGAAGACTACTTGAAACTGCCTTGAGAAACTCTTCAGACCTGTAAGGCTTAAAAGCTTAAAGCTTCAAAGTTAACATTGTTAACTGAGGGTTTCATCTTTCAAAACCCCTTTTCTTTTGTAATTTGAAGATAAATAACTATAGCTTTTTAAGAATGAATGAAAAATGATTTCAAAGGATAAGCTTTGAAATAAGAGTTTCTTGTCTTCAAACAATTAAATTTATCCTCCTTATTGGATAATTATTATAAATTTTTTATTAAATTATCTATATTATGTGCCATGCTTTGTGTATAATAATGATTTTATATGGCTATGAGTCATAGTGTTAAAATGTTTTCATCAAAGCCGATTAAATACTTAAGAATATCAAAAGCTTCATTTTCATCATGTTTTATCTTGGTAAGTGATTGAGCTTAATATGATATATGATGATAAGCTCATTTTTGAATCAAATGCTCAATTAGTTCGTTAAAATAAATTTAAAATGAGATGAATTATGTTTTCATAATACTGTATTATCTTAGAATTATTGGTAAGTAAAAATATCCTTTGTCGCCTTCATCAAATAATATTACCTTATGAATGGTCAGCTAGATCTTGCGTGTTTTATACATAATTCTTAATTTTTATTAAAACAACTGTCATATAATATTCCCCTCAAACAAAAATTATTATAGCCAATAGATTTCATATGATATTCTTTAGTAGGATATAAAGATAGCTATACTTCTATCCAGCTATGAAAGAGATCTTGACTCTTTAAAACCTCATAATAAATTTTTTCAGAAATATTTAAGAAATTATTTATTGATTTGAGAGTAAATATCAATAAATTTATTTTCAATCAAGTAATAAAGCTGAATATTTAGTTATAATTTTAAAATGGTGACTTAGAACTTGATAATTATTTTAGAAGGAAATATAAAGTGCTGTACCATGTCAGATGATATAATGATTATGAGTTTAGATATGATGTTTCTTTTATCATCCATAATATTTATTCAGAACATTTTGAAATCAGAATATTTATACAAAGAAAAGAAATCAAATTGAGATCTATCTATATAAATACATTCATTCAAAATAGATATCATTATTAAAGATTTTATCTGATTAGAATTTTTATTCATTAATTTTAAAAGGAATTCCATCCATGGAGTTTGCTTAGAAGGAATGAAATGAAAGTCTTTCATGGAAAAGGATGATTGTATTCATGGGACTTTCAGGAAATAATATCACAAGAGACTACTTGGAAGAATTATTTCCTCACATATATTAGCTTATGATTATTATTAAAATATCCAATTGCGGTCCCTTCATTTTCAATATTTGTGAGAGTATAGTTTGAAATCTATTTTTGACAATAAAATGAACTAAAACTTCAAAATATAGTTGGTATAAGCTTACTTTGAATAGAGTTCTGATATGTTTTATGATAGAATGAATTTTGATTTTCTCATATATTATGAGACTTATAGTTCACATAAGATAATGTATTTGAGTTTGCTATTACATGAAAAACAATATTAGCTAAGTGATATTCCAAAATGAATCCAGAACATCCCACTTTCACAAACAGCGTTGAATCTGGAAAGGTAGTCCTCAAGAAAAAGAAGTTATTTCATATTTTTCTCTTATTAAAAATCTTTCAATAATAAATCTGAAATTTTGTAGCTTTCTCAAGACACCTCTTCTTTACCTGTTTTTGGGTAAGGTTTCTTTCAGTACCAGTATTTCTCCGAGTCAATGAAGAATATCTACATAAATTCTAGGAGAAATTTATGGATACCCTACATTTCGTTTGATGTTTATACATATCAAGCGTCATGAGCTATGAATTTTATTAAAATGTAATATTTATAAGAAATAAACATTTCATAGATAAAAAACGTCAAGAAAAAAAGAAATAAATACCTTAATCAAGAGAAAAATATTAAGAAATACAAAGGAATTTGATGCACAAACACACAAAAGCTAGAGACTGAATTAGATGCAGGAGATTAGAAAGATAAAAACGGATTGATTCCCTAGTTTGGACTATTTCCCTATATTAAAGAGAAGAAGAGTAGAAGAGATATTTAGCCTTCATCCTACTTCATTGAGTGATTGGTACTTTAAGTTCCGGGTGTGTTTTATTGAGATGAAGGTTGTAGAGGTAAGGAGACAATATAGGTCCACTGGGAGTTAACTTCAGGTCAAAGAGGGATAAGGAAATGATGGAACAGATTACCCTGGTAGATTTGGGCTTATTGGATTCTACTTGAAAACATTCCCTCTTGTGAAGAACTGAGAGTAATTTAGCATCAAAAATTAGTAAGGGTCCACTAGACGTGGAAAGCGACGAGATCTATTGAAAATTGTTCTCCAAAATGCTTTCGTAAGAAAAGGTCTACCATTAAGCTGGTGAGGATATTATTTAATCTTAATTTTTGGATTTTGAGAAGGTTTTGGATGAAATTATACTATATTTTCATGTTCTTTGTCTTGAAAATTGAGTAATTTTCATTACTAAGAGACAGCTAACAAGCAGCTTTGTTGTCATTGAACAAGACCCAGATTGGTTCAAACTAATCTCTCACATATTATATCTTTTGTGGAAATTGAAAGGGATTTATACTCTGCTTTGGTAGCTGAGTGGGAGATAATGGGCTTTTTTTTTGCTTTCCATGACAAAAGGTGGTTATCAATCAGAATGTTTCATGAAGAGGTTGATTGATGATATATATGGAAAATATCCCAGCTCTAGAATATTCAGAGGCACTCTAAGACTGGGTGAGAGCCACTGTTGAGAGAGGAGAGCGTCATTTTTTATGTGATAGAGATACTGAAGCACTTTCCGGCAGGCATTCCACTTATTGCGACTGGTGCTTTTCAAATATTGGGATATATGACTAAAAGAAATGTTAATTTCAGGTCTAGTATAAGTACTGATATGGATAAATTCACCCAAGACACTCCAAAAACTGATTTATAGCTCAGAGATTAATTATTCTTGCTGAGAAGAGGCAGTTTGTAGTTCAATGGCTGGTCCAATATTAATGTTGAAGGAATCTGATTTTGTTAAGTTTTATTTGAGACGAAAATTTTAATAAAAGGTTCTTGAGTACTTCTGAGCCCATTTTCAACGTTTTTAATATTTATACCCATAAGGGTATTGGATTTGACCAGTTCCTTTATGTCAAAAGACTCTTGAATGCTAATTTCGAAATATGGAATGTCTTTTCCAAAAAAAGCTAGATAATAAGGTGCAAGTAGATCAAGATAGGCTTCTTTTTATACTTTCCTATACTTCTCAAAAAGGAATGGATTAGAAACAGAGCACATGAAGCCATGATGATATGCGCTTCTACCAAGAAACGTATTATGTCTTTGTACATAGAGTTGTTTCAGTCTGAGGAGTTTGGTCATATTTTATTCATTAATTCTGTTTTTGATTAGAAGACAAGTAGGCGTCTAAAGGGGTGAATTGAGAAAAGAACTATTAAAATTCATCTTATGAAATTGAAATTTGTGTATGGCCTCATTAAAGATGAATTCCAAAAGGGATCTTACTCAAATAATCAAATGAACGGTGGTTTGATAACAAATTCCATGAGGTTTGTGGAAAACTTGAATTCAAATTCTTGCTTTGTGTTCTTTCTTTGAAGGTAGCTTTCTTTTAGTTGGAATACCCAGGGGCTTGAGATAGGATTTTTATTGTCCTTTTTCCTTGGACTATTAATAATTCCAATTTTCTCATGCTTCCACATTATATTTTTGATATACTTCGTACACCTAAATGAGTAGGACCATAGGAAGCTTCATAAAAGCATTTGGGGTAGTATGGAGTGATTTTGCAAGGTTAAGTCTGGTTTGCCTCTGTCACTATGAATTAATGTTTGCCAAATAAATGTCACTGTTGATAAAGTCTAGATGATAGGCTCCCAGAATTTCTATCATTCTGACTGGTTTTTCTTCCAAGGAATTGTGGTTATTTGGTACTTAATCTACCTCAGCGTCCATATTAATATCATTATGTTGAATTGGACTCAATTGTAGCTCCCTGAACAAAGTTGAGATCTCAGAAACTGATTAATTGAAGGAGTCTAGAGAAGGATAAAATTATTCATTGAAGAAAAATTCCTTCCCATTGAAACTAATCTGTTTATAGTTCTGAAAATATGGTGAAAAGATTCAAAATTCTCATAACCTAAAATAACCCCTTTCCAAGTGATTGGAGCTAATTTATGTCTCTCAAGATTTTTGGAATTATCGCTCATTCATGGAGCCCAATTAATAGATTTTTTTACTTTGAGGGAGTTGGATATGCCATATTTTGTAAGTTTTTTTGTGGTCTGGAATGTTTGGTGAAAGCTTTAATAGAAGGGAAGAAGTTAAGAATTATTAAGCCCAAAATTGAACTGGGAGACTTTCTTGCGACAAAATATACCTTGATGATCCAATTATTTGCCAGTCATATTTGTCTGAAATGAAATTTTGTTGGGCGTGTATGGTGGGCTGATGCGATGATAAAAAACTAGAATTTCAGATTCAATTTTGAGATATTTCTTGCAACGTTCTTCATCCCCACCAGATGTCACCATCAAAAGTTCTTTTGGATTTTTGGTCTCAGAGGTAATTATGAAGCTTTTAAAATGATTTAGGGAATAAATTTTTTTCTTAAAGAATTTGGCTTTTATCAATATTTTGAATTAATAAATAGCTATGAGGAAGTATTTTTCTCCAGAGACTGATGAAGTTTGCATTGGCCCACATAGGCTACGGTGTATGTTTTCAATAAATTTCTTTGCAAAATAATAATATTGGATAAATTAAATTATGCTAATCTTACCTTTAGAGTAATCATTACAGCCCACACTAATTATTTTGGAACTTTTGATAAATTTTCTCATGTAGGCCATATTCACATGTCCCAGTCTCTTGTGCCACAGGTTTCTTCTGATGGATTTTCCAAAAGAATATTTTTCCGATAAAAGGAATTCTGATCTAATACATGTGCTGGACCAAAACAGGAAAATAAGGGAGTATTTCGATTATTTACATAGACTTTGTAGTTCGTACAACTTCTAACAATTTTGGTTTTGAAGATAACTAATATCAGAAGTGAGATAAGGATTTTGATGGATTTTTAAACATACAAATAATTTTCAAGCGCAAAGAGATTATTTCCCTTTTGGTAGATATGGAATCGTTTCCTACCATGTGAGCTGAGAGATAATTGAGTACAGCATTTTGAAATAGTTTCTTTCTTCCAATTGTGGATTATGGACTGAAAATGGTAAGTTTTGTTTAAGATGTGATTGGAAGAGTAAGTATAGAGAGCCACAGTTGCTAGCTAGTACTTTGTCTTGTTTTGTGTGGATGAGAAAGGCGCTTGCGATGTTGAATTTGATTATGGCTCTGTGTATTCATTGCTTCGGTTCTGAAGGCCAGAGATTTCCAGGTGGATTGTTTTCCAAAGTATTGAGCCAACCCTCCCAGCTGTTGTGGAAGATTTTGAAGGTAATTATTCCTGATGAAGTGCAGTTAGATTAAACTTGTCTATTAGGGACTCATCCTTCATGGATGATCCATTAAGGGTGTTGAAAATATAATCTGGGCTTCCTAGGCCTTCAATGTTGATGGTGGGTTTTTCAAAGAAAGTTTGGAATTCTTCCAGGAATTTTGCAAAGAGCACAAATGGTAGGATTTTCTTGGTTTAATTTACAACTGACGCTATCTTATTCAGGAGTATTTGAAATTTGGAAATGAAGCTTCAGGGATTATTTCTATTTGAAAACCTTTAAGAACAAATCCAGACACACGCTTGGATTTTTTAAAGAATAGGATGTAAAATTGTTTCGTATTCTTGTTCATAAATTGTGTCTTTCTTGTGAGATTTATTCACTGTTGAAAACCTCAGATAATTCTCTTTAATATAAAGCTCTTGTGATTAGCTAACTTGATTTTTTTATTTGAACGAGTATCTCTTTTTCTATTTTTTGTTATACTTGATAATTCTAGAAAGTATTTAAGGAGTTTTATTTGATTCAAACAGATGGTAATTCATCGTATCTATTAAGCATAGTTCTATTTAGAGAGGATGGCAATATTATTTCAATATGGTTTCCTTGTTTATTAGTCAAATTATGAGACCTTTCCTTTTGTATACAAATATTTGAGACTGTAAATGGGATGAAATTAATAGAAAACTAAAAAACATCAACACAGTAAAGAAAAAAAAATATTGAATACAAAAATGACATAGAGAAATATTAAATAACGCAGTGGACTCTGATTCAGCAGAGATGAAGAGCTGGACATTTAAGTAGAAAATCGAAAGTAGACAGAGAAAAGAATAATGAGCTCCTACATCTGAATATCAACCTAGGAAAGTGGTTTGGAAAAAAAGAATAAAATGTAACATAATAAAATGAATTGAAAGGAGAAAAGATATTGAGCCTTGATCCTCTTTCCTCGTTGAGAGACTGTAATTTAAGTTTCCAGTGTGTTTTATCAAGGTGGAGGTCATAGGGGTACAGATAAATTATAGTTCCATTGAAAGGTAAATTAAGGGCAAAAGGGATGAGGAAGAGATTAAGGAGGATAGGCTTTGAGAGCTGGGTTAAATAGTGAATAAAGAGAGAACTGTAAATTTGCGGACTATTATTAGTCTTAGCCAGAAATGAATTAACGACAGAAGAGAAAACGAGAGCATAACTAAAGCGATGAAGGAAAAAAATAAGATGATTCAAAAAAAGATCTGGAGAGGATGGTTCTCATAATAAATATGGAGAATCATTGAGTGAAGAACATTAATGTATTTTGAAAATAAATTAGGTACAAGCGGATAGCCAGTACATAACCTTTGGAGTATTCTGAGATTATTTTTTCATCAAGTGAGCTGTTATAGTAGTAGTTACACAGCACGTAAGCTGCATAAGGTAGGATATTAAATATTACTTATTCAAATCAGAGGTTAGTGGTGTTAAATAGGCTCATCTCTGAGTGAATTTGTATTACATAGATTCTAATAACCAACAATAAGAGCTGGCGCTTGAATGCAAATATAACTTTTTTTTGGTCTAGGGGAATGTGCAAGAAAAATATATTAAAGAGAACTGGTATCATTCAGTCTGATTTAAATTCCTCTGAAAAGATGAACAATCCGTACAGTGGTATTCAGGAGGCACTTGAACACTGTACTCAAATTTTTAAAATCTGCTCATGTGGCCCCCAAATTTTTGAGTATTTTTTTTACTTCAACCAATTATCAAAATACCTGGTTTTTTTCTTTCCATATTATTTCAGCTTTCCAATATCAAAAGAAGAATTGAATCACCAAGAATATAGTTAAACCAGTACTTGAACATTCTAAAAGTTTTTTTGAAAATTTTCATTTTGAAACCTCGTGATAATAACTCGAACGGATGATTTAAATGATGGATCTATTTCACTTACTTCTATTAATTTATATTACAATGATTATCAATAAAGGTGATTGATCACATGGATTATATTTTTTTTTGCTTATATCTCACTGCCACTTGATTCAATTTTTTTTTCTAATAGGATCATTTATTTCTCATATAGTCTTGGCAATGATGACTTCACGGTTCATTTCCATTTGAAGATCAAGATATTCTATCATTAATTCTTGTAATTGTGAGTTTTTTATCCTTCAAAAAGTCAGCTCTATTGATTGATTTTTTTACAATATCATTTTAAATAGGATGCCTTACCTAGATAAAGGCACTTAGATACAATTAGTAAGCCTAAAAGAGGGTGGTCTTTCAATACAATCTATCATTCGAAATCTTGAAGTTCCTACTAAAAAAATACACAATACAATTAAGAAATATGAAGAAAAAAAATGTTCAAAAACCTACCTATTGCCAGGGGACCTCAAAAGCTGAACAATCAAGATAAAAAAAGATATCAAGTTTTGTAAATAAAAATCTATGTAAGAATCTGGCACAAATGAAAAAGATGATAATGGCCAAAATAAGAATTAGAAATTTCCAAAAGGATACACATGAGCCAGGAAAAGGTTTATGTATATCAATGATAAAATGATACATCTCCAAAAGCCACATGGCTTGATGACCTCAATTTGCAAGGGAAAACCAAAAACGGAATTTAAAATATTGGAAAGATTCTCTTTGAACTGGTAAATCAGTTTAACTTGGGGGAAGAGATAAATGATAGCACGAGTATGGAGATTGCCAAAAGAAAAATACAACATCAATTTTATGCAAGAAAATCATTCCTCGGGTTGTTGGAGCATAATGATTTGGGTTATTTTTATGGAACATTCCAATCAAAAATATTGGTACTGCTTCATGGATAGAAATATACGCAAAAATCTGTTTATGATTTTTATTTTTCTGGATTTATACCCTTTATCAAAGAACTCGAAGAATTTGGTTTATACAATCAAGATGACCTCATCCTCATGGAGGATGTAAAGCTTACTCATTCTTATCAAGTGAGAGCAGCATGAAAAGCCACCAATAAAATATCAAAGCTCACACGGCCATTGATTTCATCAGACCTGAATATAATCAAGAAAATCTTGTTGAAGATGAAATTTATATCTAAAAGTGTTCAAAATCCAAGAGCCATGGACTATCTCAGGAAAGAAATTGATGCTGCATGGAATTCAATACTGGTGGCTCATCTCTCTGCTCTACTTGCATCTATGAAACACAGTCACAATGAGAAAAGTGACTACACCTGACAGCAGGTGTTGAATTTGGAATTTGACATGGGAGATAAATTGGATATATGTGGGAGCTAGGACAGAAATTGAATTTCAAAATGGAAGTTTTGGAAGAATTTCAAGTCACATATGCAAGCCAAAAAAATTCAATTGAGTTTCTTATTATTCTTTGGTAAGGCTGGTCAAAGCTCAGTGGATAGAAATAATATTCAAAGGATTTATTTGACTCCCATGTATTATCATTCCTTATTGATTGATATTATGAAATTTAAAGAAAATACAATCTGTATGGTCTGTCTTATAGAAATTTAAATAAATATTAAAGCTTCACCAGCCCAGCTACAGAAAACAATAGCTAGAGAATATTAATACTGGAAACACTTTATTTTGATATTTTCATATGATGAGGAAGAGTCTCAATTACTTGAATATTTCCTAAGAATATAGATATTCTTAAAGAAAATCCCTAAAATCAAATTTATGTATCTTATCAAATTCTGTACTGAGTGTAACATAATACACCTATTTCCCTTCTATTCTTATAGTAAGATTACTTATTTCTAATCTTAAGAAGAGCCTAAATATTAATTATACAAAGTATATCTCATTGAGTTATTTGAAAAATAAAGTACACATTTAGGAGATATTTCCAGCATTTTATCCTAAAAAACTCTGTAGAGGGATTATTTTCACTTATAGAAAGAGTATGTGATAATTTTAAGCAGAATATCTTTCCCTTATTTCATTTTCTGAGAAATATATGTTTGAGCCCATACCAAGATGTAATTGGAGGATACTTCTTGCTGTAAGGAAATAGCAATTGAACTAACATAACCTAGTTAATTTAGGTTTCCTCTAAAAATCATCTTTTTTGAATTTATGTACAATAGAATGGTTTGTTTCTAATAGGAATTTATCTATATGTTTGTAATTCTCTGTTGAAAAATCAGTTTTTTAGAACTAATTATCTTGATGTATCTCACATTCAGCCCCTTCAAATCCAAATTTAATCATTTAATAATTTTGATTTCTTGAGCTATCATTTTGAGAAATTAAGGTGAGATTTTATATCAAGAGATATGATATAGCTCCAACTCCTAATAATTATATAATCTACATGAATCCAATGCAATTATATATGCTAGAGTTGAGAGAAGTAGAACTGAACTTATTTATATGTTCAAGCTTAATTATAACCATTTTTATTGCAAAATACGACATTAAACTCATTTTATATTTTTATTAACTTTGAATTATATTTTTTATACTTCATAGGAAAACCTTTATTTTTTCTCTTGTGCAGGCTTAATAAGTTTTTTTATAATTGTAACATATGAAGAGTTCTCCATTTTTTAATAAATTAAGATTTTTTTCTATTCAATGGCTTTTTAGAACTGATTAATTCAGAGTAATTCTCCAATTTCTCCAATTTCAAACAGCTAAAAAGCTCAAACCAATCAAAAGATTTGAAAAATGAAATGTCTAAGTTCTCTAAGTTGAATTTTTAATAAATCTATGAAGGAAAAATCTGTAAATTCTTTTCCAAAATTATGTTAAATAAGATATGAATATTGGATGGAAATTGAAAATGGTTGAAAATACTTATTTTTGAATTAGTGAAAAAATGATCCAGTTACTTTAAATAGTTGATTTCCATCTTACTTTAAAATCAAATGGTTGGAATAAATATTTTATCTTACCAAATCTATTTATTGAGTGTTATTAATCAAGAATATTAGAAATATGTAAAAATTCATTTATTATGATAAATATATCGAATCCAAAAATGATCATAAAGCTATACCCATAAGTAATCTCTAAAGTGAAGTCGGTATAATTATATATTGATCTTTGCATATTTTCAAAGGAAAATTGAAAAAGGGTTCCTTTTTTGTTTTCTGGTATTTATTTCTATTAATAGCCCATAATATTCATTCAATTAATATTTTATAGGTAAGGCACTACAGAAATAAGCTTGACATTTTTCAGAGAGAATATTGAAGTGATGCAAATATTACTTCAAAGCCATATCCAGAAAGCTTCAGAATATATTCAAAATTACATCTCAAACTTTTATATTTAATTTTTGAGCATTTCACAAGGTATTTAATCATATTTTGAATAGTTTTGTATGGTGCTTTCTTAAAATTTCCTTATAAGAAACATCAAAACTCAAAATAGAAGCTGTTTTAATACACTTGATTTAGCATCAATGTAGTTTATTAATCATCAGCTATTATAAAGGGAAATACAATCAAAATTCAAAAATTTTATCTTTCAAAATAATAAAATTGGTTTGAAGCTCTAAATAATTATAATGGAGCTCTTGATTTGAGGCTTGACTTGATGTAAACAGAATGATAGTGAGATAAAGCTTTTGGAAGACTATTTGGTTTAATACTATGAGAGGTATATTCAGATATCTCCCAGATATGCAATTATTTGTTCCTCATCTCTTCAGATCCAATATGATATTACAATTTAAAATCAAAAGTATAATTAGGATATTTAATTTATAAATGTTTTATCATTCCTTACCCCATTTATTTGCTATAAATTGAATATTTTGTCTCTTTACTGTTCAAAGTAAAAATTGAAAATTAAAAAACTTAAAAAAAAAAGTTAAAACACTTTTTATTGAAAATCTAAGATATTAGGATCAATTCAACTCACAAAATGAATGATAAAAAACAACTATGGCAAATGAGCTGTATTTTTTAATAGCTTAGGTTGAAATAATTTTCTTTTTCTTTCTAATGAAATTAATGTAAGACCTCTTTTTTTGAATGTAAAGAAGTTTTTGATTTATTCTAGTTTTCTTTTTTAATTTAATTATCAACTTTCAATGAATCTTATTGAATTTTATGATATCATTCTTTTTTGTTTTTGGAATTTTAAGAGCTCTTACTAGTCTTTACAAATTTACAAATTTTTACATTATCAAATTTTTTGATTTTATATCTTGACACTGAGGATTAAAGTAGCATACCTGTAAAACCTGATACTCTAATTCCTTTCACATTGAAACTGATTGACAGTTTTTACAGTTATTCTCCCTTTTATATTTAATTGTTAATATCAATCAGAATTTTTAATCCTTTTCCAGTTTCAGGATTCACATTATATACCCCACCACTTATTTTTCAATAAAAAGAAATTTAAAAGAACCAAAATGAATCTTTTCTGTTTAAAGAAGAGAAATATGGGATTTCTTCATTGGAAAAATTGATGAGATTCATTAATCATAACAGAAATAATAAAATGAAATGAAAATAATAATAAAAATGATATTGAGAAGATCCTGAACAATTAATGAGATATTCTGTATTTTTTGTATTTTTTCTTTCTGAATAAGTTCATTCATGAAAGAGGTTTGAAATATTCATTTCATTTATTTCTAACTTTAGGAAAACTGGTCATATAAAAAAGGAAAAAAATTCTTGTAAAGATGAGAATTTCATCAAGGGGAGGGTTTTGTTCAACACACTTTTTAAAGAAAAAACACAAGTTCATATTAATATATGTCAGAAATAGGAAGGTATTTCAGTAAAATAAAGGTTTCATTTATTTTGGAAACTTATTATCTCTTATGAAGGACTTCAAAGGACAAACAAAAATGTTTAAAGTAAGAATATATATGTAGGGTAGTATTATTAAAGCATGAAATATCTGCATAAAGATGAGAATAGAATCCAAAGCCTTTTCTATCAATCAAAATCTCTGAACCTATCTCATATTGAAATATATCTTTATTGTATAGAATAAAAAATAATAATCCTGAAAATTCCTTCATATTCTAGTGGCTTGGAAGAACCTGGAATATCAATTAGCATTGGAATCCTGTTTACAACCCAGTTCAGAGGAGGTATCCAAGCTCATTGTATTCTGTGTCCAAGCTAATTTCAAAATGGAACACCTGCTGTCATGTGCAGCCAATTTGCTCATTGTGAGTTTGCAAGCATACATTGAGAAGAATGGTGGGAGAAATCTGAAATCTCCAAAAACCTTGTTGTCTTGCTTTTATTTCTTTTATATATAAATATTTCTATCCAGCCCTTAGGAAATGGACTTTTTGTCCCTGTATTTGGGCTTTAGGTGACAGAAGCCCCTAAGTATTAGTATATCCCCTTTTCAGGACATATCCACCCTAGATCTGTCCGGTATGTCCTCATACTCAGATACTTCAACCAAATTCCTTAGTAACTGCTTTCCAAACAAAAACCCCAACCCAAACCAAATCAACAACCAACAACAAATGACTATAATAAGTACATTGAAATTCTCAGAATCTCAGAATAATCTACCAAAAAACTCTAAATCCCATCAGAAGCATATGAAAGTTCTCCACCACTTCCTTACAGCCAGGTGAGTTTTTCCTCTTCTCTCTTTGTTTGTGACAATCAATAACTTTAAGTTTGGAAAGTAAATTGGAAATTGCTTAAGACCTTTGACTAATTTTGTATTTGTGTGGATTTACCACATCCAGCTTGTATCTCTTGTCAGGCCACTAAATAACTTCCAAACCCAATCTCAGGACTAGGAGGTTTACCATTTTTTACCCTTGTTTTTTCGTGAAAGTCAAGAATAAAGCTTCTTGAAGTTTTGGTGGCCATAAATGGAAATGAGGCCATGAAGCTTTCACCAAGAATTTTTTCCTTAATTACTGCACATATTTGTTGCAACCCTACACCATCTAGCTTGGAATCCTAAAAATCCCCTCAGATGCCTACACTAGTTCTTCTTCACAGCTCAGGGTTTGGTTCCAGGCCTCTGAAGCTTTATAGAGCAACTTATCAACACTTTTAAAAATATAAAGGCTTTTAATATTCAAAAATTCCTCCTTTTATACCTAGTAATCCTAGGGGCTTGCTATTTTATCCATATTTTCCAAATCCTGAAATCCACTCATCAGCCAAACCTCACAAAATGATGGGTGAAGACGGCTTTTGTAATGTAGACAGCCCTAATGTGTCATCAGGTGTGGAATACCCTCTTTTGGTCAATTATGAAACCCCAATGGGAACCAAAAATGTTTTATGATACTCCTTGGTGTACAATTTAGATTGTGGATTTTTGTTTTATTCATATTACAGATACCCAGCTCCTCACATTTTTTTCCTGATTGTGATAAGGTGTTTGATGCTAAGAAGCTATGGGATTAGATAAAGAATGGTTTTAGGCTCAAATACCAATGAAATAATTTAACCAAGAAAATCTCCATCATTGGCCACAATATCTCTAGCCTCAGAAAAGTTCCACAGCCATTTCCCAGGGTGCTAACAGGCAGGCATAATTCAAGTTCCTGGGACAATTGACCCTCAAAATGAATTGAAGATGACAACTGATGATGTGGGAACTCTGTTTGATGTGGGATGAAATAAGGCAGTGCCTTGAGGGGGAAATTATTAGTAAGTCTGTTTTGAATTTCAGAATTTTTCAATAACCTTGGGTGCTAAGGTGTATTAGCTGGCCATCTAAGTAGTACTGAATAGTCAGCCTACACAGAAACAAAAAATAAAATAAGATTTGTGGCTTTAAGAGATAGAGAATACTTATCAGCAGTCTCTCAATCAGACCTATCAATAATACTACAGTAAAAATTCTGATTTGAAACTAAGATTTTTGATGAAATAAAGAGTAAGGTTTTCTGTTAGTTTAATAATAAGAATAGGAATATATATATTTTCTGTATTCTGTTATTTTAATAAAAAGAATAAGAATTCTTTTGGTTTTATGTTGATTATGATTATTTTTTTTATATTAATACTAATAATAAAACTATGGGATTTGATTCTTTTTCTATTTATTGAATAATTTTTTAATACTGAGTTTATACTAATACTTTTTTTCTTGTATCAATACTAAGATTCTGAGAAGATCTACTAATAGCTTTAGCTATGGCTATACTATTATTATTTAACAATACTAAGCTACTGACCTTTTCACTACATTTATACTACTATTCTAAAAAAATACTAAACTACTGAGCAAGGCTACTGAGCTTTTCACAACTAAAAAAGTACTGCTACTTTAGAGATTGTGCTAGTTCAGGGATGGTTGTGATCCTGAATAGTGCAAACTTGATCCATGATTCTTCAAAAAATGAGGGAGAGAAGATTTCTATTTATACCTTTTGGGCCTACATAGAGCTTCTCAAAATAGGGTACTTAGAAAAATCATAGTTGAGAGGTTTTAGCTGGTGAAACATTTAGTTTTGGTGTATCAACATGACATGGGCTCCAGGTTCTCACCAATGAGATTGAGTTATCACATCAATTGATAATTATAGGTATGCACCTGCAATTGATTTGAATTCTGACCAATCATATGGTTTTATTCTTTTGACAGACTTTGGATGTGAATTCTGACCAATGAGATTAATTTATAATTTCAATTTGTAATTATAGGTATTTACCATGAATTTATTTGATTTCTGACAAATAAAATGATGTCCTGGTAAGTTTTAAATAATTTGTGGTTTGTATTTGAAAGGATTACTCAGCTGCTGTGTAATTTCTGTCCATTTTGATGTCCAGCTTATGGGTTAGGTTAAAAATAATTCTTTTTTTAAAAAAATATTGTCTGTTTTCTTCCAAAAAGATTTTCCTCTTCTTTTTTTCTTCTTGAAACTTCCACAAACAATAATTTTGAAATTGCCTTCAATGTGGCTTGAGCCAGCTACATGACCAATACAAAGGTAAAAAGCTCCTCCTTGTCAATTGACAAAGAAAGGTTTTCTTTTTGTTTTTTAATCTGGAATTGTAACTGTGTCTGTAGCAATAACTTATTTTCACCTTTTTAATTATCTTCAAAAATATTGGATATATTGAATTCTATTTTTATTTATTTTTCTGGTAAGCTTGAAACTGATACTAATGGTATGGAATACCACATACCCCTCTCCATTAAATGCTGTCCCCAGAATTCCAGTTTAGAAGCTTTCCAATATCAATCATATTCATTTTTTATTCCTTTCTCTCCAATATTGGCTCTTCAGCTTCAATTTGCTCACTGCTTTCATTTTCTGAATCTGAACTTGATTGAACTATCTTTCCCCGGGGATAAACACTCTTGATGTGACTTGCTGAAAACGTTCTTGTATTTTTAGTGCCATCCAATTCTTCAAGCTCATAAGGTTCATTATTAATTTGATTGATAACTCTATAAGGTCCATTCCAATGGTTTTTGAAGAGTAAAACCCACTGTGACTCAAGTGGATTATTATAAACCAATACCAAGTCCCATGGCTCAAGAAAATTTCTCAGTTTGTATTCCATCTTTTTGTCCAAGTATTGGACTGATTTATTTCTTGAATCTGTTAGTTTCTCTGCTTCTGCTAATCTTGTTTCTTCTATTTCCGCAATCTGTATGGTTCTTGATTACAATAGTTCTTCTAGTTGATTTTTTATTCTATTCAATGGATAGATATGCATTTGTCTCAATATCAATTGGCAAAACAGCTTTCTGACCAAATTGAAGCTCTAATGGGGAGTATCCTGTTCTTTTTTGTTGAAATTCTATCTGCAAAAGTAACAATTGGTAAGTATTCTTTCCATTTGGATCCATTTTCACCACACATTTTTCAAAGGGAATCTTTCAATTGCTTATGGCCCCTTTCAATCATTCCTTCTGATTTTGGGTAGTAAGGTGTAGTTATTCTGATTCTTGATCCTGCTCTTTTGACTGATTCTTTGAGGTCTTTTCTAAATTCATCTCCTCCATTAACTGTCACTTCCTTTGGAGCTCCATACCTACAAATTGATTCTGAGACTGATTTTGAGCTTAGCATTGTTAATGCCACAGTTTCTGGCCATCCTGAAAAGTCATCTCTTGCTAAAACTAGGTATTTGCATCTTCCTGCCTTAATATGAACTGCATCCATTCTGACTCTTTCAAATAAAGTAGATGTCACAGATATTTTTGCTTCTTTTTTTGTCACAAATGACTCCTTTTTTGACACTCTTGACATTATTTAGCCCATTTATTGACTATCTTTCTCATTACTTCCCACCAATATCTTTTCTTTATTCTCCTGTATGTTACATTTTCCCCTCTATGCCCCAATTCTTCATTCATTTTCTTTAGTATATATTTCTGAGATTTTCCATTGTATACAACAATTTGTGGATGCTATTGATTTCTTCTTTTAAGCTTCCCTCCTTCTAAATGGAAATCTACTGATCTTCTTTTAATTTTGTTGAAGTATTCTTCTCCAATTCTTTGTGGCTTTTCAAAGTATTAAAATATTCCTTCATATGCTTTCCAAAGCCCTCCTGTTTTATTGGAAGTTCAATATTGCTTTTATTTCTTGATAATTTCCCCACTTTTATTGTATTTAATTCTTTTAGGACAAATACTGGATGAATTTTGATATAATCCTCCTCTTCATAAAACTAATCCCTTTCACTTTCTTTTTTGTCTTCTTTATAGCCCATCTGTCATAGTAAATGTTTTTCTTGGTTTGTGTACAACATTAAATGAAAAAAGCTGACTAAATGCCACCCATCTTCTCATTGGTGAATTTGGTAAGAAAGGTGTGTTGATCATTTCTATTAAAGTTTTATAATCTACTTGAATTTCTAAGTGTTTCTCAATAATATTTTTTGAAGTTCTTTGAGTATTCTTGCTACACCACACATTTCTCATTTTGGCCGAGAGTATTTAGATTATAGTCTGGAAAATGTTACTGATTAATATAGTCACTTCATTGGGGTTACCAAACAGAGTGCATAATTGGGTTTCAAACAATTGCCAATTATTGAGGAGATAGGAAGGATCTTCATTGGAAATATTAGAAAGATAGGGTTCAATCCATTTTCCAGCCCTACCAGTGAGAAAAGAAGCTGAGTCAACTACTTTCTTCCTGTCAGAGAAGAAATTTGCTGGATCATTATGGAAAATCAATTGACAGGATTGGATAAATCCTCTCAATTTATGTCCTTGAGTACCATCAAAAGAATAAGGTGCCTTCATTGATGGATTCTTGAATGCAGGGGCTTTGGAACTGTCCCTGGGAGAAACTTCTTGAGTGAGTTTCCCCATTAATTGAGCCGTTTTCTCCATCATCTTGAGGAAATTTGGTTCATCTTGAGAGACAAGAGGTTGATCAGAATGATCTATATTTGCAGCTTCAGAAGCCTCAGGGGCACCTGCCAAGGCGGCCACCACTTCAGTTTCCTCAGACTCCTCCCCCTCTTTATCTTCAGCTTTCCCCAATCTACTTATAGGCCCTTGACAAATGCTTGGATAACCACCAAACAAGCCAGAGAATTATCTTGATCTTCTTGACTTCACATCTCCCCTTCTGGAGAATGCTTCTCCTTCCATCGGTGGTCTTCTGTCCAAATTTGAACTCAGTTGATGAACTGATGGTGTGCGGTCAAGAGGAGCCCTTGCTTTAGGAGTAAAAACAGCTTGATTTATTTGAGATTTTGTATTCTTGGCTGAGGCGCTATGCTGAGTTGGCATTATGAGAGAATAAGGAAATAACTTGATGGTGCCTTAAAATAGGGAATCAAAGCGTGGGCAAATCAACATCAATAAATTTCTTGATGAATCTTGAGGAATCAATCAAAGGTCTTGAGGTGAAATTGAATTAAATCAATCAATCAATCAATTCATTAGATATCAAAAGTCAATTCAAATCAAATATCAATAAAGTCTTGAAGAACTCAATAATCAATAATAAGTTAATGTCTTGAGAAATCAATCAGTCAATGAATATCTTCAGGAATAAGTTCAATATCTTGATGAATAAAATCAATCAATGCTCAAATGAAGTCTTGAGGATAATCAGTTATCTTGAGGAATTCAAATCAGTAAATTAACCCAATCCAAATAGGATCCTGAATTTCTTAATCAATATCCAAAATAAATCCCAATCAATCAACCAATCAATAAAAATTCCTAATAATACCTGAATAAGAAAGAAAAAGGTAAATTGGATTTGATAAAAAATTGAGAATGAAATTGAGATGGTCAGTAATTATTAAGAAATGAGAAGAATCAATTTTCATTTAAATGAAGTGAATGAGAGGAAAATTGATGAGAGAGAAATCATAATCATGAAGAATCATAAGATCATAAAGAGCCATAATTTGAAGAATGAGAGAAATAAATTTAAATGAATGAAAAGAAAGAATCAAATAGCAGTTAATTGATTTAATGTCACAGGGCCTCTTCTAAGTGAAGAGGGCCTGGCACTCAGTAAACTGGGACTTACTTATGGAGGGCTCCAGATATGGTAAATTGGGAATACACTCAAGAGTTTAATAAAATGAAATTACTGATGAAAGAAATATAAGAAAGCAGAAAAAAAATAATAAGAGTAATAAATAAAACAGCCAACCACAAACAAGTCCAAGTCCACTGTTTCAACCTGTCAGAATGGAAAGAGAAGGGTTAATAAGGATATAGCCACCCAGCTCATACTGTACAGGCAAAGAAATGAAATGCAAAGACTAACTTAAAATTAATAAATATAATACCCAAAACAAGGATAAGAATATTTAGAAAGTAATAAACCAACCAAATTAATTAAATGGGTAAAGGTCCCCAGGGAGAGAAAGAGGGGCTTGTATATGTGAGAATTTCCATCCCTGGTCCAGACAGAGAATTTTCATGAGAAGAGTTGATGATTGAACTTAGTCCGGTCAATACAGGCCCTGTACGGCTGTACAGGATCTGTACAAGAGGTGTGGTTGTATTGAGTAATAATACAGTTTAAGGATGGTGTATCCAAACTGTATTAGGTAATTCCAACCTGTACAGAAGTTGACAGGCTGTATTGATGAACCAGACTGTATGCATGTTTCAGCAAGGAAGATTGCTTATACACACAGTGGATTTGCTGGCTTGAGGTGTTTGAGTGGGTTTAAGCATGAATACCCTTACCCCTGACTAGTGGTTGTTAGAGGGCCCTTTCTTAAATTGCCAAAGAAGATTGATACAATGGTACTAGCTTGAAGATCCTAGCCTCAATCTATTAAAAGACACCATGTTAATTCTTTTTTATGAAAAGAGAGAGTTCTACTCCTTTCTTACCTCTCATCTAGATCCTACAAGATTCATTTGAGACCTATCAGGAAGCATATTTTCTAAAGGATCTGCAGAAGGGATTTAAAATGATATTACTCTTAGCCCTGAATTTTTTACAGACCCAAATTTATTGTAAATCTTTTCTTGAAACAAGAAAAGTGCTATTTTAAAAATTAGGGTAAAAAATAATTTGATCCCATACAAATTTTCCAGAATTGACATGAGGCTCATAAAAGGCTTAATAATATTTTAAGGCTCCCTTTTGAGCCCTTTATCTTTAAAACTAAAAAATTGATTGAGGATTTAAGGTTACAATTTCCTACCAAGTGGTATTGTGAGATATTTCCCCAGAAAACTGAAACATGAGGTTTCAAATACATGAAAAAGCTGCTTAGCAATTTATGATTTTGAAGCTGAATCCCAGATCTGACCATGCAGCATGGCACTGTGGGATAATCTCTTGTAAAATTTAATTATGAGACATAAACAAAATCCAAAATTATTATAGTACCTTTATTACTCATAAAATAAACAATCAGAGTAATCTTCATGTTTTTTGTACGTAAGGAAGCTCACCTTGGGTTTTAGAAAATGCCTAAACCCCCCATTTGTGCAATTCTTCACCCTGTATGAGTGACAAGGGGTAGAATTTGGCTTCAAAGCCACATCTGAGAGCCAATACATGCTGTATTGTTTGTGTTAAGCCACATTAAAACCACCAGAGTAGCAAGGACTTCCCCCCAGAAAACATACCCCATAATCTTATTAGCTTGTTCTCATGTGGGTATATTATTTTACACAGAATTCACCCTTGAAGCTGTATTATTGATTATTTTTTAATGATTATACTAGCCCATCTTTTAATTGAAGGATCCAGGGCTATCATTAAAATCAAAGGAACTATTTTTCAATATTGTATCTCTTTTAATCTAGTTTTAAACTATTTTACCATATAACAGTCATATTTCCCCTTTTTATTTACTAGCTTTAGATAGCTAATATACTTTATCCTAGAGTGGACATTTTTTCTCAATACATATATCCAATTGAGCTCTTGTGGGTATACAATTGGTTATAGATATCATATTCTAATTGTGGCTTTGGATCAATTCAGTACAAATATCCCAGCCAATTTGTGAGAGAAACTAAAATTAATAATACAGAATAATAGGGCTTAGTAAACTCTCCAATTATCTATTCTATATTCTCCCAATTGTTCTCTTATAGAGAAGTCACAAGGTCTGGTAGCTCTTCATAAGCTCAAAATCTCTTTATTGGAGGTGAAAGAACTTTCAGCCCAGATATATTGGTGTCACAGCCACTATCCAGGGGTAAGGGTATTCAATTTAAGCCCCACTCAAACCCATCGAACCATCAAATCCAGTATGTGTATCAGTAATCAGTTTCAGCAAATCTTCTTTCTGAAACACACATAAAGCTTGGTTCATCAATTCAGCCTGTCAACACGTTTAGAGGCTGGATCCACCAAATACAGTTTTGTATTCACAAGTCTGAAACTGTACAATCACCCAACTCCATCACACGTCTGGTACAGATCCTGTATGTTCATACAGGGGGTTTATTATCCAAATCAATTAAAATGAAGATTCCTCTCAAGAAAATTCACCTTTTGGATCAGGGCTGGTGTATTCTCACATATACTGTGGTATTCCATACCTTGTTGGCCCAGTTTCCAGTTGAATTTAATTTATAGGACTATAACTTGAATACTGAAGAAAGAAAAATTAATAATTAATCATTTAAAATAGGGGAAATTAGTAGTAAAATCAATTGAAACTCATATATAGGTATAACCCCATAAGGAAAATCATTCAAAAATAGTCTATTTGATTACAAGAATAACAATAAAATAAGGAAAAGAAAAGGAAAACATAGCAAAAATGTTAAATTTACCAGTGAAAGGGGTAGTGTAAAAATCAAGTTACCCTAGCTCTGCTCAGCCTTTGGATTACTCAGAAATGCAGTTATTAAACTGAGGACACTTCAATAAGAAATAAATTGAAACTGTATTAATCAACAGTCACAAGACAGAAGAAAAAGAATAAATAAATTAAGTTATGCAAGTAAAATCTATCAAAACCTTAAATTACACAGCATATCTGTGGAAATACAAGAAAAGCCACCTGATAAGCCAGTAAATATAAATTAAAAACATAATTCAATTTAAATGAAGAAAGGTTAAAGCTCATACAGGACAAATAGAATCCCCACAATACACAGAATTCTCAACCTACAGTTCAAACAGTGCACAGACCTATGGTGGAATAACTGTACAAAATCATCTCATACCACCAAAAATGGTGCAATACCTTGAAGAAATGACACCATCCAAAATTTCTCAGCAAAGAAATTTTAGCCATATTACATATTCATGCATAAATATTTTGCAATAAACTGAAGATATTGTGCAATACCTCCAAGAAATGACACCATCTCAACATTCCTCATTATGAAAAACTTCTCAGATTACATAATTATAAATATGAATGGTGCAACCAACCAAACAAATGATATATCACCACTATAAATAACTATCCCAGCCAAAAGAAGTGGAAAAATTCCAAGTCCCTTGTTTTTGAGTGCCTCTATGGAGAGCCCAAAGAATATAAATAGAGGTCCTCTCTCCCTCATTTTTCCTCTTTTCCCCATGGAATTAATTATATATCAAGAAGGAGAATAATTATTCATCCCTGACTAGTAGTTCAATCTAGTATTATTGTTTAAATGGGAATTATATACCAAGGAGGGGAATAATTCATCCATCCCTTAATAGTAGGATAATCTAGTTATTTATTAAAGTATTATATACTTATAAGCATAATTCATAGTGATTTCTAATTAATATTAGTTAACAGAAGGTCCACATTATATTATTAATCCACCCTATGTTTAAATTATTAGTCTTATAATTATAGTACTATCAATATTACTCATACTATTGAGATAATCCCCTAGTCTTTTCATTATAAAGGAAAAATATTCTTATTATATCTTCATATTAAAAAAACAACTTTACAAATTAATATTATTAAATAAAAAACTTACACTTATATTATACTATATCACTGATATATTTAACAAATATCCATTCTATATTAAAAAATATCTTGAAAATATATCATTAAAGGTCTTATTGCTATATTATATTAGCAATTTTCCTGTCAAACCATTAATTATTATAAAAGATATAGCACAAAATTCAGCTTACCCTTATACTATATATTAGTATTACTACATCAAATCAAACTTTTATACTTTCAAGCTCTTACCCTTGAATCATTTTATATTATTATTTCAAAATCATTATTTTATACTTTTTTTAACTTATAAGTTACTTATCTTATTATTGAATAGGTCGGATAGAGACTGCTAAAAAGTCTTCTGTAGTTGTAAAGCCAAAATCTTAAATATTAATTTGTGTTCTCTGTAGGGAGATTGTCTAGTATATTCAGAGGGGAAGCTAAACCACCATTAGCATCCTTGGTTACAGGATTATTTCAGCAATTCAAAACTGTTTACCTGTGATTTCCCCCTCAAGGACTGCCTTATCCAATCCCACACTAAAAGGAGCTCCACAATACCAGCTCCTGTTTCTCCCCCTGAGGACCTTTCCCCAGTTAATTAATATATTGGATTTATTATTCAATAAATACTCTTATTCTTATCTTTGGAATATTATATTTATTGGTTTTAAGATGGTCCTTTTATTTCCTCACATTTTCAGTAGAGTTGTGGTGGCCATATCCTTATTAACCCTTCTCTTTCTTCCTGACAGGTTGAAACAGTGGACTTGAACTTGTTTGTTGTGGGCTCTTCTATTCTTTACTCTCATTATTTTGTTGCTGCTTTATTATTTTCATTTATTTTGCAATTATATTTTTATTACACTCTTAAGTGTACCTAATCTCATTCCATACTTGAGCCCTCCATAAGTGAGTTCCAGTTTACGGAGTGCCAGGTCCTCTCCACTTAGAAGAGCTCCTGTGACAATTGGCAAGTATGGAGAGTTTCCAAAATTTAATTGGGCAAAAATTAAGATCCTTAAAGTCTCTTTAGCTTGGTACCCCTTATCCTATTCCTCTTATCACATGTGCCAAACTTAAAGCCATTTTTGACTTAATTAGGCCTGTATATTTTAACTCAAAGCTTTCAATGAAGCAATATTGATCAGAATTTGAATAAAATTGCTTATGAGGGGATATAAAAAGGTTGTTTTTGCTATTTATAGAGTTTATCACCATTTGAGAGTTCTTTAAATTCCCTCCTATACTTTTTAGTGGGTTTATTGAATGGAAAGGTAAATAAAACCAAGGTTTTATTTGGGGGTGCCACACCATTTGAAGTTCCTTTCTGGTATATTAAAGATCTAAGACTACCTTAATAGGCTTAAACTTAAAATGGAAAAGCCAGATTGGATGCTAAGATGAGGCTTGAGATTAGTGGATGATTAGCTAAGAATAGGTATTGTTGGAGATTCTTCAATTACTATCTGATATGCTTAATAATGGTATATTCATGAAGAAAATAATTATCTCTTTGAACCTGTGGCCTATAAACTCCATTTTCTCAGAAATTTTCCTTCTCATTCTTGGGGGTAGATTCATTTCTTATATTATTTAAGTGTCATTCTGGTTCTTGTTTTGGAGCCACTGGCTGACATTTATTCAATAATACATCAATTTTTAGCTAGATATCAAGTAAAGGACATTCTTCATAGACAAATTCCTCCACCTAGTATATATAAAAATTTGACTAGAAATGAAAGAGTTTTTTCCACCAAAATAATGCATATTAAGAAAGCTCTGATATAGCTAGCTCATCTTTAAATAAATTTGTGTTGTTATTTCCCCATTTATTTCAAAATATTATGATAAACTCAAAATTAATTGTGTATTGTATTCAAATTTCTATCAGATTAGTCACCATAGATTCCTTTTAATTTAATAATTTCATGTGATCATTATCACAAAATACCATTATGGTGATAATTAATATCTATTTAATAAGCTTTTCCCCACTGATATCTGAGCCACTTTTATTACCATAGACCCATTTCTAAAGTAATCTGAAAATTATTATCAATTCTCTAGATGTAACCAATGATATACTAGTAAACTTTGATTTCATAATGAAAAACGTATTATTTCTGTCTTTTCTTATAAAGGCTCTTTTTATTTGAAGCCTACTTTCTTAAGCTTTAAGAATTAACTCAAAATAGCTATTGGCACAATCACTTTCCAACATGTATATATTTAATTAACAAGGATGTTTTTTAATAATAATTTGAGTCTTACTTGATCTTTTATTGGAGAATATTAACTGGATTGGAAGGTAGAATGATCTCAGATTAGTACACAATACCATTTTTGAAGCTGGCCCAGTAGGAAAGAATCAAGATTAATATCTTTATTCACCAATGGTGAGAATTTTTAAGGAGTTAGCATTTATTTTTTATATATTTAAATTAATTTATTTTATGATTAAGGAAGTTCTAGTCAAAAATTTCAAGAATCTAACAAACTCAGGCTATCTGCCATCCTGTTACTTGAACCAAAAGCACAACAATTACAGTCAAATACCATAAGCTTTTTTCTCACCAATATAATTTTCCAAGAGAAAAGTGAGATAAATATAAATTTTAAATCAATTATTTCAAGAAAAAACCTTCTTATTTGAGGATATATTATATGTAGGTAAATTGGTACATAATTGAAAGGGCTATGGACATAAAAAGTAAAGCAGAGAAAATACATCTAAAGATTTTACCCATCTAAAAAGAGTATATCCTTCTTCTTTCATAATATTTTCCTTAAGGCTAATATGCTAAAAGATTTATTCATCTATAGAAATTTATATATTTAGCTAAGCATTAACACAGGCAAGCCCTAAAATTAACCTATATTCTAAATTTCTTTACTAACAATAATACCAAATTAATTTTATATTTTTCTCAAAGCTCTCAGTCAGATAACCTTGATGGTATAGCAAATTATTTTATATAATTTCCAGAATGAAATCTATCATTGAAGACCCTTACAGAAATTTGAAATCTACAAATTTCTTCTGGACTATCAAGGAGGATTTTGAAAATCCAGTAGAGGAGTTTAACCATCTTAAATATCTTAGTAAAGGTGATAAAGAAATCCTTTAATAAAAATTTCACCTCAAAGCCTCACTGAAAAATCTTGTTTTCAAAATTCATGTTCAAAGATACAGGTAAAGAGAAGCATAGACTCCCTATAGCTTCACCATTATTGATAGAAATCTTGGAGTGATTTCTGCTAAGATTAAAGCGTTTTGGGACCTAAATTTATGCAAATCAGGAACTCTTTAAAGAGATAAATTAATAATACTTCTATTTTGGAATCTATATCATATAATATGGATAATATGTGAAAATAATGGATCCTTCCATCCCCTATAGCCTCTCAAAGAAAATAGAAAGGGAAAGATATATAATACAGAAGTCAAGGGCTCATCAAAATCAAAATTCTTGCTTTCATTATTCTTCTTGTATCTCATCTATGAATTAGATGTATTCTATTCAAGCTTTCCAAGCCGAAATGAGGTGTACAAACACTTCAGAGATTTTTAAACCCCTTATCTTTTGTGAGCCTTGAGGTACATTTAACATACCCAAATAGGCCACAATTAATATTAAAATAAATTCTGAACTATGCATAACCAATAGGTCATGCATATATCCAAAATGTATCACTTTTTATTTAAGAAAAGATGAACAGCTTTTCTATGAGTAAGTAACACCACAGTGCTAAGTCCAGATTGGGATTCCACACAAAAATTCACATATTGTAACTCCATATAGTGAATAAGCTTAAATTAACTCTATGTGGTGGTAATATGGAGAATACTTCAATACCACATAAAACAATTGTGAAAATTTTTGGTTTTCTCAATTCCATGCCAAAATAGTGTGAATGTGAGAAATTCCATGTTACATATGCACTAATATTAGTGTTGTTAATGTCTGTTGCACTTAGAAATACTGCATTATTACAGTATTTAAGCCTCAACTATTATTTTTGACATGAAATAGCTAAGGGGGACAAAAGACAACAAATCTATCCAAGGTATCCAACATCCAAGGCCTCTGAGGCATGGACAACCTAGAATCTTGGATCCATGGCTGATCATGGCAAACTTATTATGCTAAAGCCATGTGGGAACCTGGTTACCAAGTTAAAGTCGCATTAAATCATAAGAAAATAACAAAGAAGCTGCTATTTTGATGTGACAAGAAGGTAAAGAGTAGCTCTTACTCTTGTAACCATGTCAGTTGTTAATTATTTTCCATGGATAAATCTAAAAGAGTAATTAAAACCCTTTTGGTACAAGTATCCACTCATTTACCTCATGGAAACCAGCTATTTCTGTGCTATTTGCAATTTTATGTAGAAAAGGGGTATGTCACAGCGGCTCTTGGACAGACAAGAGTGGCCTGGCACTCAGGAATCAAGAACTCACTTGGAAGACTCCAACAGGATAAAAGAGATAAAGAATAATGAATTTCTTTAAGAAGGATAAGAGTAAGAGTAAGGAAAAGTATGTCAAAGATAAGAAAGAGTAAGTGAAGCCAATGGCCAGAGAAAATAAGAAAGCCAAAGTCCAAGAAGCCAACCAAGTGAATCCCCAATTCACTGTTTCAACCTGCCAGAAAAGGAAATGACCACCAATATCCACTGACAGGCAAAGAAGAAAGGTGCAAATGACTGACTTAATAATATCAGTATTTACTTTAATAAAATGAAAAGAAAATAAAGAGAAAAATGAATCCAATATATTAACTAACTGGGGAAAAAGTCCCCAGGTGATGAAAGGTGGCCAGTATATGTGAAAAGCTGAGGGGCTGATCCTGGAAGGTGAGTCACCAGCTGTATTGTCTGAAATGGGCCAATACAGTTCTGGCCATCTTGAGAATTGAACTGTGTAATTGAATTCCCACAGTGAAATATGAATTGGCCCAATTGGGCTAAGGACATACAGGTATAATTGATTGCTGCCTGTATGGACCATTTGAGTTTTCCAAGGAGTATTGAAGTACTTGCTGCCTTGACAGCTGATTTAATGATGAATTACCTCTGATAATGGCCCTTGGAATAATCCTGAAATAATTGCCAAACCAACTCCTGCAGGGCCAGGTGGTTGGGGTCCTTGAATAGTCTTCTGATAGCCGGCATGGATTGCCAGACTGATGAGCTGAAGAGTCCTCCTTTGAAATTGGTGTTGGATTTTGGGACCTTGATTTGGAATCATGGAATTTGGTCCTGAAAACGTCATCATTGAATTTCTGAGCAAAAATGGTGCATAATGGTATATAATACCATATATGCACCACTCCTGCAACCTTGAGTATGGGAAGAATCCCCCTTTATTTGAGGGAAAGGATTGAGCTGAGCTGATCTGGTGGCCCCTGGTGGTCCTTGGCCAAAATGGGTCCTGAGGGTCTTTATGGGATTTGGGGCCAAGAATGGGTCAGGTGGGCCCAATTGTGGTTTGGGACCCACCTGGCCTTGAGGGCGAGTGGGCTTCCCCCTTTTGCCCCTTTTGGCCTCATTGGAGTAGGCCAAAAGGGGCCTGATTGGCCCATGGACCGCGGTCCATAGAGGCTGTAGGGGGCCTAAATGGCCCAAAAAGGCCATTTAGGCCCTAGACCCCCTAATAAAAAGCGGTGGCCCCAGGATGGTGGTTATGGCTAGGGGACAAAAGGACACCCCCAGGCCCAAAAATAAAGATAGAGACCTGGGGGTTGGAGATATGGAAATTGGCCAGGGAGTCCAATGATGGCAGGATACGGCCTGAGGCCATAAAAGGCCAGGGGAAGGTGATATGGCCAAAGGGCCATGGAACACCAGGGGGGGCCAATTTGACATAGAAGATGTGGTGTGGCCCATTGGCCCCAACTTGGTCCCAGGCTAAATTGCCGCAACACCCATGGAGGAGGGTCATTACTTGTGGTTGTGACAGGGTAAAACCCTGAAAAATTCATTCAAAATACAACTTTTGATGAATATTTCTGAAGATTTTGAAACCAATGGGAAAAGAGATAATAGATATAAAAACAAAAAAGAATTTTTACTTCATAATTCAAATTAAAAGTTTCACTTACAGGCCATTTTTGATGACTCCATGTGAAACACTGAATCTTCAAAAATTCACAGAAAATACAACCTGTGATGAAATTTCCAATAACATTGATAAATTTGATAAATCAATAATTCTTTAAAAATGAAGAAAGGTTTACAGTTTTTAATCTTTTATTTCTTGACCATAAATGGGTTGTTAGTCATGTAAAATGACTTAATTAAGTGATTATGATAATCTTACATGACAACAGATGATAGAATCAATATTAAAAAGAGGATAATTGTTCTTTAAATTAATTTTTTTTCATTTGGCTCCATGGAACACCTCTGTGAGCTTTTATTGACTTAAAATATTCCCCCTCTTTCTGTTTTTTCCAGATAATCTTATTATCCAATTATATCTTCAGTACCAACAAGTATTAGTTAATCCTTTTCTTAAGTATTTCAATTCTTTCATAATCAATAATAAATACTTCAAATAATAGAAATATACTATTTAAAGTATCATCTAGCTATCATATAGTTTCATTACTGTTATAATACCATACCATTGAATATGGTAAGAAGCTGGCTCATAGGAGGAACAGGATACCTGTTCTTCCTAGTGACACCATTGATTTTGCAGTAGCCAACACACAAACGAAGACCTCCATCCTTTTTCTTAACAAAAAGTACAGATGCTGCTGTTGAAGAGGAGCTTGGCCTTATGAAACATTTCTTTAAATTCTCTGAAATGTAGGCCCATAGTCTTTCTGACTCTTGATTTGATAATAAGTAGATAACACCAATTGGAGGTAGAAGACCCTCCAATTCAATATGTTGATCACAGGCGTGGTGTGGAGGAATTTTCTCTGCTTTCACCTTGGAGAATAAATCCAAATATTGGTGATAAACAGGAGGGACCACCTTCAACACAGCTTCAATTTCTTCTGGCTCTTCCTCCTCATCCCACTGCTCCTCCAGGGATGCATGAAAGGATAAGGGAGGAAGGTCCATATCCCTTTGAAAGAGATGAAGTGAAGATATAGAAACATCTTCTCCAACATCTTTTATCTCTTTGAAGACTTCATCTCTTGATGGAAGTAATGACTGAAAGGGAATCATGGAAGGGATATGGACAGAAGGAGGAAGGGAAGGTGTCTTAAGTTCACCAACCAGAGCAACACTGTTGACAGCAGTGGCAAAGTCATTACTACTAGAAGGAATAATACCACTAGAATCCTTATGAATAGAAAATAGGTTATCAATCCATTTTTCCAATCAATAATGGGATTAAAATGGTAAAGGAAATCATAGCCCAATATCAGGTCTTCTCCCTTGGGTGAATCTATGATAAAGAAGTCCCATTCAAAGCTTGGGAAGGAAGGCAATTCAACTACCCACTTGGTATAATGGGTGATGAACAAGGCAGGGGATTCATTAGAATCCAGGATGCAAAGAGGAATCTTTTCAGGGAGCTCTGACAGAGTCAATGCATACTTGAGAACAAAATTCTTTGCAATAAAAGAGTTTGTAGCACCATAATCAATAAGAATACTATAAAAAATATCAGAGACAGAAGAGAAAATAAGAAACTTTAAAGATTTCTTAACACTAGTATTCAGAGTGCACAATTGTGCTCTTGAAGTAAATAAGTGAGAACCATTGAACACATCATCATCCCCACTCAGGCTTTTCCCTGCTTGCTAGGGAAGCCTCTTGATGATAACCCAGGCTTGTTCTGAGGTCTCTTGAACCTTTTTCCAATTGGGTGCTTTCCACCACAATAAGTACACAACCCTTCTTTAATCCTCCTCTTCTTTTCAGAACCAATTAATTGATTTTCCTTATTGAGGAGAGCAGCATGAGGCTTATCCTTTGAAGATTGAGATTTCTTGCCCTTCTTGTTCTTCTTCTGATGAGGCCTCTTTGGAAGTGAATTTTGAGGAGGCCTAGATTGATTGAATCCAGTGACAGGAGGCTTCTTCTCTTTATTGCCACGCTTTTCTTTTTGCCTCTCATGATATCTTGTGTCTAATTCTAAAGTGACATCCATAAGTTCTTGAAGAGTGTCAAAGGTTCCAGGGTGAGAAGCCAACTGATCCAATAATATTGATGCCAATCCTCTTTTGTAAACATGGATATAAGCTCTTTCCCCCCAATCTCCAATTCTTGACATTAAGCTTCTGAAATCAGCAATGTACAAAGATACATGACCACTTTCCTTCATCCTCCAATTGTTTAACTATTGTTCAGCTTTCCTGACTTCATTGGGGTCACCAAACAGAGTGAATAACTGAGATTCAAATAATGGCCAATTATTGAGGAGATAAGAAGGGTCTTCGTTGGAAATATTTGAGAGATAGGGTTCAATCCACTTTCCAGCTCTACCAGTGAGAAAATAAGCTGAGTAAAGAACTTTCTTCCTGTCAGAGAAGAAATTTGCTAGATCATTATGGAAGATTAATTGACAGGATTGGATAAATCCTCTCAATTTATGAGCTTGAGTACCATTAAAAGAATCAGGTGCCTTCATGGATGGAGTCTTGAAAGCAGGGGCTTTGGAACTGTCCCTGGGAGCAACTGCTTGAGTGAGCTGCCCCATGAATTGAGTCATCTGCTCCATCATCTTGAGGAGACTTGGATCAGTTTGAGAGACAAGAGGTTGACTATAAAGGGCTAGATTACAGCCCTGAGGCACCTCTGGAGCATTTTCCAAGGCATCTGCCACTTCAGTCTCCCCAGAATCATCCTCTTCCACAGACTCTTCCCCCTCTTCATCTTCAACTTCCCCTGATCTTGCTCTTGCACCTTCAGACATGCCAGGGTAGCCTCCCAAAACTCAGGAAAAGGATCTTGATCTTCTAGATTTCATTCCACCTCTTCTTGAGGGTGCTGCTCCTTCCATTGATGGTCCTCTGTCCATGTTCTCACTCAGTTGATGAACTGATGGTGTGCGGTCAAGAGAAGCCCTTGCTGTAGGAGTGAGAACAGCTGTAATTTTTTGGGATCTAGTATTCTTTGCTGGGGACTATGCTGAACTGGCATTATGAACAGAAGTAGAATAAAAGAAACTTGATGGTATTGAGAACAAAAATCAAAACTTGGCCAAATCTGTAAGATGTGACTATGAAACTGGTGATAATATTAATATTAATCAACAGTACTATGTCTGTTCTTATGAAATATAATAATAAAATATTATTATAACCACAATTAAATAATTAAAAATTATTTCTTTCACGTGTTAAGCACTACTAGTGATTTTAACAGTGAGTAAGTAATTGTCTACAAGAATCAATTACAAGAAGAATTTAATAATAAAAACTTCTTTATTAAAATAATAAAATTATTTTAACATATAATTATCTTTTGCAAGAATAATTATAAAGATAATTCTTGAAGAAAACTATTACTAGAGAAAAACTTTAAGAATTAAGAATAAATGACTCACTAATAATCCAAAGAACTTATTGATAGGTAAGAGTAGAGAAATTTGACGTGGAATTGTGGATTTAAGGGATCAAAAGGATTTATAACAGTATTACAACAAAATATAGTTGGATTCTATGATTTCACGTCTTTCTGGATGATTTTGAAAGATTTAAAACACTTAAGAATAGCTTTAACTAATACTTACTTGTTGGTAATAATGATTTAATAAATTGATAAGATGATGATACGGAAAAAACAGCAAGAAGAGGCTTCTTTTAAGTCAACAACAGCTCACAGAGGCGTGCCATGGAGCAAACTGAAAAACCAGTGAGTGAGAAAACAATAAACCTTTTTGGATTAATGATTGCATCATCTGTTGTCACGTAAGATTATCATAATTACTTAATTGGTGCTTTTACGTGACTACCAACCCCAATATGGTTAAGAATAAAAGGAGTAACATCTGTAAATCTTCTTTTATTCTAAAATAATCATTTATTTCTCAAAGTTATCAATGTTATTGCCAATTTCATCACAGGTTGTAATTACTGTGAATTTTTGAAGATTCAGTGTTTCATGTAAAATGGTCAAAAATGGACTGTAAGTAAAACTTTTAATTTTACTAGTAAAACCATAATTCTTTTTGGTTGTACCATAGATAATACAGTTCTTCATTGGTCCTGAAAGTTTCAGAAAGATTCATTAAGAATTGTATTTTAAATGAATTTTTGAAGTTTTTACCTCATTTCTACGTAGAATTGCAAATAGCAGTATTTTGCTGGTTGCTATGAGGTAAATCAATGAATATGGATCCCAAAAGGGTTTAATTACTCTTTTAGGGTCTAGTCATGGAAAGTCATCAAGAATTGACGTGGTTACAGGAGTCTAAGTAGCTCATTACCTCCTTGGCACGTCAAAATAGCAGGTTATTTGCTATTTTTCTTATGATTACAGTAGGTGTAACTTGGTAACCAAGTTCCCAAAGAGTTTTAGTTTACCAATTGGGCCAAGATGAGCCATGGATCCATGCTCTGGAGCTATCCACGCCTCTGAGGCCTCAGAAGTTGGGTACCCTGGCTCTCTTTGATGTCTTTTGTCCCCCTTGCTTATTTTTTACGTCAAAATAGTAATTTAAGCTTAAAGTGAGATATCCACTATGGGTGTACCAAAAGTCCATGTAAGAATACCATGATATTAAGTGCTCAAAACATGCATAACACTATTCTTAGTGTATATGTAACATGGGATTTCTCACTTTCCCATTATTTTGGCTAAAAATCAAGAAAAACAAAAATTTTCACGGATCTTTTATGTGGTATTAATGATGTGGTATTGAAGTATTTTCCATTTTACCACCTCAAATACTTAAATTGAGCTTATTCACTCTATAGAGCTACCCTAGGTGAATTTTTGTGTAGAATCCAAATCTGGTCTCAAATCCATGGATTTACTTACTCAATAAAAAGTTATTCATCTTTTCTGAAATTGAAAATGATGAATTTTGGATATATGCATGACTTATGAGTTTTGCATAATTCAAAATTTCTTTTTAAGAGAATTGTGGCCTATTTGGGTATGTAAAATATACCTCAAGGCTCACAAAATCAATCACGATAAAAATCTTGATGAGTCTTGAGGAATAAATTCAATTCTTGAGGTGAAATCAACTTCAATCAATAGTCAACAGTAAATTAAATTCAATATCAATAATCTTGAGTAAATCGACAATAAATCAATATTCAATCAATAATTAATCAGTCAATAAATCAGTGTCTTCAATATGAAATCAAGGTCTTGAGGAATCAATCAATCAATTCAAAATCTTCAGAAATCAATTCAAATATCTTGATGAGTCAAAATCAATCAAAAATAAAAATCAACTCTTGAGGATCAATAAAATATCTTGAGAAGTCAAATTCAATCAATCCAATCCAAATGAAAAGTCCTGAGTTGCTGAATCAATAAACCCAATGAATGCCAATTAATAATCCAATCAATTAAGCCAATCAATAATTCCTAAATAAGACCTGAATGAGAACACGGAAAAATTTGATTTGATTCAAAATAAAAGGAAGTGAATAAAATGGTCGGAAATGATTAAGAAAGAAGAAAAAATCAATTTTCATATAAATGAAATGAATGAGATGAAAATTGATGAAAGAGAAAATCATAATCATTAAGAATCATAAGTCATGAAAGATCATAATTGAGGAGTGAGAGAAATGAATATAAATGAATGATAAGAAAGAATCAAATATGAGTTAATTAATTTAATGTCACAGGGGCTCTTTGAATTGAAGAGGGCCTGGCACTCAGTAAACTGGGACTCACTTATGGAGGGCTCAAGGATATGGTAAGAAAGAATACACTTAAGAATGCAAAAAGATGAATTACTAAAAGAAATTATATAAGAAAGCAGCAAAAAAGAAATAAAAGTAAAGAATAGAAGAGCCAACAACAAAGAAGTCCAAGTCCACTGTTTCAACCTGTCAGAATGAAAAGAGAAGGGTTAATAAGGATATGGCCACCCAACTCATACTGTACAGGCAAAGAGAGAAATGAAAAAGACTAACTTAATATTCAATAAATATAATACCCAAAATAAGGATAAGGATATTCATAAAATAATAAATAAACTTGTAAAGTGTGGTAATGAAACTTTGATTAAAAATCAAGTACTTTTCCTCTCCTCAAAATTTGTATAAGGTAAAAATCAATTAAAAATAGTAAGAAATATTATTTTTAAGAGGAAACACACCAATCTTAATGTTTATAACTTTATTAGTACCAAACAATATTTTAAAGATTTATTTTTTTACCAACAATAAATATTTATCCAAAAATACTCTACAAGATATATTTAAGGCTACAAAAGAAATTTCTTCAAGAGCAATTTCAATTGGAATTAATTGAGAAAAGAAATGAAAGCAATTAATGAAAGAAAAAAAGTCTTCAAAAAGAATATTAAAGAAAAAACACACCCAAAAGTGACCAGAGTGAATTTGGAAACAAAGTGACAAAGTTTACAGTGATGAAAGATGCTTGAATTCACTTTTGGGGTGGTTCAGGGGTAAAAATGCTTATAAAAGTTACAAACTATGGTTATAATGATTTTTTCACGTGTTTAAAGGGTTTAAAACTATTTAAGAAAGGTGGTTGGAATCTTTTATTTATCTCTTTAACAGTGTTTAAACTAATTATAAAAGGAAAAGATTCTAACATGAAGAGAACAGTGGGGCAAAAAAGACATTCTTTTATAGCCATCAATTTTCTTACTCCAAAAGTAAAATTTACTCTTGTCAGTCGTGAAAAACATTCTGACAACAGAAAAGCCAATTATGACATCATTGAACCCTGGTTTAGACCAAAAAAGGGCTGGTTTAAGCCATTTTTAGCCATTTTAGACCCTTAAATCAGCCATTACTATAGCAATACCTGGTCTAGAGCCTTCAAAGCACGTCAGAATGTGCTTATGAGATTTAGAAACCAGTTAAAACTGGTTTTACTCTGATTGTTTTATCTTAAGGGTAGTTTTACCCTCTTGGCAACAGCTAAACCTACCCCAGTTGGTATCAAATCCTCATCATCAATTGAGTCCACAGACCCTGTAACCCAATTCCAGGCCAAAAGTGATAAACCTTTGCGTGAACTTTGACACCACACGCCTTTCAGCAAGGATTTTGGGGGTCTAGCTCCCCCTTAGAGCTGGAGTTCCTTTTCCCCCCCAAATTTAATCTTTCCAATTTATTTTTCCTTTAATTCCTCATCATGTATTATACTTGTAATTTACATATGTAATTCAATTGAGTTGTACAGTTCAATACAGTAATAATTGATACCTCATATGTAAATCAAAGTTCACTTATGTAACGCATGCGCACATTTTGACATTTCAATTGAATTCAATTGAAAATACTTTAATTCCTCATAACTTCTAAAATATACACAACACCTCAATTTTAACACAAATTTTGGTGATTAACACTGCATGTGATTTGAATTAAATTAAAGTTTTGAGGATTTTCAATTTTCATACAGAAAATACCAGAAACTTAATTTAAGCTTATTCAGAGTTGAGTTACAAAGTTTTCACTCAGAGGTGACCCCACTTTATTTTTTATGAGGAATCAAATGGTGAAATAATTCTTATATGTTTATTTATTGAATAAAAATTTATAATAATTTTTATTTTACTTTTTTCCAAATTTATTTATTTTTTTACAATTTTGTTAAAAATTCATTTTTACTTAATTTTTTCAAGTATAAATGTATTTTTATAATTTCAAAATATAATGTAATTTTATTTTTAAATTGTAATTAAAATTTTAATTTTGAATATAATTTTATATTTATATTTTGATTTTTATTTTAATAATATAAATAAATTTATTTTATTTATATTTATATGTTAATTTTGTATTTGTGGTCTTTTGGGTATATGAAGTTACCTCTAAGGCTCACAAAGCTAAATTAATTAACTGGGGAAAAGTCTCCAGGGGGGAGAAAGAGGGGCTGGTATATTTAAGAATCACCAGCCCTGATCCAGAGGAAGAATTTTCATGAGAATAATTGAGTATTGAATTGAGTATGGCCAATACAGGTCCTGTGCAGCTGTGCAGAACCTGTACAAGAGGTGTGGTGGATTTGAGTGATCATACAGTTTCATACTGGTGTATTGAAACTGTATTGGGTGAATCCAACCTGTACAGATGTTGACAGGCTGTATTGAAGTACCAAGCTGTATGCATGTTTCAGCAAGGAAGGTTTCTGAAACTGAATGCTGATGCAGATAGTGAATCTGCTGATTTGAGGTGTTTGAGTGGGTGTGTTAATGAATACCCTTACCCCTGGTGAGTGGTTGTTAAAATATGGAAGAGGGGTTGTGACACAGCTGCAAAATGCATAGCTGAGGAAAAAGAATATAATAAGCAGAGGTGGGACAAGACACACATGGAACCTGACTTTAAGGAAGGGGACCAGGTGCCAGTGTCTACACTGAACTTTAATAATCTTAAGGGACCTAAGAAAATGAGAGACTCATTTGTAGGGCCCTTCACTATCATTAAATTGATAGGGAAGAATGCAGTGGAAGTCAAACTTACAGAGGAATTTTTAAGAAAGCACCCAGTCTTTCCAGTAAGCTTGGTCAAGCCATACTTCCAAACAGAGGTGGGAAAATTCCCCTCCAGGAGGAAGAACCACACACCACCAGAGATAGTGGAAGTGGAGGATTCCCCTGGACCTGTGAGTAAAATAATCAAGGCCAGGAAGATCAGACTTAATGGGAAGGATCAAAGACAATAATTAGTCAGATTCAAGAACCAAACAGTTGATAAAGACAAATAGTTGGCAGAAGATACCATACCGGATGGGAACCTTCATTTCAGGATATTCAGAGCCTTTAGGAGGACTGAAAAGTCTCATCAATGATGAGCCTTCTTTAGAGGGAGGGTATGTCAACCTGTGACTCAAAACCAGAGCACAAGCATGACAGCCAAAATACCATAAACCAATGGTATGTCCAAAATACCACCAAAACATGGAGCTGAGCCAGATTAGCTCAAAAGGTATCAAATCAAAGAGGAAACTCACCTCTTTTCAAATATACAAGTCCCATCATCATAGGACAAAGAATAACAAAGTTATTCCTGCTCAAAGCTATTGCTGAGCATAAACCTTAATTTTAACCTCTCATCCAAAATACAGAGTAAGAGGATTAACCCCATCAAATGGGTATGCAGAATTAAGCTACAAGTCAGGGAAATCCAATGGTACCAGACAAACTGAGCTAGCACCAGTATTATAGAAGTTATGGTCAAATTCAGGCCAAATAAGGGTAAACAAAACATTCACCTCTCATCTAACTTCTACAGTTTTAGTGTGAGATACATAAAGTGAGGTATTTTTGGAAAGAACACAATCAGGGAGAACTGATGGTGCCATTCATTTCCTCATATCTAAACTAGGACAAAAGTTATGGGGCAAACAAGCCCAATACAGATTTTTCCCAAAACACACATATGTACAAAAAGTCTTGTACATGGGATAACTTTGTCATATTTAATGATAGCCATATCAAATAAAGTACCATTGTAAAGAACAAATACAGGACTACACACGGAACCCATTATGAGGTTGATATCTCGAAAACTGCCAAAGTTATGGCTGTTTTAAGGTCAAAATCCCAAATTTTGTCCAATACAGTCTTACCATGGGATAATATCCCATAACCATAATTATGACGTGTGAAACAGACAAGGGAGCATGTTTATACTTCAATACCTCATAAGTCAGTCAATACTGGGGTCCCATACAGTTTCTGTACAGCATTCTATGTGTCATACATGTCAGAAGAGGGCTATGTGGTCCCCAGATAAAGGCTTTCACCCTGTATTGGTGAAAACTGCTCAGATGTAGTTTCAAAACCACATCTGAGCCCAGTACAGGCTATACAGGTCCTTGAAAGCCACAAGCCTGTCTCAAAGAGTGAAAAATCTTCATTCCTCTACATGGAAAGGTCTAGTACCCTTTCCACCCCATTTCAGGATAAAAGGAGGGCTTTTCACAGCCAGAAAAGCTTTCCACATCCTTCCCTTAAATTCCTACATAGTACAACTGTCAAAAACATTCATACTCTTGGAAAATAATCAGGTATAATTATAATCTGAATTATTGTAATCCAACAGGTAAAGCTGCACCCAGGGCTTTCAACAGTGCTCACCGCCACTCTTCTATAATAGTAAGGCCCTTTAATTGTATTATAAACCCCTATTTCTTCATAAAAACTCTTATTTTAAATCTTTTATCATGTGTCACAGTCATAGTTAAAGTTGTAAATAGCGTAATTACTGCTTCATCATAGACTCAACCTGACAATACTACTATTTGTAATTCTATGTAGAAATGAGGTACAAACTCCAAAAATTCATTCACAATACAATTCTTAATGAATCTTTCTGAAACTTTCAGGACCAATTGAGAACTTCATAATTCATATAAAAGGCAAAAAGAATTATACGTTCATAATTAAAATTAAAAGTTTTCCTTACAGCCCATTTTGAAGATCACATGTGAAATAATGAATGTTTAAAAATTCACAGAAAATATACTCTGTAATGAAATTTACAATAACATTGATATCTTTGAGAAATGAATTATTTCTTTGGAATGAAATAAGATTTACAGTTGTTACTCCTTTTATTCTTTAGCATAAATGGGTTGGTAGTCACATAAAAGGACCAATTAAGTAATTATGATAATCTTACATGACAACAGATGATGCAATAAATAATCAAAAAAGGGCTATTGTTTTATCACTCACTTTCTTTTCAGTTTGCTCCATGGCATGCACCTGGAGCTTTTTCTAGACTTAAAAGAGGCCTCCTCTTGCTATTTTTTCCAGAGCATCATATTATTCTATTATACCTTTATTACCAACAAGTGAGTATTAGTTGAAGCTTTTTCTTAAGTATTTTATTCTTTCAAAAGAAATCAAAAAGACTTTAAATCATAGAAAGCAACCATATATTGTTGTAATACTGTTATATATCCATTTTTGATCCCTTAAATCCACAATTACTGGTCAAATTTCTCTACTTTTATTGTTGATACGTGCTTTGGACTATTAGTGAGTTATTTATCTCAATTCTTTAAGTTTTTCTCTAGGAATTGTTTTCTACAAGAATTATCTTTATAATTATTCTTACATAAGATAATTATATATTAAAATAATTTTATTATTTTAATAAAAGAAGTTTTTTTATTAAATACTTTTGGTCATTTATTCTAGTAGACAATTACTGCATACTGTTATAATCACTAGTAGTGTATAACAAGTAAAAGAAATAATTAATTAAATAATTATTCAATTGTCATTATAATAATTTTATTATTATATTCCATAAGAACAGTCATAGTACTGTTGATTAATAGTAATATTATCAACAGTTTCATAGACACATCTTAAAGGAAGATTCAAAAGTTGTTTCCACTTTGAAGCTCCAAGTATCATTGGCCTAGTTGTTGATAATTTGCATTTTCCACCAAGTACAACTTTGGTGTCCATGTGCTTGTCTTAATTTGATATACCGTCTGTGGGCTGATCTGGTAAACAAGGTGTTAAATGGTTCTGTTACCAATGTGTCTGGTAAATCAAAATCTTCTGTAATCATGTCAATTCCTCTGATGAATTCCCTATGGTCATATTCTTCTTCACCACTGAAGTGAGCCCATTCTTTAAGTTTTGGTACTTCTTTTAAAAGTGCTTGGCCCATTGATGGTTCCAAGTTATTAAAAGAAGTGAAAAATTCATTTCTTAACTGTGAATTTTCAGCATCCAATACTTGTGGATTGGGAATTCCTCTACCCTCATTTTGATTCAGAGGTGTAGATATTCTTGGTAAGGTTTTCGGTATCTTTTCAATATCATTCATTTTACTGTTGCTACACTTTGGGGAATTTCTGAATTCATATTGGAAGGCTTGTATTTAATTTAATACTTCAATTTTATAAATGTCTTCTTTATGTGTCAGTTCTTGCCATAAATCTGTTTGTATTGTATTATCAGCAGTGACTTGATTAAATTTCATTGTTGACTTTGATACTTCTTATTGTGGAGCATCAAAGCACTTTTTCAAGGAAATTGTATATGTCTCTACTTCAGTAAATGAATTTGAAATGTCATCAAGCACTTTCTTGTTATCTGTCTTGATAATATTTATGGCTTGTTTAATTCTTGTTTCAATTTTGTCATCAATATTGAATTTAGAATATTTGTCTGTTAATTTTTTGATAATGGCAGATTGTTCATTTATCTTATTGCCAAAAGAGTTTTAATTGTTCACAAAACTTTCTCAAAGCACATAAGTGTTCCATTTATTTGGCTCAGACTTAAGTTGTTTATTTTAAGATTGTTACAAATGGATTAATTTTTATCAGAAACATGAATTTTTACGTCATTTATAGCTTCATAAAACTCTGGGATAGAATCAAAAAATTGAGAAATCATTTCTGATATTTGAACCTGGCTTCCTCCTTTTTCTGTAATTCCATCATTTTTCTTGCCATCTGATATACATTTGGCATGGCATCCTGCTGAATCTTTGGGATTCTGTAACCCTGGCTGTAAGGCTTTGTGGCTGGTGCCTTGCCTTTTCCCATGTTCTGAGCTTGTGGTTGATTTTTCACATTGGAATGGCTGCTTCTGGCTACTTGGGCTGTTTTTGGCAATTGCTTGGGTGGTGGTGGGTTGTTTCCCCTCCATGCTGCTGTTAAAAGCATCATGTTATTATTTTCCATCAATTGATTCCATCCATTGAGTAACCAGCAAGTGTTGGGATAGCCCAGGAATTTTCTCACAGTAAGGTAAGAATTCATGCAGTTCTTCTGCAGATCTGCAAAGATCTGGTACTCTTTGTGATTAAATGCATTGTTGTAAGCCTTCTGGCTGGCTTTGTATATGTCCACTGAGGCTTCATGTGGAAGTGTCAGCTCTGTTTGAAGGTAAAAAAGTCTTATCAGCTTCATAATGACATAATTTACTATTTTGGAAGTCATCAAATGACCCTTGTCCTTCTGTAACTGATTGGATTCTGCCATAATCAAGTCTATGACCTTTTTTTGGGAGCTGCTTGAGAGGTTATAGCCGGCTCCTGATCTTCTTGGAGGCATATTTTATGTTTAAAAAGCTTAAAATAGCAATTTTCCATCAAAAAACCTACTCTTTACCAAATCCTGTGCATTCTGAAGGGTACTACTTATATCTGAGTTAATTAATTCAGAAGAAATTGGCTCTGTTTGATTATTCTGAGTTTTAATAATTTTATTATTATGGTCAGAATTCACAGTACTTGCAGATATAATCCTTGTTACTGTTGAGGCTTTTTCAATGTTTTCTTGTCTTACCACGTTGTTAGACACTACAATCAATGAAAAAGACAATTAATTAAGTAAGAAAAGATTTTTCAAAAAACAAATTAAAAATACAGCCTCACCTATCATGTGAAAAACAAATATTTTTTATGGATTTTTTGAATTGTAAGCATTTTTTATATGTTTTTGAATTTTTCAATATAAGAAAAAAGATTTAAAAAGAGTAAAAGTTCATGTCACAGGTAAAATATCACAGCTGGGCCCCCATATGTAAGGTGTGGATATGAAAATTTGATTAAAAATCCAGTACTTTTCCTGTGCTCAAAATTTGTATGAGGTAAAAGATGATTAAAAAATGGTATGAAATAGTATTTTTAAGAGAAAATATGCTAATTTTAATTTTTTTAACTTTATAAGTATAAAACAATAATATTATAAAGATTTATTGTTTTACCAACAATGAAAATTTATCCAAAAATACTTTACAAGAGATATTGAAGGCTACAAAAGAAATCCTTCAACAGAAATTGCAATTGGAATTAATTGAGCAAAGAACTGCAAGCAATTAATTCAAGAACAAATTCTTTGAATAGATATTTAAAGAGAAAACACTCCCAAAAGTGACCAGAGTCAATTTGGAAACAAAGTGACAAAGCTAATAGTGATGAAAGATGCTTTAATTCACTTATGGGGTGGTTCAAGGGGTAAAAAAGATTATAAGAGTTACAAACAATGATTATAATGATTTTTTAACATGGTTGTAGAGGTTTAAAATGATATAAAAAGGGTGGTTAGAATCTTTTATGGTTTGTTTTAACAGTTTTGAAACTAATTATTAAAGGAAAAGATTCTAACATGAAGAGAAAAGTGGGCCAAAGAAGACATTCTTTTATAGCCATCAATTTCCTTACTACAAAAGTAAAACTTACTCTTGTCAGGTGTGGAAAAACTCTGAAAACAGAAAAGCCAATTATGGCATCATTTAACGCTGGTTTAGACAAAAAGGAGCTGATTTTGGCCATTTTTCATTATTTTTAGCCATATTAGAGCCTTAAATCAGCCATTACTTTAGTAATACCTGTTCTAGAGCCTCCAAAACACGTTAGAATGTGTGTAAGAGATGTAGAAGCCAGTTAAAACTATTTTCGCTAAGAGTTTTTAGCTTAAGGGTAGCTTTACCCTCTTGGAAACAGTTAAAACTCCCCTGGTTGGTATTAAAACCTCATCAATTGAGACACAGACATCCCACGCCTGTCAGAAAGGATTTTGGGCATCTGGATCCCCCTTAGAGCAAGAGTACCTTCCCCCCCCCAAAATTAATCTTTCCAATTTTTTTTTTCTTTAATTCCTCATCATGTAATATACTTGTAATTTACACATACAATTCATTTGAGTTCTTACAGTACACAACTGTAATAATTGATATCTCATATGTAAATTACAGTTCACTTAAGTAATGAACGCACACATTTTGACATTTTAATTGAAACTACTTCAATTCCTCATAACTTCTAAACTACACACAAGACCTCAATTTTGATTTCACAATAGTAAAGCCCTCTTATTTTTATTATCAACCCTTATCATCAATAAATAATTTCATTTTAAACCTTTATCACCGTGTCACAGTCATAGTTAAAGTAGTAAATAGTCTAATCACTGATTTATCATAGACTCAGCCTGACAGAGTTACAGAAATTTTACTCAGAGGTGACCCCACCTTATTTTTTATGAAGAATCCAATGTTGTAGTAATTTTCTTATGTTTATTAATTGGATAAAAAGTTATAACTTATTTTATATAGCTTTTTACCAAAAATATTTTAATTTTATTAATTTTATTAGGAATTCATTTTTACTTAGTTTTTTCTAGTAAAGATGTATTCTCATAATTTGAAAATTTAATGAAATTTTTATTTTAAATCATGATTAAATTTTCATTTTTGTGTATAAATTTGTATTTATATTTTAATTTTTATTTTGATAATATAAATAAATTCATTTTATTTATATTTGTATCTTATTTTGTTATTTGTTGTCTTTTGGGTATATGAAAATACCTCTAAGGGTCACAAGGATGGGGATTTCTCTTTTAGGAAGGGAAAGCTCCCTTTTTATCCTGAAAATGTGTGAAAAGGTCCTCCAGACAATTTAATGGGGAGGAAATGAAGATTTTTCACTTTCACAAACTGGCTTGTGGTTTTCACAGAGCCTGTATAGCATTTATTGGGTTCAGAGGTGGTTTCACAACCACATGTAGGCAGGTTTCACCAATAAAGGGTAAAAATATTCATCTGGGGAGCACACAGGCCTCTTCTGATGTGTATGATTTGTAGAATTCCGTACAGAACCAGTATGAGATCCCAGTATTGAAAAAGCTATGAGATATCAAAGGATAAACATAGGCTATTGTCTAATTGGCACCTCATATTAAAGAATATGGGAAAGTATCCCACAGTAAAAGTGTATTTGACCAACTGTGGGATTTTAAGCTTGATCCTGCCATAGATTTGTCAGTTTTCAAGGTATTGAGCGCAATTTTGGTTCACTGCATAGCCCTGGATGAGGCTTACACAATGGTACCACATTTAATATGGGGACCATTCAATATGGCAAGGTATACCAGGTTTAATTCCCATTATCCAAATAAAGATTTTTCTCAAATCCTGTATGAAAATTGCTTGCTCTATGAATTTGGTTATAGCTGAGTTATGGGAAAAGAATGGCACCATCAGATATTCCTGATTTTTTTCTTTTTAAAATTACCCCACTTTTAGGTATCTCACACTGGGATTGTAGAAGTTGTATGAGAGGTGAATATTTGATTCACCCTTATTAGCTATCAATTTGGCCATATCTTCTCTAGTTTTGATGATAGCTGAGTTTGGCTAGGGCCATCAGAGATTCCAGGCTGAGAGCTTTAGTTTGAACACCCATTTGATGGGTTTTTTTCCTTCCCTTAACTTGAGATGAGGGGTAAAAAGTAAGGTTTTTACTCAGTAATCTCTTTTAGCTTTAATAAAGTTGACATTCTCTTCTCCATGATTATGGGACTTTTATATTTGGAAAGAAGTGAGTCTCTTCTTTCTTTTGATAAATTTTGAGCTGGTTTGGATAAGCTCTATTCTTTGGTGGATTTCACTGTACCATTGGTTTTATGGGATTTTGGCTGTCATTCTTGTTCTCTGGTTTTGGGTCACAGGCTGAAAGAAATTTGGCTTTAGGTACTTGAATTTATATATCTCAAGTTTAGAATATGTGAAAAAACTTTAATAAGAGCCTTTAGTTTTGAACAAACATTCACAGCTCTGAGGGGATACTTTTTTTTATTAAGGGCCCCCCATTAGCATGTTCTAATTCCACATGAAACAGATTTTTTAACAGGACAATATCTGTTAGTTTTTAATTCCCTGATAAATAAAAAATAAATAATGGTATTTCAGTAATAAAGGTACTTTCATGTGGTTTTTAATGTAATATAGAGTTTAAAATTCTACTATTTTTCTTTTTCAATGAAAAATAAAACCAAAAAAATCAGATGAAAGAATGAATATTCTTCTTATGCAATGATGACTATTGTTCAGAATTCTTAATAATATTATTCCCCAGTTATTCCAAGGTATATCAAGTCAGGTTAACATTCCTCCAAGAGCTTTGTGATATATAATAAATTCCTATGAAAGGGTAACATAGTACTAGATATGAGGATTGGCTTCATTTTTTATCATTGTCTTATATTTTGAGCTTCATTAAGTCGGAGATCTTTCTCATATCAAAAATTAATCTATTATATACCACCTCAGGCGCTCCTTTAAGCGCTTACCAATGTAATTGTTTATAAAGAGAAAAATTTCAATATCTAGAATGAAATACATGCTCAGGGTTAACTGACAAAATTTGCTTCAAAAACCTCCAGATATCTGAATTAGTTTTAAAATAATTTCTAAAAGGGGCTGTGATACATTAAGCTGTAATAAATATTTTGGTTCATGAGTTTTGTTGTAAAAATGAAATGATAATAAGATCAATAATGATATTTAGAATGGGAAAAACAACCAACACATACCCAATTTGTCCTCCTCCCGCATATATCAGAAGTTACTTGTTACCATAGCAATAGTGATCATATTATATCAATACTTGATTTACCCCGATTATGATTAAGGGTAGTCTGTATATTTACATAAAATGTGGCTAGTAAGTGAGTCGGGTTAGTTGAAATTTTTGGTTTTTTTGTTTTTCAGCTATCTAGCCAAGATGATTATAACAAAGAAGTCCCTGGGAACATAAGGGGTGTGTGCTTCGGAGAAGCAATGCCTATTTCCGGCATTTTACGGAAGGAGAACAGAAATACCAACATATTTACATTTGGAGATTAATAATGACTCCAGAGGAAGTTATGAACAGCGACACAACAGATCTAAATAATGACTTGTTTATCAAGATTTTACATTTCTTATTTCTCCCAAATTAAGACCTTTAAGTAGTTCTTTTTTGTTAAACCTCGAGCAGCTACCAAAATCTGGTATTGATAGTCTTATCCCATTTCACATGAATACTTTTAGTCTGCTTACCACCCCAGGTTCCAAATCTGTGATACTAAGACTGAATCGCCAATAATTACTAATATCTCTGAAAAGGGAGACCTCTAAATTCTTCCTGTGAATAATAAGCCTAATAATTAGCTTTTTCAGTTCTCTGTCACGCCCTTTTGCTTATATATTCAATTACCCCATGATTAATTTGGCATCTTAATTTTCCCCGGCCAATAATTTCTTACAAAAATTACTTAAAATCTCGTTAATGGATATTCCAAAGAAAGAGACCCGATGTTAAGTATCTAAAGAATTGTTGGCCTCCTTAGCAAGAAAATAGTTACTTCATGGATTCAATGGTGCCATATGATAATCTATGTTACAGTTTGAAATGTGAATTTTTCATTGTAAAGTGGATCAAATGGATTTTTAAAGATACTCCTTGAAATAAATTTAATAATGAAATATTTGCCATTACTTAATTATTAAAGGTATCACCAAGATTTAAAATGTGAAGGAGGTTTAAGCGATGGGTTATATTGGTGTAAAGGGTTTTATCTAGCACTTATTACTGGTCAATCCAAAGGCCGTCTTTATGCCTTATATCAAATTGGATTTTCAGAAAAATGAGGCGAAAAGTATCGCATTAAAAACATGGGGTTCATAATTGCTCAGAGGGGGTTACCCAATATGGGTCTCCCCCGATAGCTCAGTGCTAGAGCGTGGGACTGTAATGGATAAGCACTACTATCCCAAGGTTGTTGGTTCAACTCCGGCTCGGGGGGCTTCTTCTTTTTCTTAATTGCTTTCCACCTGTACCTCTCTTTTTCATATACGAGATATCGTGTTTTCATTCTTCTCAAACAATCCTTTTTGGTTATCTAGATTTTATTTTTTAAAATAAAGAGATATTAATTATTTCAAATGATTATCTTGATTTATTCCGAAGAGGGAATCAAACCAATTTTTCTACACGTAAGTAATGGTTTTGGGGAAATTCACATTTAAAAGAATTTAGAGCAGAATTTTCCTATGTACGATGGAAATATCAGTGTCAACATCTGTAAGCTTTAGATTCTTAGGCGTTAATTGAACACTTATCATTCCCATCAATAAAAAAAGTTCAACTTTATATTAAATATCTAAATATTTCTTGTTCAATCTTTCAAATTATTATCAGGTTAAGACTGTTTCTGGCGGTGCGGTTTAATCTCAAAAAACTGCAAAATTGAATATTTTTTCTCTAATTTATCCTCCATTTTCCTCAAAAAATAGGTTCGAGAATAATAACAACTACTCCTTTGATTCAATCATTTGATCAATCAGAGAAATTGACGGAAAGATATTTTTTAGATTTCATTGTCTGGTATATTGCTAGAATTATTATTTATTTCTTCTCATTTAATAGAGGAGAATATATTTCCTGTAAGATAAAAAGAAAATTTATGAAGCTCAAAACTTTATTAAAGTTGGCACTTTAATCAGAAAAGATTTCATCTTGATAAATTGAGCTTAAGAGAGTTATTAATTGCGCATTGTATATTTACTCAATCGGATTGAAAAAACCATAAGGAAGGATATTTATATAGAATTATTTGAATGGAGCTAATTATGATATCATATAAAAATACACAGGAATATCCAGTTTCATGAACAAACTGAGTTAAACTTCTTAATTACTAAGATCGACATTTATTAGGTTATTATTTTCTGTAAAAGTTAAATCAAAAACAAAAAGTGAAAATTCTCTATGGAAATGAATCCTAATATGGACGCTAAAGGAAAATTCTGTGGGAAGGGAAACATAAGTATAGCCTGTTTCCAAATCCAAATGTTATTATTTACACTGATATATCGGGTGATATAGGTCACATAACAAAGGAATTTACCACCGTTTAAATTTGAAATTCTCAGACATTTCATTGTAGGATTAATCTAATATTTCTGAGATCTAGTCATGAAAGGTTGTAAAAAGTATAAATACCATGATTTATTGATCGTAGGATCTTTTGTATTTACTCCTTTATATCAAAATAGACGAAAAACTACTATGTAATTCAGAGAGGCAAAAAGAAATCCCTTCAAAATAAAGAGGGTTTATCCATCATTTATAGTGAGATATTTCTCACTTAGCTCACTAGTCCTTTCGTGAAAAGAAAGTATCAAAATTGATGAACATATCTCTGCATGCATTACTGTGCTGGTCACTCAGAAATCTTTGAAAAAATTTCTAAGTAATTTTAAAGCCAAAAGGGAATTGTCACAGGGGCTCTTCGAAGTGAAGAGGGCCTGGCACTCAGTAAACTGGGACTCACTTATGGAGGGCTCAAGGATAGGATAAGATGAGATACACTTAAGAGTGTTAAAGATGAATTACTAAAAGGATGAATATAAGAAAAGCAGCAACAAAAGAAATAAGAATAAGAAATAGAAGAGCCAACCACAAACAAGTCCAAGTCCACTGTTTCAACCTGTCAGAATGGAAAGAGAAGGGTTAATAAGGATATGGCCACCCAACTCATACTGTACAGGCGAAGAAAGAAAAAAGGCAAAGACTAACTTAAGATTAAATAAATATAATACCCAAAATATAAGGATAAGAATATTCAGATAATAATAAATCAACTAAATTAATTAACTGGGGAAAAGTCCCCAGGGGGGAGAAAGAGGGGCTGGTATATGTGAGAATCACCAGCCCTGATCCAGAGAAGAATTTTCATGAGAATAATTGATTGTTGAATTGAGTCTGGCCAATACAGGTCTTGTACAGCTGTACAGGACCTGTACAAGAGGTGTGGTGTATTGGAGTGATCATACAGTTTCATACTGGTGTATTGAAACTGTATTAGGGTGAATCCATCCTGTACAAGTATTTACAGGCTGTATTGATGTACCAAACTGTATGCATGTTTCAGAATGAAGATTGCTGAAACTGACTGCTGATGCAGATACTGGATTTGCTGATTTGAGGTGTTTGAGTGGGTGTATGAATGAATACCCTTACCCCTGATGGATGGTTGTTACAGTATCCCCCTCTTGAAACTGGTGGGCTCCTGAACACCATAATACCCTGCCACTGTTGAGTGGCATCTCAATATCCCCACATATTTTTCAAAAAATTTTCTTTTTAAATTCCTTTCCTCTTGACCATTATCCTGAAAATCCTTTATTACTTCTTCCCTGCCAAATTCAATTGATTCCCCCCTTTCTTTTCAAATTTGAGTGAGTATTCCTTCCAGAGTATGCAATTCTTTCTTTTGATTCAATCAGCCATGTCTTGGGATGTGGCCTTGGGATATATCCCAGAATAAAGGCCATTGAGCACTTGTGCTCAAAAATTGGTGCCCAATGAGTATATGACTTGTACTCATTGGCCCAGACTTAATCCATTCAATGCACCTCCAAGGGGTCTTGTCCCCATGATCCAAGGAATTGGCCTCAGGCAGCCCTCCCAGTGGGTTTGGACTGTGGCCCCCATCTTGAGTGATCTTGATGTATCTTGCTTTTTATGGCCTTTTTGGCCTTGCTGGGTGTTTTGGTGATTAGGGCAATTTTTTGATTTTTTGGGTTTTTTGGCCATAATAGGCCTTTTGATGTTTTGGGATCCTACGGTCCGCGGGCCGTGGACCGTACGCCGTGGGCCGTGGTTCGCGGTCCGTGGGCCGTACGCCGCGGTCCATGGGCCGTGGGCCGTGGACCGTACGCCGCGGTCCGCGGTCCGTGGGGGCTATTGGAGGCCCCCAGGACCAAAATGAAGCCCCTGGGCCCAAATTTGCTGGGGACCCAGGGTGACCAAGGGGCCCAAAATTGGCCCAATTCCAAAATTCACCATATATGGCCTGGATCCATTGAAGGGGTCCAGGACCATCAAGATCTTGGCCTCCCCAAAGTTGCAGGGGAGGCCCTGGGTGATGAGTTCAGCCCCAAAGGGGTATGAACCTTCACCTTAGAGGCTTTGAGGTGGGGCATAATTGAGTTATGGCCCCAGTTCCTTGAGTCAAATTTCTTTTTCTTGATGTGGAGTGGATTGATTCTGACGTCTTGAATCTTCTGCTTGCACTTTCTTCAGTTATGAGTTCCAAACTGACTGAACTCACTGAATCTTCCCCTTCTGCACCGCCACCGTCTGTTCTTCATGGTTCTGGCGTCTTCAGTCGATTGTCTTCTCCCTCCATGGCGTCTTCTGGCCATTTTGACCCCTCCCAAACATATGATGGGTTCAGAGCAGTTGAAGTTCTTGATCCTGCCTGTACTGAGTGTTTGGCCAGGGGGAAGGATTGCTTTCAACATTACAATCCTCGATCGTCAAAATGCCATTTCTGCTTTATTGGGAAGAAGCCATGCCGCCGTACCGGATCAACTTTGTCCCAGGTGAGGAGGCACTTATGGAATAGGAAGGATGGGCCTTATGGGCAGGAATTCCCCATTCTTGAGGAACCTACCCCTGATGCCACTTCTGGCTTTTCTCAATGTGAGTGATTTGCATTTCTTGGTTGAATTGATGCTGATATTTTGATGTAGTGACTGGTTCTAGGCAGAGGGATGTGGCCAGATGGACTAATGTTGGAGGGCCCATTCCGATTGGTGGTAGGCCCATCCACTACAGCTCAGAAATTCCCATTTCAAGGACCAATGCTGATGGAGTGGTGAAAGTAGTGAAGAAGCTAAGAAGAATTGTTGATTCCCCATCAGATCCAGATGCTGAAGGAAGTGATGAGTTGGATGGTGAAGAAGTTCAAGTTATTCCTCATTCAAGTGGCCATCCATCCAGCAATTCCTCTTCTCAACCTCTTGCCAACCCCAGATTCCAAAGCCAAGTGGTTCCCAGCACTCCAAGAACCTTCCAACCAATGCTTGCTTCAATTCCTACAACCCTTCCTCCTCCATCACCAACTACTTCCCACACCACCAGGCCTGCCTTGAATCCAGCAGTAAGACCATCTCCAGTTCAACAGCCCAGAAACTCACCCATAAACACCTCCCGTCAACTCCAACCTGTGGCCAGCTCCAGCAGAAGAAGAGATGGGATGTCCCCTTTGCCGTTTCCTGCCGCTCAAGTATTCCAAAGAAGAGAACGTTGGCCTATCCGGGTTACCAGAGAAGATCCCAACGCGGCTAGTGAAAATCAAGATGCTGTGGCCAGATTGTTCAGGAGAGTTGACAGAAATAGCAGAGAGGTGATTATGTATGCCAATGACAGGACGATTCCAGGTACTGCTTCTGAAGAAATGGCTGCAAAATTTGCCTGGTATGAAGATGAGTTGATAAATGATTTCCAGAGAACTTTTGATGACTTGGGTAGAGATAACTAGTTTCCTTTTCCTTGTTTGTGTTTGGTTTGACTTCTATCCCCACTCTTATAACTACTAAAAAATAAAAAATAAAAAAGATAATGGAACCTCCCAATACATGATTTGGGGAGGGGATGCTGCTGCTTTAAAGAAATAAAAGAAAGAAAATTATACAAGTAAAGAAAGAGAGAAAATAATAAGAGAAAATGAGAGTAAAGAAAGAACTAAAGAAAAATTCCTGATGGCTGGTCCTTCTTGTGGTGAGTTGCTTGATTCTGGCCAAGGAGTGTCTGAAAAATGAAAACCAAGCATTTGATGCTCACAGAGTGGCCAAGGTGATGTTTTACAAGAAGTAGAACCCTCAGGGATGCATACCAGGAGATGGAACTTACTTTCATAACTTCCACTCCCCACCAAGCACCATAAAACTGAAAAGAATTGCCATAAATGACTTCTGAAATGAATTGCCATAAATGACTTCTGAGATGAATTGCCATAAATGACTTCTGAAATGAATTGCCATAAATGACTTCTGAGATGAATTGCCATAAATGACTTGAAGTAAATGAATGTCTTGAATTATGATGATTGGCATAAAATGAAAGATAATAAAGAAAGAAACATTGGGCCATATCTTGATAAGGTCCAAATCGGAGGGTATTGATGTTGTATGCTTCCTGAACCTGTCCAAAGATTTGACAAGTGCTCACAAAGTGGCCAAGGTGATGCTTACAACAACATATGGGTAGAATACCCCCTTAAAGGTGCATGCCAGGAGAGGAACTTACTTTCATAACTTCTTCTCCCCACCAAGCACCATAAAATCAAACTCTTGAGGTATTTGGACCAGGCTTGTCTGGATACAATGAGTGGAAATCCTTGACAAGGTCTGGTGAGTTGGTAAGGTTGGAAGCTGGTTCCCAAGTGGTTCTTTCTGGGTCTTCACTGAATCCTTTCCACTCTACAAGATACCATAATTTACCTCTTTTGAGTTTTGAGTCCAGAACCTGAGCCACTTCCCATTCTTCTTGCTCTTCCACTAAAACTGGTGGTGGCGGCAATTGATGACGATTTGGGATAGTTGAATGCTTGACTGGTTCTAATAAGGACACATGGAATACAGGGTGAACTGTCTTCCATTGCTGAGGCAACTTGAGGTGATATGCATGGCTGCCAATCTTCTTAAGAACTTCAAAGGGTCCCAACCATCTTTCTGATAATTTCTTGGTGGGTCTTGTTGTCTTGATGTTCTTGGAAGCTAGCCATACTTTGTCCCCAGGTTGGAAATCAGGTGGAATTGCCCTATTTCTATCTGCATACTTCTTGAATCTCCTTATTGCTGACTCTAATTCTTCTTTGACAACTTGCTGTACTGATTGGAGTTTTGTTGATAACTTTCCAGCAGGTGAGTCTTGAGAAATATGGATTGAGTCAAAGCTGGGATTTCTTCCATAAATGGTGAAAAAAGGTGATTGCTTGGTTGATGAATGTTCTGCATTATTATAGGCAAATTCAGCCAGAGGGAGCCAGGTGTACCAGTCATCTTGATGATAGCTGACATACATCCGAAGGTACTGTTCTAGTATCTGATTTACCCTCTCTGTCTGTCCATCTGTTTCAGGGTGGAAAGCAGTTGAAAGATCTCTTGATATCTTGAGCTGCTGACACAATTGAGTCCAGAATGATGAAACAAATAAGGATCCTCTATCACTGACAATACTGACTGGGAGTCCATGCTTGGAAAATACATGGCTAATGAATATTTGAGCTAAATCCAGAGCAGTGATTGTGCCATAAGTTGGAATGAAGATTGCCATTTTTGAGAATCTGTCCACAACTACTAAAATTGAATCAAAGTTGTTGGACAGTGGCAATTGAGTGATAAAGTCCATTGATAAGGAATTCCAAGGACCAGATGGAATTGAAAGAGGCTTGAGTAATCCAAACTTCTTGTGATGGATGTTCTTGTTTCTTGAACATTGCTGACATGAGGACACATAGTCCTTGATGAATTGATTCATGCCAGCCCAATAAAAATCCCTCTTGATGAGCTTGAGGGTCTTCTCCTGGCCAGGATGGCCAGCCAATGGTGAGTCATGACGCTTTTGAAGAATATTGAGTTGAAGTTCTTCATTGCTTGGGATTACCACTCTATCTTTGAATAATAATAACTTGGCTTGAGGTTCAAGAGAATAATCTGGAACTGATTCACTTCTTGCTAGTTGCTTGAGTATTTCTTTATAGTCTTTGTCTTGCCATACTTCTTTTTGAATCTTGTCAACTAAATCTGAGAAAATTTCCACTTTGATTGAGAAGAATCTTGACTCTTGAATTCCATCTTGCTTAAGTACTTGATGAAGATTTTGAGGATTCTTGATGATGAAGTCCACCCCCCTCTCTGGGTACACGTCGTCCCGACGTGACAAGGCATCTGGTAAAGTGGCCAGCCTGCCTGGGCGGTAAGTGATAGTGAAATGAAACTCAGAGAGAAACTCAGCCCAGCGGGCCTGACGACGAGTAAGAACTTTGGAAGACATGAAATACTGCAAGGAAGAGTGGTCTGTCAAGACCTCGAAAGAATTGGAAAGAGAAAGAAGAAATGCTCTCCAGCGCTTGAGAGCCCAAACTATGCCAAGGAGTTCCTTGTCATGAATCTCATAGTTGAGCTCAGCTGGTAAGAGCTTGCGACTATCAAATGCAATGGGGTGCTTTCCAGAGTCATTCACCTGACTCAGTACGGCGCCCAATGCATAATCAGAAGCATCAGTCTCTACTATAGTAGGTAGAGAAGGATTAAAGTGAGATAAGATAGGAGCAGAGGTGAAAGCTTCTTTGAGTGCTTGAAACTGACTAAGAGCTTCCTCATTGAAGATGAAGGGAGAATCTTTTTTGAGAAGGGAAGTGAGAGAAGTGATTTTTTTGGAATAATTTTTAATGAAGCGACGATAAAAATTGGCAAAGCCAAGAAAAGATTGAAGAGCCTTGATGTTTTTGGGCTGAGGCCAATTGAGTATTTGCTGAACTTTTGAAGAGTCCATCTTGAGGCCATCACTTGAAACAACATAGCCCAAGTATTCCACACTTGAGGCATGGAATACACACTTGGAGGCTTTGGCAAACAAATTATTGTCCCTCAGTCTTTGGAGGACAGAGGCCACATGTTTGACATGTTCCTCCTCAGAACTGGAAAAGACCATAATATCATCTAAATAAACCACAACAAACACATCCAAGAAATCTGCAAAGATATCATTTACTAGATTTTGGAAAGAAGCAGGAGCATTGGTCAAACCAAATGGCATGACCAAATACTCATAACTGCCATATTTGGTTCTAAAGGCAGTTAAGTGCTCATCCCCCTCTTTGATTCTCAGAAGGTTATATGCACCACGCAAATCTATCTTGGAGAAGATAGTGGAACCGTTGAATACGGTAAGAAGCTGGTTCATAGGAGGAACAGGGTATCTGTTCTTCCTAGTGACAGCATTGAGTTTGCGGTAGTCAACACACAAACGAAGACCTCCATCCTTTTTCTTGACAAAAAGGACAGGTGCTCCTGTTGAAGAGGAGCTTGGTCTAATGAAACCTTTCTCTACATTCTCTGAAATGTAGGCCCGTAGTGTTTCTGACTCTTGATTTGATAATGAGTAGATAACACCAATTGGAGGTAGAAGACCCTCCAATTCGATATGGTGATCACAGGCGCGGTGTGGAGGAAGTTTCTCTGCTTTCACCTTGGAGAATACATCCAAATATTGGTGATAAGCAGGAGGAACAACCTTCAACACAGTTTCAATTTCTTCTGGCTCTTCCTCCTCATCCCACTGCTCCTCCAGGGATGCATGAAAAGATAAGGGAGGAAGGTCCATATCCCCTTGGAAGAGATGAAGTGAAGATATGGCAACATCTTCTCCAACATCCTTTATCTCTTTGAAGACTTCATCTCTTGATGGAAGTAATGACTGAGAGGGAATCATGGAAGGGATATGGACAGAAGAAGGGATGGAAGGTGTCTTAAGTTCACCAGCCAGAGCAACACTGTTGACAGCAGTGGCTAAGTCATTACTAGTAGAAGGAATAATACCACTAGAATCCTTATGATTAGAATCATAGGTGATCAATCCATTTTTCCAATCAATAATGGGATTGAAATGGTAAAGGAAATCATAGCCCAATATCAGGTCTTCTCCTTTGGGTGAATCTATGATAAAGAAATCCCATTCAAAGCTTGGGAAGGAAGGCAAGTCAACTACCCACTTGGTATAATGGGTGATGAACAAGGCAGGGGATTCATTAGAATCCAAAATGAAAAGAGGAATCTTTTCAGGGAGCTCTGACAGAGTCAATGAGTACTTGAGAACAAAATTCTTTGCAATAAAAGAGTTTGTAGCACCAGAATCAATGAGAATACTATAAAAAATATCAGAGACAGAAGAAAAAATAAGAAATTTTAAAGATTTCTTAACACTAGTATTCAGAGTGCACAATTGTGCTCTTGAAGGAAATAAGTGAGAACCATTGAACACATCATGATCCCCACTCAGGCTTTTCCCTGCTTGCTAGGGAAGCCTTTTGATGATGACCCAGGCTTGTTCTGAGGTCTCTTGAAGCATTTTTCAATTGGGTGTTTGCCACCACAATAAGTACACAACCCTGCTTGAATCCTCCTCTCCTTTTCAGAACCGATTAATTTATTGTCCTTATTGAGGAGAGCAGCATGGGGTTTGTCCTTTGAAGATTGAAATTGCTTGCCCTTCTTATTCTTCTTCTGGTGAGGCCTCTTTGAAGATGAGTTTTGAGGAGGCCTAGACTGATTGGATCCAATGACTGGAGGCTTCTTTTCTTGATTGCCACCCTTTTCCTTTTGCCTCTCATGATATCTTGTGTCTAATTCTAGAGTGACATCCATAAGTTCTTGAAGAGTATCAAAAGTTCCAGGGTGAGAAGCCAACTGATCCAATAATCTTGATGCCAATCCTCTTCTGTAAACATGGATATAAGCTCTTTCCCCCCAATCTCCAATTCTTGACATTAAGCTTCTGAAATCTGCTATGTACAAGGAAACATGACCACTTTCCTTCATCCTCAAATTGTCCAACTCTTGTTCAGCTTTCCTGACTTCATTGGGGTCACCAAACAGAGTGAATAACTGAGATTCAAACAATGGCCAATTATTGAGGAGGTAGGAAGGGTCTTCATTGGAAATATTTGAGAGGTAAGGTTCAATCCATTTGCCAGCTCTACCAGTGAGAAAAGAAGTTGAGTACAAAACCTTCTTCCTGTCAGAGAAGAAGTTTGCTGGATCATTATGGAAAATTAGTTGACAGGATTGGATAAATCCTCTCAACTTATGAGCTTGAGTACCATCAAAAGAATCAGGTGCCTTCATGGATGGAGTCTTGAAAGCAGGGGCTTTGGAATTGTCCCTGGGGGCAACTGCTTGAGTGAGTTGTCCCATGAATTGAGTCATCTGCTCCATCATCTTGAGGAGACTTGGATCAGTTTGAGAGACAGGAGGTTGACTAGAAAGGGCTAGATTAGAACCCTGAGGCACCTCTGGAGCATTTGCCAAGGCATCTGCCACTTCAGTTTCCCCAGAATCATCCTCTTCCACAGACTCTTCCCCCTCTTCATCTTCAACTTCCCCTAATCTTGCTCTTGCACCTTCAGACATGCCAGGGTAGCCACCCAAAAGTCCAGAAAAGGATCTTGATCTTCTAGATTTCATTCCACCTCTTCTTGAGGGTGCTGCTCCTTCCATTGGTGGTCCTCTGTCCAAGTTTGCAATCAGTTGATGAACTGATGGTGTGCGGTCAAGAGGAGCCCTTGCTGTAGGAGTGAGAACAGCTGGAATTTTCTGGGATCTAGTGTTCTTGGCTGGGGGGCTATGCTGAACTGGCATTATGAAAAGAATTAAAATAACTTGATGGTATTAAGAAGAATAATCAGATTTGGCCAAATCAATCACAATAAAATCTTGATGAATCTTGAGGAATCAATTCAAATCTTGAGGAATCAAATTCAATCAACAATCAAATCAATTCAATCAATCAACAATCAATTCAAATCCAATATCAATCAATAAGTGTCTTCAATATGAAATCAAGTCTTGAGGAATCAATCAATCAGTTCAAAATCTTCAGAAATCAATTCAATATCTTGATAAGTTAAATCAAATCAATAATCAAAATCAATTCTTGAGGATCAATCAATATCTTGAGAGTTCAAAAGTCAGTCAATAATCCAAATGAAATCCTGAATCAATAACCCAATCAACCAATGAATCCCAATGAATAATCCAATTAAATGACCAATCAATTACTCCTGAATAAGACCTGAATAAAAACACAGAGAAAATTTGATTTGATAAAAATAAAATGAAGTGATGAAATGGTCAGCAATGATTAAGAAAGGGAAAGAATCAATTTTCATAAGAATGAAAAGAATGAGATGAAAATTGATAAGAGAGGAAATTCATAAAAAATCATAAAAATCATAAAATCATGAAAAGGTCATAATTGATGAATGAGAGGAAATGAATATAAATGAATGAAAGAAAGAATCAAATATGAGTTAATTAATTTAATGTCACAGGGGCTCTTCGAAGTGAAGAGGGCCTGGCACTCAGTAAACTGGGACTCACTTATGGAGGGCTCAAGGATAGGATAAGATGAGATACACTTAAGAGTGTTAAAGATGAATTACTAAAAGGATGAATATAAGAAAAGCAGCAACAAAAGAAATAAGAATAAGAAATAGAAGAGCCAACCACAAACAAGTCCAAGTCCACTGTTTCAACCTGTCAGAATGGAAAGAGAAGGGTTAATAAGGATATGGCCACCCAACTCATACTGTACAGGCGAAGAAAGAAAAAAGGCAAAGACTAACTTAAGATTAAATAAATATAATACCCAAAATATAAGGATAAGAATATTCAGATAATAATAAATCAACTAAATTAATTAACTGGGGAAAAGTCCCCAGGGGGGAGAAAGAGGGGCTGGTATATGTGAGAATCACCAGCCCTGATCCAGAGAAGAATTTTCATGAGAATAATTGATTGTTGAATTGAGTCTGGCCAATACAGGTCTTGTACAGCTGTACAGGACCTGTACAAGAGGTGTGGTGTATTGGAGTGATCATACAGTTTCATACTGGTGTATTGAAACTGTATTAGGGTGAATCCATCCTGTACAAGTATTTACAGGCTGTATTGATGTACCAAACTGTATGCATGTTTCAGAATGAAGATTGCTGAAACTGACTGCTGATGCAGATACTGGATTTGCTGATTTGAGGTGTTTGAGTGGGTGTATGAATGAATACCCTTACCCCTGATGGATGGTTGTTACAGGAATTCCATTAAACATATACTTCAAGATTTCTATTCCTCAAGAACTTCAGGGTCAGATCTTTAATGAATTAATAAAGATAAGCTATATCACATTTGGTATTTAGCCTACTTGGACATATCAGGCAATATATGTCACATAAAAAAGGAATTCACCACCGTTTCAATTTGAAATTCTCCAACATTTCTTTGCAATATTAAGCTCATATTTCTTAAATCTACTCTTGAAAGCATATCAAAGGATAAATACCATGATTTATTGATTTTAGGCACTTATTTATTCACTCCTTTATATCAAAATAGGATAAAAAATACTATTTCATTCAGAGAGGCAAAAAGAAATGCCTTCAAAATAAAGAGAGTTTATCCATCATCAATAGTGAGATATTTCTCACTTAGCTCAGCAATCCTCTCGTGAAAATAAAATATCAAAATGAATGAAAATATCTCTCCATGAATGAATGTGATACTCACTCAAAAATCCTTAAAAAAAATTACAAGTAATTTTGAAACCAGATGAGACTTCCAATAAACACATTGTTCAAGATTTCTATTCCTCAAGAACTTCAGGGTCACCTATTTAATTAATTAATGAAGCTATCCTATAATAAATTAATTCTTTAACCTACTTGGATATCGGACCCTGGAATTTATAATTAATATTTCAAATCTCTGTATTTTTCTGCCAACAAGTCCCTGAGCCCATCATAAAACATATTTGTGTTACAAAATAATTACATTCCAAGTGCCTCTGGAGATTATGGACAATATCTTAATGCCCACTGCAAGGAATATTCAGAAACATACCATATATTATTTTTTGTTTCAGGATGTTGAAACCTTGATTAATTTTACCAAGTTTTATGTCTCTTAATTATCCATTTTTTCCCTCCATAATTAAGATAATTTTAAAGTTGATTTTGATATCTCTCTCCAGTTTTCCTGGGATACCTATTCAACCAGTACCATCGGAGTAATTTTAGAATGAACATTAGGACTCACTGGGAAATACTCCATAATATTTTTCAAGTAAAAAGCCCTTGAAATTTTTTCTCACCGATCCAGGCCTCAATCCCTTATTGGAATCTCTCCTTCATGCATCTTGGACAACACACCCTCATCATCCGCAATTCTCTTTGCTTTCAAGATCTCCTAGTAATATCCTTCCTAGAAGAGCTTCTTAAAGAATTTCTTGAATAAAGTTAATCATAATGATTCTCTTGTAAATACAGAAAGGTGCATTTCACCTAATAAAAGCACAATTTCTTCAAATGACTTAATATTCAGTCATTTTTATCTGTATTTCTAACTTCACAGAGTAATATTAACCTATCAAGAAGATCAATTAGATATCTGATACTTGATACTTTATGATAAATGAAATAAACCTTGGACATTAGTAAAGTACTAAAGACCTCATTTATTTTTATAACTTGAATAAGACCTGGTTGGCGGAATTTTCTTTTGATGGAGTTTAAAAGCTGAGAGACAATCACAACTTTCAGCTACTCTTCAAAAATGGCAAAAGTAAATTGTGGTTTTGTAATTTGGGTCTATCAAAACTACCACAAAATGAGAAGGAAATGCAGGAAATAAAAAAGCAAGACTTGTATCAGACATGGGGGTTATCAAAGAGTAGTCACCCAAATGTCCCAGTGTTAGACTGTGGGATTATACTGAATATTCACCACAACACCAAGGTTGTTTGTTTTATTCCAGGTTGAGGGAATTAATATTTTGATTAGATGCTATCCAGTTATATCTTCTTATTCCATAGAAGAGGTATTTCATTATAATTTTCTGGGTTGATATGATTTTGGCTATCTGGAATTCACTTGATCACATTTGAGAATTACTTACTTCTCCTATAAAAACTTGAGCTTATTGAAAAAAATGAAGGAAAAATTCCTCTCCTTGTATGTAATTTTTTATATAATTTATTTTCCACAAAGAAATGATCAGCTATTGGTATTTTCTATTTGAAGAATGTGTCACAACCATGGGAAATACCCCCTGATGGTTGTTTACTGCAACTCTCTGTGTACCCCATTAAGGTCCAATTGGCTATAATATCAATTTATGGCCAATCGGTCTCATTTATGGTGCTTAGTGGTCTCTGAGACACTGCAACCAGCCCTATCCATATCCTGAATCTTGGCCTCCTTGGAAAATTTGCCATTTTAGTGGTCCCAGGCCTTTGCCACTGAAATGGGTCCTGAGGGGTCTTCTGCCCTTTTCACAATATCCAGAGACTCTGGCCCACCCACTTGAATTAGGGGTTTTTGGCCTGAATGCGCTTTAAGTGTTAAAACTTGGTTGTTTTGTTTTATTATCACATTTTTTCTATTATTATTCATTAATAATTCTTTTATTAATATAAATAGTATGTAGATCAATATATAACCTTAAGCTTAGTGATATTTTCCTTATAAATTGTTTTTCATTATTGAATAATAATTTGGCAAGAACTTATTATTTGCTCTTAGCAATAATATAATTACATAAAAAAAAGTAATTAAAAGCCTTTTTGGACTAGTATCCATGAATGTACCTTATAGGAACTAGCTTTACTTTCATATTTGCTTTTCTTCATAGAAATGAGGTAAAAATTACAAATATTCATTCAAAATACAGTTGATAATGAATCCTTCTGAAGCTTTCGGCTACAATGAAGAAAGTTTAGACCTACACCAAAACAAAAAATAACAATAAAAACTAAAATTTTTACTTACTGTCCATTTTTGATTGTTTCACATGAGAAACTGAATCTTCAAATATTCACAGAATATACAGCCTGTGATGAAATTTCCAATACCATTTATAACTCTGAGAAAATACTATTTCTTTGAATGAAAGAATATTTCAAGCTGTTACTCCTTTATTTCTTAATTATAAAAAGCCTGATAGCTAAGTAAATTGACTTAATTACATATATATGATAGCTTCAAATGACTAAGAATGATGTAATTGTTAAACCAATGAAACTAAAAGCTTTCTCAATAACTGGCGCGTAAGATTTCTCCATATTTTCCCAGTATCATCCTTCCATCAATTTTATCATTAGTACCAAAAAGTATGTATTAGTTGAAATAGTTCTTAAGAATACCTATCTTTCCAAATCAATAAGACAAATTTTAAACCAAGTGATGATACCATTTCCAATAGTTTGTAGCTTTGAATTTTTGTATTAATGCTATAAATAAATTATAAATACTTTAAATCCAAAATAATCCATCAAATCACTCTTCCAATTCTTTTCAAAGTATCTTTGGAGTATCAGTGAGTGTTTTATTCATTCTTAAAGCTTTTCCCGACAGTTTTTAGCTTTCTTCAATAATTAAATATCATTATTCTTGTATGAGACAATTTTCAATTAAAATAATTTTATATCATTTTGATACAAACCTTCATTATTGCTAAATCCTGTAATTTATTACAGTAGAAAGGTGTGTCTTACTGCTATAATCACCAGTAGTGCATAAGAAGTAAATGAAATAATTAATTAATTAATGATTTTTTGGTGGTTTTAATAAATTGTTTCATTATATTTAATAAGACCAGTCATAGTGGTTCTTATTAAAGTGAGATAATCAAGATTTTCATAGAAATATTTTACAGAGAACTTTAAGCTAAATTTTTATCATAATAAAATAATTATTCCTGAGCTGTATAACTCTTTCAAACATTTGAATCTTATAGTTACCTGGATATAATCAAAATTGGTTTTTTAGCTTCTATTATGATAAATAAGGTGCTAACTCTTGCACCGAAGATATTCAATAGCTATCAGAATTGCTAATTATTATTAATTAAAGATTCAATCCAAAATTGAGATTATTTTAGAAGTTAAAACCAATAGGATTCATGGTATGACTACTTTCCCATAAATTTATCCTGATGTATCACCCATCACAATTTTTATTATGACAGCTATGTATTTATTTCAAGTCAATATTTAAAAGAGCCTATAACAAATATAGTTGAAAAATTATTTCATGAATTATCATTTCAATGAATTGCTTGACAGATAAATGAAGGTTTGGAATGGTAAAATTATATTTACTTACAAGGAATTGTTAGTTTTGTTAAGGAATTTTTATATCCAATTTGGATTAAAGAATAATATAGTTCCTTATTTAAATAGGCATTCATGTTAAAGATATCTTAGGAGTTTTTTGTTTTGGATTTTTCAGGAATAGAAATACAATTATTTGTTTTGAATGATATCAAAAAAACATATGTATGATGAATACAAAAAAAATCCAACAGAATAGTACCAATCTTTTAATAGAAAATATCAAGACTTAATCCTTTCTTTGTGGAATGTAAATTATGCAAAAAATCAGATACAAGGAAAAATATTTTTTATTAATTTTTTCAATAAATTAAAAGTTTCATATAAGAGGTAAAGTATTATAAAATGTGAAAACATGAATTCCAGATAACCAAAATTAATCAATCCAGAAAAAGAAGAATGAAATAAATCCTATATGGAATGAGAAGATACAACTTGATATCAGTTAATGGAAGTATCAATTCCCTCAACCTCAAATAAGAGAAGCCTTGGTATTGTGGTGAATATCCACTACAGTTCCATAGTCTAGCACTGAGCCATTTGGGTAACTACTCTTTGATATCCCCCATGTCTGATACAAGTCTGGATTTTGTATTTCCTTCCTTTCCTTCCCATTTTGTGGTAATTTTTCTAAACCCCAAGTACAAAATAAAATTTATTTGGGCCATTTTTGAAGAGTAGCTGAAAATTTCTGATTTTCTCCCAGCCTTTAAACTTCATCAAAAGAAAATTTGGCAAGCCAGGTCTTATCAAAGTTATCAAAATCAATGAGGTCTGTAGTACTTTAGTAATGTCCAAGGTTTATTTAATTTTTTAGAAAGTAGCAAGATCAGAAATCTAATTGATCTTCTTCATAGTTGAATATGACCCTGTGAAGTTAGAAATATAGATAACAATCACTGAATATTAAATCCTTTAAAGAAATCATTCTTTTATTAGGTGAAATGCCACTTTCTTCATTTACAAAAGAGAATTATTATTATGTGATTTATTCAAAAAATTCTTTAAGAAGATTTTCTTGGTAGTTTCTTCCTAGGAAATCTTGAGGGTCAAGAGAATTGCAGATGATGAGGGTGTGTTGTCCAATATGCATGAAGGAGAGATTCCAATCAGGGATTGAGGGCTGGATTGTTGAGAGAAAATGAACAGTGTTTTTTACTTGAAAAATATTATGAAGTCTTTTCCAGTGAGTATTTATGTTTATTCTAAGACTTCTCTGGCGGTAATGGTTGTATAGGTATCCCAGGAAAACTGGAGAGAGCTATCAAAATCAACTTTCAAATTATATGAATTATTGAAGACCAAAATGGATGATTAAGAGACATCACACTTGGTAAAAGAAATCAAGGTTTCAAGATCCTGCAAGAAAAAAATCATAAATGGTGTGTTTCTGCATATTCCTTGCAGTTTGCAGTAAGATATTTTTCACAATTGCGAGAGGCACTTGGAATGTAATTATTTTGTAACACAAATGTGTGTTTTTATAGGCTCAGGGACTTTTTTTGCAGAAGAATCCAGAATTTTGTAATATTAATTAAATATCCAAGGAGCCAATATCAAATCAGGTTAAATAATCAATGTATCATAGGATAGCTTGATTAATTCATTAAATGGGTAACCCTGAAGCTTTTGAGGAATAGGAATATTGAATTATGTGCTTATTGGAAGTCTATTTTGGTTTCAAAATTACTTGGAAATTTTTTTAAGCATTTCTGAGTGACCAGAACATTCATCCATGGAGAGACATTTTTATCCATTTTGATATTCTCTTTTCACGAGAGGATTGGTGAGCGACATGGGAAATATCTAACTATCAATTTTGGATAAACTCTCTTCATTTTGAAGGCATTTCTTTTTGCCTCTCTGAATGACATAGTAGTTTTTCTCCTATTTTTATATAGAGGAGTGAATAACTAAGAGCCTACCATCCATAAATCATGGTATTTATCCTCTTATAAGCTTTCAAGACTAGATATCAGAAATTTTAGCTTAATCTTACAAAAAAATGTTGGATAATTTCAAATTGAAACAGTGGTAAATTCCTTTTTTATGGGACATATATTGCCTGATATATCCAAGTAGGCTAAAGACCCAATGTGATATAGCTAATCTTCATTAACTAATTCAATAGCTAACCCTGAAGCGCTGGAGGAATAGAAATATTGGAGTATGTGTTTATTGATAGTCTCTTTTGGTTTCAAAATTACTTAGAAATATTTTTCAAAGATTTCTGAGTGACTAGCACAGTCCTCCATTGAGAGGTATGTTTATTCATTTTGATACTTTATTTTCACAAAAGGATTGGTTAGCTAAGTGAGGAATATCTCACTATAAATGATGGATAAACTCTCTTTCTTTTGAAGGCATTTCGTTTTGCCTCTCTGAAAGACATAGGAGTTTTTCTGCCATTTTGATATAAAGGAGTGAATAAACAAGATCCCAAAGTCAATAAATAATGGTATTTATACTTTTTACAAGCTTTCATGACTAGATCTCAGAAATATTAGCTCAATCCTACAAAGAAATGTCTGATAATTTCAGATTGAAACGGTTGTAAGTTCCTTTGTTATGTGACCTATATCACCTGATATATCAGTGTAAATAATAAAATTTGGATTTGGAAACCGGCTATGCTTATATTTGCCTTCCCACAAAATTTTCCTTTAGCTTCCATATTAGGATTGATTTCTATATAGAATTTTGACTTTTTGTTTTTGATGTAACTTTTGGAGAAAAGAATAACCTAATAGATTTCGATATTAGGAAATTAAGAAATTCAACTCAGTTTGTTCTTGAAACTGGATATTTCTGTGTATTTTTATATGATATCATAATTAGCTCCATTCAGGTAATTCTATATACATATCTTTCCTTATGCTTGTTTCAATCCGATTGAGAGAATATCGAATGCGCAAGTAATAATCCTCTTAAGAACAATTTATCAAGATGAAATCTTTTCTGATTAAAGTACCAAATTTAATAAAGTTTTGAATTTAATGAATTTTCTTTTTATTTTCCAGGAGATATATTGTCCTCTATCAAATGAGAAGAAATAAATAATAATTATAGCAATATACCAGACAATGAAATCTAGAAAATATTTTTCCGTCAATTTCTCTGATTGATCAAATGATTGAATCAAAGGAGTAGTTGTTATTATTCTCGAACCTATCTTTTGAGGAAAATGGTGGATAAATTAGAGAAAAACTTCAATTTAGCAGTTTTTTGAGATTAAACCGCACAGCCAGAAATAGTCTTTACCTGATAATAAATTGAAAGATTGATCAAGAAATATTTAGATATTTAATATAAGGTTGAACTGTTTTTAGTGATGGAAATGATAAGTGTTCAATTAAGGCCTCAGAATCTAGAGGTTACAGAAGTTGAAATTGATATTTCCATCGCACATAGGAAAATTTTGCTCTAAATTGTTTTAAACGTGAATTTCCCCAAAACCATTACTTTCGTGCAGAAATATTGGTTTTATTCCCTCTTGGTAATAAATCAAGGTAATCATTTGAAATAATCAATACCTCTTAAATTTAAAAAAATCAAATTTAGAGAACCAAAAAGGATTGTTTGAGAAGAATGAAAACACGATTTCTCGTATATGAAAAAGGGGGATACAGGTGGAAAACAATTAAGAAAAAGAAGAAGCCCCCCGAGCCGGAGTTGAACCAACAACCTTGGGATAGTAGTGCTTATCCATTACAGTCCCACGCTCTAGCACTGAGCTATCGGGGGAGACCCATATTGGGTAACCCCCTCTGAGCAATTATGAACCCCACGTTTTGAATGCGATACTTTTCGCCTCATTTTTCTAAAAATCCAATTTGATATAAGGCATAAAGAGGGCCTTTAGATTGACAAACAATAAGTGTTGGATAAAACCCTTTACCCAAACATAACCCATCGCTCAGACCTCCTTCACATTTTAAATCTCGGGGATACCTTTAATAATTAATTAATGGCAAAGATTTGATTACTAAATTTATATTAAGGAGTATCTTCAAGAATCCATTTGATCCACTTTACAATGAAAAATTCACATTTGAAACTGTAACATAGATTATCATATGGCACCATTGAATCCATGAAGTAACTAGTTTTTTCTAAGGAGGCTAAAGAGTCTTTAAATACTCACAATCGGGCCCTTTCTTTGGAATATCCATTAATGAGAGTTTCAGTAGTTTTTATATGAATTTATAGGCCGGGGAAAATTAAGTTTTCAAATTAATCATGGGGTAATGTAATATATGATCCAAAGGGCGTGAAAGAGCAATGAAAATGCTAATTATTAGGCTTATTATTCACCGAAAGTATTTGGAGGTCTCCCTTTTCAAAAATATAAATAATGATTAGAACTCAAGTCTTAGTATCAAAGATTGGGAACCTGGGGTTGTAAGCAGACTACAGGTATTCATGTGAAATGGGATAAGACTATCAATAGCAGATTTTGGTAACTGCTTGAGGTACAATAAAAAAGAAATACTTTGATTTTGTTCATTTGGTAGAAAGAAGAAATGTAAAATAGTAATAAACAAGTAATTATTCAGATCAATTGCCTCGATGTTCATAACTTCCTCCCGAGTCATTGTTAATCTTTAAATGTAAATATTTTGGTATTTCTCTTCTCTTTCCGTAGAATTCCTGAAATAGGCATTTCTTCTCTTAAACACACACCCCTAATGCTCCCAGGGACTTCTTCATTATAATCATATTGGCTAGATAGCTGCGAAACAAGAAACCCAAAAAATTCAACTAGCCTGACTCACTCATTCCCCACATCCCATGTAAATGAAAGGAATACCCGTAATCATACTGTAAGTAAATCAATTCTTGATAGAATATGCTCACTATTTCTATGGTACCTATTTGTTTCTTTTTCCACGAACTATCAGAGCTTCATATCAACCATCAAATATCCGATCACCTAGCAAAATAACCATTTTTAACCTAACCACCTCAATCAGCTGCCATCACTCGCTCACCTACTAAACCTGACTAAAACCTTTTCTTTCGACGACTACTTTCTCTCAGCTCTCCTCTATATATTTCAACTTCCTATTTCCCTATTCCTCTTCTCTTTCCCTCAAGAAACTCATTCCTTTTATTTAAAAAACAATCACTTTATTCATTACTTTTATCAATTATCTTCATCAATTCATTTCGTCACTACGCTTAGTAATTTATCTTGTACTCATACTCGTACTACCATTTTATTCAACACTAATATTATATTTAATACTACTCAAATACTACATTTTCATAGTTCCACAATTTAAAATTATGCCTACAACTAATATAGGGATTTTCAACCAATCATTTAGCTTCAAAGTCTTCCTATCTCCTTTTTGCAGCATTTCATCCTAGCCATCTCTATTGTTTTTCTTTGTATTTTGTACCTGTCCTTTTAGGTAAATCTTTTCTCTCTACAGATATGACACTATTAGTAACACTGAAATAATATTTTTTTAGTTTATTTCCTAAATTACAACACTATTAACTTCTCATTCATGTGGGAGGAGGAAGAATTTTCTATGTGATGGTTGATTTTCCCATGCTAAATTCCACTATTGATTTTATTCTTGTTTCATTTTTACAACACAACTCATGAACCAAAATATTTTTTTCAGCTTAAGGGATTGCAGCGCCTTTTTGAAATTATTTTAAAAAAAATTCAAATATGTTGAGGTTTTTGGAGCAAATTTTGTGAGTTAACCATGAGCACGTATTTCATTCTAGATATTGCGATTTTGCTCTTTATAAACAATTATATTGATAAGCGCTTGAATGAGCGGGTCAGGTGGTATATAATAGATTCATTTTTTATATGAGAAAGATCTCAAACTTAATGAAGCTTAAAAGATAAGACTTTGATAAAAAAATGAAGCCAATCCTCATATCTAGTACTGTGTTATACTTTCACAGGCATTCATTATATATCCCAAATCTCTTGAAGCAATTTTATCCTGACTTGATATATATTGGAATAACTGGTGAATAATAGTCATCATTGAAAAAGAAGAATCTTCCTTCTTTCATCTGATTTTTTCAGCTTTATTCTTGACTGAAAAAGAAAAAGAGTAGAACTTGAAGCTCTGTATTATATTCAAAATCACTTGAAAGTAGCGTTATTACTGAACTAACATTACTTATTTTCTATTTATCAATGAATTCAAAACTAACCAATATTATCCTCTTATGAAATCTGTTTCATGTGGAAGTAGAACATGCCAATGGGGGGCCCTTAATAAAAAAAAGTACCCCCTCAGAGCTGTAAATTTTTCTTCAAAACTCAAGTTTCTTATTAAAGTTTTTCACATATTCTAAACTTGAGATATATAAAGTCAAGTACCTAAAAACAAATTTCTGTCATCCTGTGATTCAAAACCAGAGGGAAAGCATGAAAGCCAAAATCCCATAAACCCAATGGTACATTGAATACCACAAAAGCATTGAGCTTATTCAAACTAGCTCAAAATGTATCAACAGAAAGGAGAAACTCACCTCCTTCCAAATATACAATGCCCATAATCATAGAGCAGAGATTAACAAAGTTATTCAGGCTCAAAGAAATTACCAAATGAAAAACTTACTTTTCCCCTCTCATCTAAAGTCCAGAGAAGGGAACAAAACCCCTTCAAATGGGTGTCCAAGCTAAAGCTCTCAGTCTGGGAAATACAATGGTACAAGCCAAACTGAGGTAGCATCAATACTACAGAAGATATGCCCAAATTGAATCCTAATAAGGGTGAATAAAATTTTCACATCTTGTCTAACTTCTACAATTTTAGTGTGAGATACCTAAAAGTGGGTTAATTTTGGAAAGAGAACAATCAGGGATAGCTGATTTAGCCATTCATTTCCCATAACTCAGCTAGAACCACATTCATGGAGCAAGAAATTTTCATACAGGATTTGAGAATAATCCATATTTGGATACACATAATTAGACCTTGTACAACTTTGCCATATTGAATACTACATGTATCAAATGAGGTACTGTTGTGGAAGCCCAATCCAGGGCTACACAGCAAAGCAAGTTTTGGCTCAATAAATTGAAAAGTGAAGAATCTATTGCAGTATTAAGGTTAAAATCCCACAGTTGGTCCAATACACCTTTACTGTGGGATACCTTGCCATATCCTTGAATATGAGGTGTAAATTAGACAAAGGGGCATTTTTATCTTTCAATATCTCATAGCTTTTGAAATACTTGGGTCTCATACTGGTTCTGTACAGCATTCTACACATCATACATGTCAGGAGAGGGCTGTGTGGTCCACAGATGAATATTTTCACCCTGTATTGGTGAAACCTACCCAGATGTGGTTTCAAGACCAAATATTAACCCAATGAAGGCTATACAGGCCCTGTGAAAACCACAATCTAGTTCTTGGAAGTTAAAAACCTTCACTTCCTCTGCATGAAATGGTCTGGAGGACCTTTTGACCCATTTTCAGACATAAAAGGGACCTTTCCCTTCCCAAGAGAGCATTTACCATCCTTCTCTTTAATTCTTACATAGTACCACTGTTTACCAACAGCTAGACTCTTGGTAAAAAATCAGGTATAGCCATTATATTAGCTATTTTAGCATTTATTATAATAAGCCAATTTATACATCTACACCTAGGGCTATCAACAGTGCTCACCACAACTATTGCTCAATAGTAAAGCCCTGAATATTATTATTGAATCACTTTTTATCATTATTATTCATGTCACAGTCAGATTTAAAATTGTAAATACCTTTATAATCACTTTATCATACGATTAACCTCAAAATTTGGGGCCTGGCCATGTTTTTTGGACTTTTTTGGCTTAAAAAGTAAGTATTTCTTTACTTATTATCTTATATTTCTCTTGATATTATTATTTTCCATGTGAAAATACTCTTTTGATAAGGATAATACTGCAAAACATAATATATTATTATTTTTTCAAGTGGTATATAATTTATACCACTATGTTTTTTGCATGAATTTTTGAATTTTTTTGATTATAATTTCATCACCACCAGCAAAATTGGGCTTGACTTTTGTAAAACACTAAGTCCCTTGTAAATTTTTGTTTTTTAAATAAGAAGAAGACCCTTGTACTGTAAATAAGAGTTACAGAGGCCTGGTTGGATATATTGATAATTTCAACTTTCCCTTACAGAACTGTTTATAAGATTACACTTGTTAATTCAAAGTTAATCTGTGGGATATTGGAATACAAATAGTAGACCATAAATCCACAATCCAGTATTTTTTGATGTGTAATTGATAATTTCAATTACACATCATAATAAAAGGGTACAATATAGAAATATCCTGTATGAAGCCATTCTTAGATGTGCAAATAGAATTTTAAGAGGTTTTAACTGAAATAAGCCCTCATCCTACTGATTCAGAAGAAAACAACTTTATACTACTTGGGAACCAGTCACAAGGCAGAACACCTATGGAATTCTTGGACACAGAAGCACAGAAGTGAAAAGGGAAGAGGCCCAGTAAAATACTCATAATCAACAAGAAGTGGCACTAATTTCCACTATAAGAAGTAGAAAGGCATGAAACTCTGCATCAATAAAAGGTAAAACAACCTTTAGAGGTTATTGAGGGAAGGTTACAGTAATTGACCCAGCTGTAACCTCTAGAGGAAAATTTCCCAAAGCAGTAGATAACAAAGTGGTACAAGTGTAAGATGTGACTATGAAACTGATGATAATATTACTATTAATCAACAGTACTATGTCTGTTCTTATGAAATATAATAATAAAATACTATTATAACCACAATTAAATAATTAAAAATTATTTCTTTCATGTGTTAAACACTACTAGTGATTTTAACAGTGAGCAAGTAATTGTCTACAAGAATCAATTACAAGAAGATTTTAATAATAAAAAACTTCTTTTATTAAAATAATAAAATTATTTTAATATATAATTATCTTTTGCAAGAATAATTATAATGGTAATTCTTGAAGAAAACTAATTTTAGAGAAAAACTTTAAGAATTAAAAATAAATCACTCACTAATATTCCAAAGAACTTATTGAAAGATAAAGTAGAGAGATTTGACGTATAATTGTGGATTTAAGGATCAAAATGGATTTATAACAGTATTACAAAAATATATAGTTGGATTCTATGATTTCACGTCTTTCTGGTTGATTCTGAAAGATTTAAAACACTTAAGAATAGCTGTAACTAATACTTACTTGTTGGTAATAATGGTTTAAAATGATAATAAGATGATGATGTGAAAAAACAGCAAGAAGAGGCTTCTTTTAAGTCAACAACAGCTCACAGAGGCATGCAATGGAGCAAACTGAAAAACCAGTGAGTGAGAAGACAATAAACCTTTTTGGATTATTGATTGCATCATCTGTTATCACGTAAGATTATCATAATTACTTAATTGATGCTTTTACATGACTACCAACCTCAATATGGTTAAGAATAAAAGGACTAACATCTGTAAATCTTCTTTTACTCCAAAATAATCATTGATTTCTCAAAGTTATCAATGTTATTGCCAATTTCATCACAGGATGTAATTACTGTGAATTTTTGAATATTCAGTGTTTCACGTAGAATAGTCAAAAATGGACTGTAAGTAAAACTTTTAATTTTACTAGTAAAACTGTAATTATTCTTGGTCGTACCATAGATAATACAGTTCTCCATTAGTCCTGAACGTTTCAGAAAGATTCATTAAGAATTTTATTTTAATGAATTTTTGAAGTTTTTACCTCATTTCTACGTAGAATTGCAAATATCAGTGTTTCACTAGTTGCTATAAGGTAAATCAATGGATACAAGTCCAAAAAGGGTTTTAATTACTCTTCTAGGGTTTATCCATGGAAAGTAATTAAGAAATGACGTGGTTACAGGAGTCTAAGTAGCTCTTTACCTCCTTGGCACGTCACAATAGCAGGTTATTTGCTATTTTCTTAAGATTTACAGTAGTTGTGACATGGTAACCAAATTCCCAAAAGGTTCTAGTTTACCAATTAGGCCAAGATCAGCCATGAATCCAAGTTTTGGAGGTGTCCACACCTCTGAGGCCTCAGAAGTTGGGTACCCTGGCTCTCTTTGATGTCTTTTGTCCCCCTTGCTTATTTTTTACGTCAAAATAGAAATTCAAGCTTAGTGAGATATCCACTATGGGTGTACCAAACGTCCATGTAAGAATACCATGATATTAAGTGCTCAAAACATGCATAAGAATATTCTTAGTGTATATGTAACATGGGATTTCTCACTTTCCCATTATTTTGGCGTGAAATTAAGAAAAACAAAAATTTTCATGGATCTCTTATGTGGTATTGATGATGTGGTATTGAAGTATTTTCCATTTTACCACCTCAAAGAGTTAATTTGATCTTATTAACTCTATGGAGCTACCCTAGGTGAGCTTTGGTGTATAATTCAAATCTGGCCTTAAATCCATGGATTTACTTACTCAATAAAAGGTTATTCATCTTTTCTGAAATCAAAAATGATGAATTTTGAATATATGCATGACTTATGAGTTATGCATAATTCAAAATTTCTTTTTAAGATAACTGTGGCCTATTTGGGTATGTAAAATATACCTCAAGGCTCACAACAAGGAGCAGTCAAAGGCAAATACCATGACAACATGAATTTGTTTACTGCTTGCAAACACTAAAATGTCCCCTGTACACCTCTGGAGCCTTGGAACTCCAAGGAACCAGCTAGAGGACAGACAAGGAATGTTCAGAACCACAAGATCAGGGCCTGGACACCATAGTGGATAGCAGAACACTGAGGGAAGTAATATCCACACTGCCATTCACCTTTCAATTTGACACAAACCTCAAACCAGATGTCAGCCTGTGACTCAAAACCAGCGCACAAGCATGACAGCCTAATACCATCAACCAATGGTAAAGCCAAGATACCACCAAAACATGGAGCTGAGCCAAATAAGCTCAAAAGGTATCAAATGAAAGAGGAACCCCACCAATTTCCAAATACACAAGTCCCATCATCATAGGACAAGGAATACTCCAAGTTGTTGCTGAGCAAAAAGTTTATTTTTGACCTCTTATCTGAAATCCAGAGGAAGAGGCTTAAACCCATCAAATGGGTATTCAAATTGCAGCTCTAGGTCAGGGCTATCCAATGGTACTAGCCAAATTTAACTAGCACCAGAACTACAGGAGGTATGGCCAAAATAAGGTCAACTAAGGGTGAATAAAATATTCACCTCACATCTAACGTCTACAGTTTTAGTGCGAGATACCTAAAGTGGGGTCTTTTTGGAATGGGAACAATAAGGGATATCTGATGGTTCCATCCATTTACCCATATCTCTTCTAGAACAAAAGTTATGGGGAAAACAAGCTCCATACAGATTTTAAGCAGATTATACATATGTACAAAATGTCTTGTACATGGCATAACGTTTCCATATTGAATGAGGTACCATTTTGTAGAGCACATCCAGGGCTACACAATGAAACAGGTTTGAGCTTGATATGTCAAACACTGACAAAGTTATGGCAGTTTCAAGGTCAAAATCCAACAGTTAGACCAATACAGCCTTTGTATGGGATAATATCCCATAGCTATGATTATGAGGTATCAAAAAGACAAAAGAGCTTGTTTATACTTCAATAACTCATATTTTGGCCTATACGTGGGTCCTGTACAGGTTCTGGACAGCATTCTCCGTGTAATACATGTCAGAAGAGGGCTATGTGGTCCCCAGATGAAACTTTTCACCCTGTATTGGTGAAACCTGCCCAGATGTGGTTTCAAAGCCACATCTGAGCCCAATACAGGCTATACAGGCCTTTTGGAAACCACAAGTCAGTCTTTTGAAATGAAAAATCTTCACTTCCTCTATGTGGAAAGGTCTAGAAGACTTTTTTACCCAAGTTTAGGATGAAAAGGGGCCTTTTCTCCACCAGAAAAGGTTTCCTCATCCTGCTCTTAAATTCCTATGTAGTAAAACTGTCAAAAATAGCTATACTCTTTGAAAATAATTAGGCTATAATTCTGATATTAACTATTGTAGTAGTTATTATAGTAAACCAACTGATAATTATTGCACCAAGGGCTTTCAACAGTTCTCACCACCACTATTCCTCAATAGTAAAGCCCTTTATACCTCATCATCAACCTTTATTATCATCAAAACAAACTTTTGAATCATTTTCACCATGTCACAGTCATAGCTAAAGCTTGTAATCAGTCTTTATTAGCTTCATCATAGATGCAGCCTGATACCAGAGGACTGGAAGGATATGGATCAAGTCCTTCAGCTCCACCAACACCTCAAAGATTTATATCAATGAATAATGGATAAAAAGAGGTTTGACCTAGCTTTACACTGGGAAAGACTTGCAGTACACTTCCAGAAGATATTTCTCAAAGAGATACCCTTCAAAGATCTTATGGTAATCACAAAAGTATGGAATCCCAACAGGAAGTGCAGACTCCTGGAGCAAAGAGAAGCCGTGATAAGGGAGAATCAGGCCACTATCCAAGCCATAGAATAAAGACTGAACCAGCTAGATCATACTCTGATCCCTTCAGGCTCATAAGGAGTAAACCATCCAGACTCCCCAGTAGCTTCATACCATTCAGGCACCAGTAGATAATTGACCAAGGGTCACCATTATTCAAAATCCAAGGTACTTTCCAGGACAAGACAGGGATCAAAAGGGAAAAACAAGACTTCTTTCAACAAGAGGCAGAAAGAGTCAGACCCCATGATCCAGAAGAGATTGCAATTGATGAAAGAAGTACACCAGAGCCAGAAATAGTTTTAAGTACTTCTAATAGAATGCGAAGCCCCACTGATCGAAGGATTACCCCCACTAAGAATGGACATAGTGTTGTCACACCTGAGAGTAACATAAACAGCAATGAACTGTGGTTACAAATGTCCCAATTTTGAGAGCAAGCCCAAGAAAAGTTTTCAAAGATCCAAGAAAACAATGTAAGGTTGTAATAATTTACAACCTTACAACAAACAACCATCCAAACTCTGCAAGAAGGCTGCTCTAAACTAGGAAAATCCTCAGAGCAGACTTATAAAAGACTGAACCAAGTCTTAGAGGATAAGGGATTGAGGCCTGGATTGGTGAGAAAAAATGTAAAGGGCTTTCTACTTGAAAAATATTATGGAGTATTTCCCAGTGAGGCCTAATGTTGATTCTAAAATTACTCTGATGGTACTGGTTGAATAGGTATCTCAGGAAAACTGGAGAGAGCTATCAAAATCAACTTTAAAATTATCTTAATTATGGAGGGAAAAAATGTATAATTAAAAGACATAAAACTTGGTAAAAGTAATCAAGGTTTCAACATCCTGCAACAAAAAATAATATATGGTATGTTTCTGAATATTCCTTGCGGTGGGCATTAAGATATATTCCATAATCTCCAGAGGCACTTGGAATGTAATTATTTTGTAACACAAATATGTGTTATGATGGGCTCAGGGACTTGTTTGCAGAAAAATACATATATTTGAAATATTAATTATAAATTCCAGGGGCCAATATCCAAATAGGTTAAAGAATGAATTTATTATAGGATAGCTTCATTAATTAATTAAATAGGTGACCCTGAAGTTCTTGAGGAATAGAAATCTTGAACAATGTGTTTATTGGAAGTCTCATCTGGTTTCAAAATTACTTGTAATTTTTCTTAAGGATTTTTGAGCGAGTATCACATTCATTCATGGAGAGATATTTTCATTCATTTTGATATTTTATTTTCACGAGAGGATTGCTGAGCTAAGTGAGAAATATCTCACTATCGATGATGGATAAACTCTCTTTATTTTGAAGGCATTTCTTTTTGCCTCTCTGAATGACATAGTATTTTTTCTCCTATTTTGATATAAAGGAGTGAATAAATAAGTGCCTAAAATCATTAAATCATGGTATTTATCCTTTGATATGCTTTCAAGAGTAGATTTAAGAAATATGAGCTTAATATTGCAAAGAGATGTTGGAGAATTTGAAATTGAAACGGTGGTAAATTCTTTTTTTATGTGACATATATTGCCTGATATGTCCAAGTAGGCTAAATACTAAATGTGATATAGCTTATCTTCATTAATTCATTAAAGATCTGACCCTGAAGTTCTTGAGGAATAGAAATCTTGAAGTAGATGTTTATTGGAATTCTCTTTTGGCTTTAAAATTACTTGGAAATTTTTTGAAAGATTTCTGAGTGACCAGCACAGTAGTGCATGAAGATATATGTTCATCAATTTTGATACTTTCTTTTCACGAAAGGACTAGTGAGCTAGGTGAGAAATATCTCACTATAAATGATGGATAAACTCTCTTTATTTTGAAGGCATTTCTTTTTGCCTCTCTGAATGAAATAGTAGTTTTTCTCCTATTTTGATATAAAGGAGTAAATAAAAAAGATCCTACGATCAATAAATCATGGTATTTATACTTTTTACAATCTTTCATGACTAGACCTCCGAAATATTAGATTAATCCTACAAAGAAATGTCTGAGAATTTCAAATTTAAACGGTGGTAAATTCCTTTGTTATATGACCTATATCACCTGATATATCAGTTTAAATAATAAAATTTGGATTTGGAAACAGGCTATGCTTATATTTGCCTTCCCACAAAATTTTCCTTTAGCTTCCATATTAGGATTGATTTCTATATAGAATTTTGACTTTTTGTTTTTGATGTAACTTTTAGAGAAAATAATAACCTAAGAGATTTCGATATTAGGAAATTAAGAAATTCAACTCAGTTTGTTCATGAAACTGGATATTCCTGTGTATTTTTATATGATATCATAATTAGCTCCATTCAGGTAATTCTATATATATATCTTTCCTTATGCTTGTTTCAATCCGATTGAGTAAATATACAATGCGCAATTAATAACTCTCTTAAGCTCAATTTATCAAGATGAAATCGTTTCTGATTAAAGTACCAACTTTAATAAAGTTTTGAATTTCATAAATTTTCTTTTTATTTTACAGGAAATATATTCTCCTCTATTAAATGAGAAGAAATAAATAATAATTCTAGCAATATACCAGACAATGAAATCTAAAAAATATTTTTCCGTCAATTTCTCTGATTGATCAAATGATTGAATGAAAGGAATAGTTGTTATTATTCTCGAACCTATTTTTTGAGGAAAATGGAGGATAAATTAGAGAAAAAATTCAATTTTGCAGTTTTTTGAGATTAAACCGCACCGCCAGAAAGAGTCTTTACCTGATAATAATTTGAAAGATTGAACAAGAAATATTTAGATATTTAATATAAAGTTGAACTTTTTTTATTGATGGGAATGATAAGTGTTCAATTAACGCCTAAGAATCTAAAGCTTACAGATGTTGACACTGATATTTCCATCGTACATAGGAAAATTCTGCTCTAAATTCTTTTAAATGTGAATTTCCCCAAAACCATTACTTACGTGTAGAAAAATTGGTTTGATTCCCTCTTGGGAATAAATCAAGATAATCATTTGAAATAATGAATATCTCTTTATTTTAAAAAATAAAATCTAGATAACCAAAAAGGATTGTTTGAGAAGAATGAAAACACGATTTCTCGTATATGAAAAAGAGAGATACAGGTGGAAAGCAGTTAAGAAAAAGAAGAAGCCCCCCGAGCCGGAATTGAACCAACAACCTTGGGATAGTAGTGCTTATCCATTACAGTCCCACGCTCTAGCACTGAGCTATCGGGGGAGACCCATATTGGGTAACCCCCTCTGAGCAATTATAAACCCCACGTTTTTAATACGATTCTTTTCGCCTCAGTTTTCTAAAAATCCAATTTGATATAAGGCATAAAGAGGGCCTTTGGATTTACCAGTAATAAGTGCTAGATAAAACCCTTCACACCAATATAACCCATCGCTTATACCTCCTTCACATTTTAAATCTTGGTGATACCTTTAATAATTAAGTAATGGCAAATATTTCATTATTAGATTTATTTCAAGGAGTATCTGTAAGAATCCATTTTATCCAATTTACAATGAAAAATTCACATTTGAAACTGTAACATAGATTATCATATGGCACCATTGAATCCATGAAGTAACTATTTTCTTGCTAAGGAGGCCAACGATTCTTTAGATACTTAAAATCGGGTCCCTTTCTTTGGAATATCCATTAATGAGATTATAAGTAATTTTTATATGAATTTATTGGCTGGGGAAAATTAAGATGGAAAATTAATCATGGGGTAATGGAATATATAAGCCAAAGGGCGTGACAGAGAAATGAAAAAGCTAATTATTAGGCTTATTATTCACAGGAAGAATTTAGAGGTCTCCCTTTTCAGAGATATTAGTAATTATTGGCGATTCAGTCTTAGTATCACAGATTTGGAACCTGAGGTGGTAAGCAGACTAAAAGTATTCATGTGAAATGGGATAAGACTATCAATACCAGATTTTGGTAGCTGCTCGAGGTTCAACAAAAAAGAACTACTTAAAGGTATTAATTTGGGAGAAATAAGAAATGTAAAATCTTGATAAACAAGTCATTATTGAGATCTGTTGCGCCGCTGTTCATAACTTCCTCTCGAGTCATTATTAATCTCCACATGTAAATATGTTGGTATTTCTGTTCTCCTTCCGTAAAATGCCTGAAATAGGCATTGCTTCTCCAAAACACACACCCCTTATGTTCCCAGGGATTTCTTTGTTATAATAATCTTGGCTAGATAGCTGAAAAACCAAAAAACCAAAAAGTTCAACTAACCCGACTCATTATTAGCCGCATTTTATGTAAATAGACAGACTACCCTTAATCATAATGGGGGTAAATCAAGTATTGATAGAATATGATCACTATTGCTATGGTAACAAGTAGCTTCTGATATATGCAGGAGGGGGACGAATTGGTTATGTGTTGGTTGTTTTTCCCATTCTAAATATCACTATTGATCTTATTCTCTTTTCATTTTTACAACACAACTCATGAACCAAAATATTTATTTCACCTTAATGTATCACAGTGCCTTTTAGAAATTATTTTAAAACTAATTCAGATATCTCGAGGTTTTTGAAGCAAATTTTGTCAGTTAACCCTGAGCACATATTTCATTCTAAATATTGAAATTTTTCTCTTTATAAACAATTACATTGATAAGCGCGGAAAGGAGCGCCTGAGGTGGTATATAATAGATTAATTTTCAATATGAGAAAGATCTCTGACTTAATGAAGCTCAGAATATAAGACAATGATAAAAAAATGAAGCCAATGCTCATATCTAGTATTCTGTTACCTTTTCACAGGAATTTATTATATATCACAAAGCTCTTGGAGGAATGTTAACATGACTTGATATACCTTGGAATAACTGGGGAAAAATATGATTAAGAATTCTGAACAATAGTCATCATTGCATAAGAAGAATATTCATTCTTTCATCTGATTTTTTCGGTTTTATTTTTAACTGAAAAAGCAAATAGTAGAATTTTAAACTCTATATTACATTCAAAACCACATGAAAGTACCTTTATTACTGAAATACCATTATTTCTTTTTTATTTATCAGGGAATTACAAACTAACAGATATTGTCCTGTTAAAAAGTCTGTTTCATGTGGAAGTAGAACATGCTAATGGGGGGCCCTTAATAAAAAAAAGTATCCCCTCAGAGCTGTGAATGTTTGTTCAAAACTAAAGGCTCTTATTAAAGTTTTTTCACATATTCTAAGCTTGAGATATATAAATTCAAGTACCTAAAGCCAAATTTCTTTCAGCCTGTGACCCAAAACCAGAGCACAAGCATGACACCCAAAATCCCATAAAACCAATGGTACAGTAAAATCCACCAAAGAATAGAGCTTATCCAAACCAGCTCAAAATTTATCAAAAGAAAGAAGAAACTCACTTCTTTCCAAATATAAAAGTCCCATAATCATGGAGAAGAGAATAAAAAATTTATTAAAGCTAAAAGAGATTACTGAGTAAAAACCTTACTTTTTACCCCTCATCTAAAGTTAAGGGAAGGGAACAAAACCCCATCAAATGGGTGTTCAAACTAAAGCTCTCAGTCTGGAAACTCTGATGGTACTAGCCAAACTCAGCTATCATCAAAACTAGAGAAGATATGGCCAAATTGAATGCTAATAAGGATTAATCAAATATTCACCTCTCGTCCAACTTCTACAATCCCAGCGTGAGATACCTAAAAGTGGGGTAATTTTGAAGAGAAAAAAATCAGGAATATCTGATGGTGCCATTATTTTCCCATAACTCAGCTATAACCAAATTCATGGAGCAAGCAATTTTCATACAGGATTTGAGAAAAATCCTTATTTGGATAATGGGAATTAAACCTGGTATACCTTGCCATATTGAATGGTCCCATATTAAATGTGGTACCATTGTGTAAGCCTCATCCAGGGCTATGAAGTGAACCAAAATTGCGCTCAATACCTTGAAAACTGACAAATCTATGGCAGGATCAAGCTTAAAATCCCACAGTTGGTCAAATACACTTTTACTGTGGGATACCTTCCCATATTCTTTAATATGAGGTGCCAATTAGACAATAGCCTATGTTTATCCTTTGATATCTCATAGCTTTTTCAATACTGGGATCTCATACTGGTTCTGTACGGCATTCCACAAATCATACACGTCAGAAGAGGCCTGTGTGCTCCCCAGATGAATATTTTTACCCTTTATTGGTGAAAGCTGCCTACATTTGGTTGTGAAACAACCTCTGAACCCAATAAAGGCTATACAGGCTCTGTGAAAACCACAAGCCAGTTCGTGGAAGTGAAAAATCTTCATTTCCTCCCCATTAAATTGTGTGGAGGACCTTTTCACACATTTTCAGGATAAGAAGGGAACTTTCCCTTCCCAAAAGAGAAATCCCCATCCTTGTGACCCTTAAAGGTATTTTCATATACCCAAAAGACAACAAATAACAAAATAAGATACAAATATAAATAAAATGAATTTATTTATATTATCAAAATAAAAATTAAAATATAAATACAAGTTTATACACAAAAATGAAAATTCAATTATGATTCAAAATAAAAATTTCATTAAATTTTCAAATTATGAGAATACATCTTTACTAGAAAAAACTAAGTAAAAATGAATTCTTAATAAAATTAATAAAATTAAAATATTTTTGGTAAAAAGCTATATAAAATAAGTTATAACTTTTTATCCAATTAATAAACATAAGAAAATTACTACACCATTGGATTCTTCATAAAAAATAAGGTGGGGTCACCTCTGAGTAAAATTTCTGTAACTCTGTCAGGCTGAGTCTATGATAAATCAGTGATTAGACTATTTACTACTTTAACTATGACTGTGACACGGTGATAAAGGTTTAAAATGAAATTATTTATTGATGATAAGGGTTGATAATAAAAATAAGAGGGCTTTACTATTGTGAAATAGTGGTGGTGAGCGCTATTGAAAGCCGTGGGTGCAGCTTTACCTGGTGGGTTACAATAATAAAGTCTACAATAGTTAAAATTATAATTATACCTGGTTAATTTTGAAGAGTATAACTGTTTTTGACAGTTTTACTATGTAGGAATTTAAGAGCAGGATGAGGAAAGCAATTCTGGCTGTGAAAAGCCTCCTTTTTATCCTGAAATGGGGTGGAAAGGGTGCTAGACCTTTCCACATAGAGGAAGTGAAAGTTTTTTCACTCTCTGGGACAGGCTTGTGGTTTTCAAAGACCTGTATAGCCGATACAGGGTGAAAGTTTTCATCTGGGGACCTCACAGCCTGATTCTGACGTGTATGACGCGTAGAATGATGTGCAGAAACTGTATGGGACCCCAGTATTGGCTGACATATGAGGTATTGAAGTAAAAACAACCTCCTTTGTCTATTTGACACCTCATATTCATGATTATGTGGCATTATTCCATGGTAAGGCTGTATATGACAGCAGGTGGGAATCGGACCTTAAAACAGCCATACCTTTCTCAATTCTTGAGGTATCAACCTCAAGATTGGTTCAGTGTGTAACCCTGTATGTGCTCTACACAATGGTACCTCGTTTGATATGGGTATCATCCAATATGGCAAATTTATCCCTTGTACAAGATTTTTTGTACATTTGCATGGTTTAGGCAAAAAGCTGTATTGAGCTTATTTTTCCCATAACCTTTGTTCTAGTTGCAATATGGGGAAATTGATGACACCATCAGATAGCCACGATAATTTAGGTATCTCACGCTAAAACTGCAAAAGGTAGATGAGAGGTGAATGTTTGGTTCACCCTTATTTGACCTGAATTTGGCCATACCTCATGTAATACTGGTGCTAGCTCAGTTTGGCTGGTACCATTGGATAGCCCTGGCTTAGAGCTTCATTTTGAATACACATTTGATGGGGTTAAGCCTGTCCTTCTGGATTTTAGATGAGGGGTGAAAAATAAGGTTTATACTCAGCAACAACTTTGAGCAGGAATAACTTTGTTATTCTTTGTCCTATGGTTATGGGACTTATATATTCAGAAAAGGGTGATTTCCCTGTCTCTTTTGATACCCTTTGAGCTAATTTGGCTCAGCTCCATGTTTTGGTGGTATCTTGGCTACACCATTGATTTATGGTATTTTGGCTGTCATGCTTGTGCTCTGGTTTTGAGTCACAGGCTGACAAACTCAACTCTGAATAAGCTTGAATTAAGTTTTTAGTATCTTCTGTAAAAAATTGGAAAAACCTCAAAACCTTAACTTAATTCACAACACATGTGGTGTTAACCATCAATTTTTGTGTTAAAATTGAGGTGTTGTGTGTAGTTTAGAAGTTATGAGAAATTGAAGTATTTTCAATTGAAATGTCAAAATGTGCACATTTATTACATATATAAACTGTAATTTACATATGAGTTATTCATTATTACTGTTGGGTACTGTAATAACTCAATTGAATTGAATGTTTAAGTTACAAGTTTATTAAATGATGAGGAATTAAACAAAAAAAGAAATTAAAAAGATTAATTCTGGGGAAGAAAAGGTACCCTAGCTCCAAGGGGGAGCCAGACCCCCAAAATCCTTGCTGACAGGTGTGGGATGTCTGTGTCTCAATTAATGATGAGGTTTTAATACCAACCAGCGGGTTTTAACTGTTTCCAAGAGTGTAAAACTACCCTTAAGTGAAAAAAATCTCAGTAAAAAAAGTTTTAACTGGCTTCTACGTCTCTTACACACATTCTGACATGTTTTGGAGGCTCTAGACCAGGTATTACTATAGGAATGGCTGATTTAAGGGTCTAATATGGCTAAAAATAGCCAAAAATGGCTAAAGCCAGCCCTTTTTGGTCTAAACCAGGGCTCAATGATGCCATAATTGGCTTTTCTGTTGTCAGAGTGTTTTCCACAAGTGAAAAGTGTAAATTTTCCTTTTGGAGGAAGCAAATTGATGGCTATAAAAGAATGGCTTCCTTGCCCCACTTTTCTCTTCATGTCAGAATCTTTTCCTTTTATTATTAGCTTAAACACTGTTAAACCAATCAATAAAAGATTCCAAACACCTTTTTTATATCTTTTTAAACCTGTTTAACCATGCAAATAAATCATTATAATCATTTTTTGTAACTCTTATAATCTTTTTTACCCCTTGAACCACCCCATAAGTTAATTAAAGCATCTTTCATCACTGTTACCTTTGTCACTTTGTTTGCAAATTGACTCTGGTCACTTTCGAGGATTTTTTATCTTTAAATATCTTTTTAAAGAATTTGTTCTTGAGTTAATATCTTTCAGTTCTTTGCTCAATTAATTCCAATTGAAATTGTTCTTGAAGAAATTCCTTTTGTAGCCTTAAATATCTGTTGTAGAGTATTTTTGGATAAATGTTTATTGTTGTTAAAACAATAAATCTGTATAATATTATTGTTTTATACTTATCAAGTTAAAACAATAAAGTTGGCATTTTTTCTCTTAAAAATACTATTTCATATTATTTTTTAATCATCTTTTATCTCATACAAATTTTCAGGACAGGAAAAGTACTTGATTCTCAATCAAAGTTTCATATCCACAACTTACATTTGGGGGCCCAGCTGTGATATTTTACCTGTGACATGAATTTTGACTCTTTTTAAATCTTTTTCTTATATTGAAAAATTTAAAAACATATAAAAAATACTTATAATTCAAACAATCCATAAAAAATAACTTTTTTTCATATTATAAGTGAGGCTTTATCTTTCATTTCTCCTTTGAAAAATCTTTTTTTATTTAATTAATTGGCTTTTTCATTAATCTTAGTGTCTGAAAACGCGGTAAGACAAGATGATATTGCAACAGCCTTAACAGTAATAAGTGTTATTCCTGAAAGTACTGTGAATTCTGACCATAATAGTACAATTATTATAGCTCATAATAATCAACCAGAACCAATTTCTCCTGAATTAATTAACTCGGATATAAGTATTACCCTTCAGAAGGCAAAGGATTTGGCAAATAGTAAGTTTTTTAATGGAAAATCACTATTTTGTGCTTTTTAATCATAAAATATGCCTCCAAGCAGATCAACAGCCAGCTATAACCCCTCAAGCAGCTCCCAAAAAGGTCATAGACGTGAGTATGGCAGAATACAATCAGTTACAGAAGGACAAGGGTCATTTGATGACTTCCAAAATAGTAAATTATGTCATTCTGAAGCTGATAATAGTACTTTACCTTCAAACAGAGCTGACACTGCCACATGAAGCCTCAGTGGATATATACAATGCCAGCCAGAAGGCTTACAGCAATGCATTTTAGCACAAAGAGTACAAGATCCTGGTAGATCTGTGGAAAAACTGCATGAATTCTTACCTCACTGTGAGAAGATTCCTGGGCCATCCCAACACTTGCGAGTTACTCAATGGATGGAATCAATTGATGGAAAATTAAAACATGATGCTTTTAACAGCAGCATGGAGGAAAAACAACCCTCCACCACCCAAGCAATTTCCAAAAACAGCCCCAGTAGGCAAAAGTAGCAATTCCAACGTGAAAAAGCAACCACAAGGTCAGAACATGGCCAAAGGCAAGGCACCAGCCACAAAGCTTTACAGCCAGGGTTACAGAATCCCAAAGATTCAGCAGGATTCCATTGAAAATGTATTTCAGATGGCCAGAACAATGATGGAGTTACAGAAAAAGGAGGAAGCCAGATTAAAATATCAGAAATGATTTCTGAAATTTTTGATTCCATCCCAGAGTTGTATGAAGCTATAAATGACATAAAAAGTCATGTTTCTGACAAAAATTCATCCATTTGTAATAATCTTAAAACAAACAACTTAAGTCTGAGCCAAATAAATGAAACACTTATGTGTTTTGAGAAAGTCTTAAGAATTAAAATTTCTAATAATGACAATTCTTCTGGCAATAAAATAAATGAAAAATCTGCCATTATCACACAATTAACAGACAAATATTCTCAATTAAGTATTGATGACATAATTGAAACAAGAATTAAACAAGCCATAAGTATTATCAAGACAGATAATAAGAAAGTCCTTGATGACATTTCAAATTCATTTAATGAAGTAAAGACATATAAAATTCCGTTGAAAAAGTGCTTTGATGCTCGACAAGAAGCCGTATCAAAATTAACAATGAAATTGAATTAAGTCACTGCTGATAATACAATACGAACAGAGTTATGGGAAGAGCTGACACATAAAGAAGAAATTTATAAAATTGAAGTAATAAATTTAATACAAGCCTTCCAACATGAATTCAGAAATTCCCAAAGGTGTAGCAACAGGAAAATGAATGATATCAAACAGATACTGAACACCTTACCAAGAATATCTACACCTCTGAATCAAAATGAGGGTAGAGGAATCCCCAATCCTCAAGTATTGGATGCTGAAAATTCACAGTTAAAAAATGAATTTTACACTTCTTTTCATAACTTGGAACCATCAATGGGCCAAGCACTTTTAAAAGAAGTACCAAAACTTAAAGAATGGGCTCACTTCAGTGGTGAAGAAAAATATGCCCATAGGGAATTCATCAGAGGTATTGAAATGATTACAGAAGATTTTGAATTACCAGACAAATTGGTACAGAATAATTTAACACCTTGTTTACCAGATCAGCCCACGGATGGTATATCAAATTAAGACATGCACATGGACACCAAAGTTGGACTTGGTGAAAAAAGCAAATTATCAACGAATAGGCCAATGATACTTGTAGGTTTAAAGTGGAAACAGCCTTTGAATCTGCCTGTAAGATGTGTCTATGAAACTGCTGACAATATTTCTATCAATCAACAGTACTATGACTGTTCTCATGAAATATAATAATAAAATTATTATAACCACAATTAAATAGTTCTTTAATTAATTATTTCTTTTACTTGTTATACACTACTAGTGATTATAACAGTAAGCAGTAATTGCTTACTAGAACCAATTGCAAGAAGTATTTAATAATAAAACTTCTTCTGTTCAAATAATAAAATCATTTTAATATATGATTATCTTATGTAAGAAAAATCTTAAATTTAATCCTTGAAGAAAACAATTAATAGAGAAAAATTTCAAGAATTAAGATAAATCAGTCACTAATACTCCAAAGAACTTATCAAAGATAAAAGAAGAGAAATTTTATGGATAATTGTGGATTTAAGGCATCAAAAATGGATATATAATGGTATCACAACAATATACAGTTAATTTCTATAGTTTCATGTATTTCTGATTCATTTTGAAAGAATAAAACACTTAAGAAAAAGTTTCAACTAATACTTACTTGATGGTAATAAAGGTATAATAGAATAATGTGATGATCTGGTAAAAACAGCAAGAGGAGAGCTCTTTTAAGTCTATAAACACCTCACAGAGGCATGCCATGAAGCAAACTGAAAACCAGTGAGTGAGAAAATAATAATATTCTTTGGATTATTGATTTCATCATCTGTTGTCATGTAAGATTATCATAATTACTTAATTGGTTCTTTTACATGACTTCCAACCCCTTTATGGTTAAGAATAAAAGGAGTAAAAACTCTGAATCTTCTTTTATTCCAAAATAATAATTGATCTTTCAAATATATCAATGTTATTGTAAATTTCATCACAGAGTATATTTTCTGTCAATTTTTAAAGGTTCAATATTTCACGTGGGATCATCAAAAATGGACTGTAAGTAAAATTTTTAATTTTGCTTATAAAAGTATAGTTATTTTTGGTTTTTATATGAATTATAAAGCTCTCAATTGGTCCTGAAAGTTTCAGAAAGATTCATCCAGAACTGTATTGTGAATGAATTTTTGAAGTTTTTACCTCATTTCTACATAGAATTGCAAATAGTAGTATATGGGTGGTTGCTATGAGGTAAATAAGTAGATACTAGTCCAAAGAGTGTTTTAATTACTCTTTTGGGGTTTATCCATGGAAACCTTTTAAGAACTGACATGGTTAAAGGAGTCTAAGTTGCTCTTTACCTTCTTGGCACATCAAAATAGCAGCTTATTTGCTATTTTCTTATGATATAATGAAGTTTTGACTTGGTAACCATGTTCCCAAAAGGCTTTAGTTTACTAATTGGGCCAAGATCAGCCATGAATCCAAGCTTTGGAGCTGTCTACACTTCAAAGGCCTCAGAAGTTGGGTACCCTGGCTCTCTTTGATGTCTTTTGTCCCCCTTGACTATTTTTTATGTCAAAATGGAAATTAAGGCATCAAGTGAGATATCCACTATGGGTGTACCAAAGGTGCATGTAAGAATACAATAATATTAAGTTCCACAAGCATGCATAACACTATTATTATTGTATATGTGACATCGGATATCTCACATTCCCATTATTTTGGCATGAAATTGAGAAAAATAAAAGTATTCACAGATCTTTGATGTGGTATTGATGATGTGGAATTGAAGTATCATCCATATGACCACCTCAAGGAGTTGATTTGAGCTTATTCACTCTATGGAGCTACCCTAGGGGGAAGTTAGTGTGAAATTCAAATCTGGCCTTAAATCTATGCATTTACTTACTCAATAAAAAGTTATTCATCTTGTCTGAAATCAAAAAAGATGAATTTTGAATACATGCATGACTTATGGGTTAATCATAGTTCAGAATTTAGTTTTAAGATAATTTTGGCCTATTTGGCTATGTAAAATATACCTCAAGGCTCACACTGCCAAATTTAATGCTGATAAAAACAAAGCTTTACCATGATTTTGCCAACACAAAGACAGATTAACAGCGTTGTATCCTGAAATTTCACAATTTATGATCCATAGGAAAATGCTGAGAAAATTTGGAGCTGATTTTGAGCATGCTGTTAAAAGCAGGACTACTGAACAATCTTCAGCAGAAGATATTATTAATATGTTAAAAGAAGTAACCACCAGAACCAGAATTGGTTCTAGTAGGGTGAATGTCAAAGAAAGGTTTAATATGCCTTGGAAAGATTCTGTGGATAAAAATCCCAAAGAAAATTCCAATAATATGAAGTATAAATCTGCAGATATAATTAGGAAGGGCCATATTTGCCAAGGTACCACCCACTTAGCCAATGCATGTCCAAAAAGGGGAAAAATAAATGAAATTGACATTGAAAAAGAACCTGATGTTGAAAAATATGATAATATAATTGAAAAAAATTCAGATGATAAGTCATCAATATTTTCTGAATCTTCAAAATATATAGAAAATATGAATGCCACCTTTTACATCATGGAAACTTATTTCCACTTGCCACAATTAAGCAATGGTTTACTTGATTTGTCAAACGCTCAAGATGGACAGCTTATGAAGAACAAACCAAACAGGGGAAAAGGTTATACAGATGGTAACTCCTGTATAAAAGAAGTGGTGTTTGAAAACAAACCCACTAAACCTTTACTTGACCCAGGAGCCTTCTTCTCTTGTGTTGGCAAATCTTTTCTTGAAGCTTGTTGATAAAATTTTGAAGACCAATTGTTAGCAATTTATGGAAAAAAATTTAATAGTGCAAGTAATCCAATGAAAGAATTGGGAATCTTTGAGACCACTGTCATATTTCCACATATTAATCAAAATTTAAGAATCACTGTTGAATTTGTTTTTATGAAAAATTTCTTGAGTACCCATTTTATATTGGGAAATGAATATTTGATCATGTATGGCATAGGCTTACATAACAACAAAGACAGATACTTCACTATTGGAGGCAAAAAGCGCCAGAAATTTGCCTTTTTACCATTTAAAAGACAAATTACGGTAACCAAATTAGCACCAGTCAACTTAGATTTGGAAAAATTCAAATATGAAAAGTTAAATGAAGCTGAAATAAGCCTTCATATGACTGAAAAACAGGAAAATGAACTTTTTACCCTTTTATATGACCATAGAAAAGCATTTGAATCAGCCAAAGAACCTTTGGGGGCAATCACTGGTCATAAATTTGACATCATCCTTCATATTGAGAGACCTTATCCACCACTCTTAAGGAGACCTGCATATCAAGCAAATCCTCAATCAAGAGAAGATCTGGAAATCCATATTAAGGAACTTCTAGACCTTGGTTTAATGAGAAAGGTTGGCAATAATGAGGAAGTAGAAATAACTACACCAGTAATAGTGGCATGGCATAATGGAAAATATAGAATGGTTGGGGACTTTAGAGCTCTGAACACTTGCACTGTTCCAGACAGGTACCCAATACCAAAAATCCAAATTGCCCTTACCCAGATATCTCAAGAAGTGTATATAGCCACTATGGATGCCCTTAAAGGATTTAATCAGAATTTGGTGACACCAAGGGCAAGAAAATACTTGAGATTTATTATTCATTTTGGAGTATATGAATATTTGAGGATGCCTTTTGGTATCAAGAATGCACCTTCACACTTCCAAAGAATGATGAAAGAAATCTTCCCTGAAGAACTTTGAGAAGGATGGTTAATTATTTACATTGATGAAATTACTGTCTGTTCCAAAACTTGGGAAGAACATATGTACAGATTATCCAGAGTTTTGACAAAAATCCAATTTGTGAACATGATGATTTTTTTAAAGAAGTGCAATTTTGGATTTAAAGAACTCAAAGCACTGGGACATGTAGTATCTGGTTTATCCCTTGGAATTGACAACACCAAGGTTGCAGCAGTATTGCTGAAACCCATGCCTCAGAACAAAAAATGTTTTTGGGTTTGCAGGATATTAAAGGCAACAAATTAAAGATTTTGCATCCATAGCAATACCTCTTGATAAATTGTGTGACAAAAACACCATATTTGAAATGACTGTTGACAGAGGCAAAGCCTTGACCACTGCTCCATTCTTACAGATGCAAGAATTTAAACTGACTTTTAAAATATATATTGATGCATCAGGGGATGGGATGGGTGCTGCACTTCATCAAGTCCAGATTATAAATGATAAACCTGTGGAAGGACCCATATGTTTCATAACCAGGAAAATCAAGCCAACTGAAGCCAGATATAGAGCAAGTCAGAGGGAGTGTTTATGCCTTGTCTGGGCCTTGAAAAATTAAATTGCTTCCTGGAAGGATGTGCTTTTGAAGTGATAAAAGATTGTACCACTGTTAAGTCACTTTTAAACATGAAGACACCTAACAGACATATGCTAAAATGGCAAATAGCCATACAAGAGTATAGGGGAAATATCACTATTGTTCACAAAGATGGAAATATCCATAAAAATGGCAATGGACTGAGCAGATGGCCACTAAAAAATAATATTGATAATCCTGCTTATGTGCCAGAAGAAGCTTCCCCAAAAATATCCATAAAAGGAATCAGTGTTACAGAACTGCACACAACTTTCTTTGACTAGGAAAGAAACTGTTATTCTCAGGATAAGAAGTGTAGAGTTTCATGCCAATTACTTACTAAGGAGTGTAAAGACAATTCTTTTATACATGCCTTAGATGGGATATGGAAAAGATAATAAGATGAAGGAAGATTGCACTTACTGGATGGTATAATTCAATACAGAGCTAAGCATACATGTTTCATGAACATTGTGGACATTCAGCCTGTGACTCAAAAACAGAGCACAAGCATGACAGCCAAAATACCATAAACCAATGGTATAGCCAAGATACCACCAAAACATGGAGCTGAGCCAGATTAGCTCAAAAGGTATCAAACAAAAGGGAAAACTCCTCCCTTTCCAAATATACAAGTCCCTTCATCATATGACAAAGAATAACAAAGTTATTCCTGCTCAAAGTTGTCGCTGAGCATAAACCTTAATTTTCACCTCTCATCTGAAATACAGAGTAAGAGGCTTAAACCCATCAAATTTGTCTTTAAAATGAAGCTCTAAGTAAGGGATATCCAATTGTCCCAGCCAAACTGAGCTAGTGCCAGTATTACTGAAGTTATGACCAAATTCAGGCCAAATAAGGGTTAACAAAACATTCACCTCACATGTAACTTCTACAGTTTTAGTGTGAGATACCTAAAGTGGGGTCTTTTTAGAAAGGAAACAATCAGGGCTATCTGATGGTGTCATCCATTTCCTCATATCTCAGCTAGAACAAACGTTATGGGGCAAACAAGCCCAATAAAGCTTTTTCCTAAAACATGCATATGTACAAAATATCTTGTACATGAGACAACTTTTCCATATCTAATTATAACCATATCAAATAAGGTACCATTATGTAGAGCACACACAGGGATACACACTGAACCAACTTTGAGGTTGATATCTCAGGAATTGACAAAGGTATGGCTGCTTTAAGGTAACATTCCCAAAGTTTGGCCAATACAGCCTTACCATGGGATAATATCCCATAACCATACGTGTGAGGTGTCAAAAAGACAAATAAGCATGTTTATACTTCAATAACTCATACATAAGTCAATACTGGGGTCCCATACAGTTTCTGTACAGCATTCTATGCATCATACATGTCAGAAGAAAGCTATGTGGTCCCCAGATGAAGACTTTCACCCTGTATTGGTGAAAACTGCCCAGATGTGGTTTTGAAACCACATCTGAGCCCAATACAGGCTATACAGGCCTTTTGCAAACCACAAGTCTGTGTCACATGGTGGAATGTGATCTACAACTTGCCAGTATTAATCGGTCTTTCAACCGGTTTAATATCCTTTTCAGCAAGAGTTCCCTTTGCTGAGGTCTGGCAGACAGCATTGTGACAGTCTGTCTCAGAGAGTGAAAAATCTTCACTTCCACTACATGGAAAGGTCTAGTAGCCTTTCCACCCCATTTCAGGATAAAAGGAGGGCTTTCCACATCCTGCTCTTAAATTCCTATGTATTAGAACTGTCAAAACAGTTATACTTTTGAAAAATAACCAGGTATAACTATAATCTTAATTATTGTAGTCTTTATTATTGTCATCCAACAGGTAAAGCTGCACCCAGGGCTTTCAACAGCGCTCACCACCACTATTTCATGATAGTAAAGTGCTTTAATTTTATTATAAAATCCTTATCCTCTATCAATAACTTTATTTTAAATCTTTTATCACCTGTCACAGTCACAGTTAAAGGTGTAAATAGCCTAATTACTACTTCTACATAGACTCAACCTGACACAGGTCCTTAATCAATCTTGTACTTAAAGAATGCCATGAAAGGTCTTTCTCACGACATCTGTCTGAAGACAGAACAAGAGAAAAGTAAAAACCTGCATATGGTGGCCAATGTGGCAGAAATATGTTTCAGAGTATTGCAAAACCTATGACAGATGTCAAAAAGCAAATAAATCCACTGGCAAAAGACTTGGAAATATGATCAAGATCCAAGAACACAGCAGACCTTGGAAAATTGTCCATATGGATTGGGTAACTGGCCTCCCACCAGGGGGTGATAGAAGCTATAATTCTTGCCTAGTGATTTTTGACAGATTTAGTAAGACTCCAATCTTTCTACCATATCCCAAGGATGATACAGCCATGGATACAGCTCTTCTGATATGGAATAGAGTAGTATCATGGACGGGCATATTCAAAAACATAATTAGTGACAGAGATACCAAATTCACCTCAGCACTATGGACAAATCTTCACCAACTATTTGGGACAAAATTATCCTTCTCTACAGCCTACCACCCACAAACTGATGGTCTGGCTGAAAGGATCATCCAAACATTGGAAGACATGTAATGAAGATTTTGTGCATATGGCCTTGAATTCAAAGATTGTGGTGGACTTACTAATAAATGCTGTACTCGTTTACCAGCATGGGAATTGGCATATAAGACATCCATTAATGACAGTACAAATGAAACTCCTGCTATTCTAGAAAAAGGATGGAATCCCAAATTACCTCAAGATTCCTTGAGGAAAGATTTGGTTGAGATACATCCTACATCTGCTGGCTTCAAAGGAATTCTAGACAAAACTAGACAGAATTCAGTGAGGTTCATGGAAGATTCTTTTGCATATGCTAAGGAAAAATGGAACAAATCACATGCCACTACAGATTTCAAAGTGGGGTATTTAGTACTTGTATCCACAACTAACTTCAATAACATCAACGGATGTAGAAAGCTCAAAGAGTCCTTTTCAGGACCTTTTGTTATTAAGTCCCTCCATTGAGAAAATGCTGTTTAAGTAGAATTATCTGTAGAACTTAGGAATAAGCATCCTACATTTCCAGTGAGCTTGATAAAGCCATATAAATCTAGTGAATCTGAAAATTTCCCTTTGAGTAATAAAGTTCCCCAAGTTATACCTCCTATTGAATTATCTGGTATTGAAAAAATCACCAAAGTTCCAAAAGCAAGAAAGTTGAGAAACAATAAAGTAAGGGAATACCTTGTTAGGTACAGTGACCCAACTTGTGAAGATGAATGGTTAGCAGAAAAGGACATACATGGAGCTACTAAACTTCTCAGAAGGCTCAGACACACTAGAAATAACAATATTACAAAGTAATATTTTTTTAGGGGGAGGCAATGTAAGCCTTAGAAGTAGTTTCACATACCCAAAAGACCACAAATAACAAAATAAGATACAAATATGAATAAAATGAATTTATACATATTAGAAAATAAAGAATTAAAATATAAATAATAATTTATATACAACAATAAGAATTCAATTATAATTCAAAATAAAAATTCCATTAAATTTTAAAATCATGAAAAAACATTTTTACTTGAAAAAATTAAGTAAAAATGAATTTTGAATAAAATTAATGAAATCAAAATATTTTTGGCAAAAAGCTACATAAAATATATTATAACCTTTTATCCAATAAATCAAAATAAAAAAATCACTACACCATTGGAGTTTTCATAAAAAATAAGGTGGGGTCACATCTAGTTGAAATTTCTGTAGCTCAACTCTGAGTAAGCTTAAATTATGTTTTGAGTATCTTCTGTACAAAAGTTGAAAATCCTAAAAAACTTAATTTAATTCTCACCAAATGTGGCTTTAACCATCAATTTTTGTTTTAAAACTGAGGTGTTGTGTGTAGTTTAGAAGTTATGAGGAATTGAAGTATTTTCAATTGAAATGTCAAAATGTGTGCATGTATTACATAAGAGAACTGTAATTTACATATGAGGTATCAATTATTACAGTTGTGTACTGTAAGAACTCAATTGAATTTTATGTGGAAATTACAAGTGTATTACATGATAAGGAATTGAAGAAAAAATAAATCTTAAAGATTAATTCTGGGGGGGAAAGGTACTCTAGCTCCAAGGAGGAGACAGCCCCCCAAAATCCTTGCTGACAGGTGTGGTATGTCAAAATCCATGCAAAACTTCATCAATTTTGGCCTGGAATTGAGTCACAGGGTCTGTGTCCCAATTGATGATGAGGTTTTGATATCAACCAGGGAAGTTTTAACTGTTGCCAAGAGGGTAAAACTACCCTTAAGCTAAAACAATGTTGGTAAGAACCGTTTTAACTGGCTTAAACATCTCTTACACACATTCTGACATTTTTTGGAGACTCTAGACCAGGTAGTACTATACTAATGGCTGATTTAAGGGTCTAAAATGGCTAAAACCAGCCCTTTTTGGTTTAATCCAGGGTTCAATGATTCCATAATTGGATTTTCTGTTTTAAGATTGTTTTCCACGACTGAAAAGAGTAAATTTTACTTTTGGAGTAAGAAAATTGATGGCTATAAAAGAATGTCTTCTTTGCCCCACTTTTCTCTTCATGTTAGAATCTTTTCCCTTTATGATTAGTTTAAACACTGTTGAACCAATAAATAGAAGATTCCAACCAACATTTTAGATGATTTTAAACCTTTAACCACTTAAATAATAATTATAATCATTCTTTGTAACTCTTATAATCTTTTTTACCCCTTGAACCACCCCATAAGTGAATGAAAGCATCTTACATCACTGTTAACTTTGTCACTTTGTTTCCAAATTCACTCTTGTAACTTTTGGGTGTGTTTTCTCTTTAAATATATTTTGGAAGGATTTTTTCTTTAATTAATTTCTTGCAGTTCTTTTCTCAATCAATTCCAATTGAAATTGCTCTTGAAGAAATTTCTTTTGTAGCCTTGAATATCTCTTGTAGAGTATTTATGCATAACTTTTTATTGTTGGTAAAACAATAAATCTTTATAATATTTATTTTATAATACTTATAAAGTTGAAAACAATGGTATTGGTGTGTTTTCTCTTAAAAATACTATTTCATACTATTTTTTATTCATCTTTTGCCTTATACAAATTTTGAGGACAGGAAAAGTACTTGATTTTCAACCAAAGTTTCATATCCACAACTTACAATCCTTCTCTAAGATTCCTACATAGTACAACTGCATACCAAAATTTAGACCCTTGGTAAATAATCAGGTATAACCACAATATTAGTTATTGTAGTATTTATCATGATACGCCAATTCATACATTTACACCCAGGGCTTTCAACAGTGCTCACCACCACAATTCCTCAATAGTAGACCCTTGAATATTATTATTGAACTGTTTTTTTATCATTATTATCCATGTCATAGTCAGATTCAAATGTGTAAAAATGCTTATAATCACTTTATCATAGGATTAACCTCAAAACTTGGGGGCCTGGCCTTGTTTTTTGGACTTTTGGGGCTTAAAAAGTAAGTATTTCTTTACTTTTCTCTTATATTTCTCTTGATATTATTTTTTTCCACATGAAAATACTCTTGTGATAAGGATAATATTGCAAAACATAATATATTATTATTATTTCAAGTGGTATATAACCTATACCACTATGTTTTTTTTCATGAATTTTTGAAATGTTTTGATTATAATTTCATTAGCACCAGCAAAATTGGGCTTGAATTTTGTCAAACACTAAGTCCCTTGTGAATTCGTGTTTTTTTCATAAGAAGAAGATCCTGCTACTGTAAATAAAAGTTACAGAGGCCTGGTTGGATATATTGATAATTTCAATTTTCCCTTAAATAACTGTTTATAAGATTACACTTGTTAATTACAAGTTAATCTGTGGGATATTTGAATACAAATAGTAGATCATACATCCACAAGCCAGTATGCTTTGATGTGTAATTGATAATTTCAATTACAAATAATAATAAAAGGGTATAATATAGGAATCTCCTGTATGAGAGGCCATTCTTAGATGTGAAAATAGCATTTTGAAAACTCTTAGCTGAAATAAGCCCTCATCCTACTGTTTCAGAAGAAAACAACTTTATACTACTTTGGAGCCAGTCACACAGCAAAACACCTGTGGCACCCTTGGACACAGAAGTTCAAAATGGAAAAAGGAAGAGGTCCATTAAAAGCCTCATCATCAACAAGAAGTGGCACTAATTTACACTCAGAGAAGTCAAAAACAATGAAACTTTGAATTAATAAAAGGTAAAACAACCTTGATAACTTGTACAAGGAAGATTACAGTAATTACACCAGTTTTAACCTCTAAAGGAAATATCCCAAAGCATTAGATAACACATTTGTACAAGGAACAGTCAAAGGTAAATAGCCTGATAACATCAATTTTTGAACTGCTTGCAAACACTAAAATGTGTCCTGTACACCTCAGGAGACTTGGAACTTCAAAGAACCAGGTAGAGGACAGACAAGGAATGTTCAGAACCAGGAGATTAGTGTCTGGACACCATAGTGGATGGCAGAATACTGAGCTAAATCATACCCAAACTTCCATTCACCTTTCAAATCAACACAAAAATTAAACCAGAGGTGTGGAAAGATATGGATCAAGTCCTTAATCTCCACCAACTCCTCAAATATTTATTTCAATGGAGAATGGATAACAAGAGGTGCAACCCAGCTTCAAACTGGGAAGAACTTGGAGCAGGCTTCCAGGAAATATGTCTCAAAGAGATACCCTTCAAAAATATGATGGTAATCACCAAAGTATGGAATACCAATAGGAAGTTCAAACTCCTGGAGCAAAGGGCAGCCAGGATATAGGAGAATCCAGCCACTATTCAAGCCATAGAATAACAACTGAACCAGATAGATCATACTCTGATCCCTTCAGGCTCATAAGAAGTAAAACAGCCAGACTCCCCAGTAGCTTCACACCATTAAGGAACCAGTAGATCAGTGACCAAGAGTCACCATTTTTCAAAATCCCAGCTACTTTCAAAGAGTAGACAGGGATAAAAAGGGAAAAACAAGAATTCATTCAACAAGGGGAAGAAAGAGTCAGACCCCATGATTCAGAAGAGGTTGGACTTGATGAGAGAAGTACACAAGATCCAGAAATAGCTGTAAATACTTCTAATAGCATCATAAGCCCTGCTCATAGAAATGTTACCCCCACTGAGAATGGACATAGTGTTGTTACACCTGACGGTAAAATAAACAGCAATAAACTGTGGTTACCAATATACCAATTTTCAGAGCAAGCCCAAGGAAAGCTTGAAAAGATCCAAGAAAATGATTTAAGGTCATAATAATTGACAACCTTCCAACAAAAAACCATCCAAACTCTTAAAGAAGGCTATACTAAACTAGACTAAGCCTCAGAGGAGACCTACAAGCAACTAAACCAATTCTTAGAGGAGCAATACAACTGCTAAAGGGACAGGGAGTGTCTGGATGAAGCAATGAAATTATTTTTTCAATTTCTGCCAAAACATCAAGCCCCAATAATCAGCCAATGTTTTTAAGAATAATACATGCCACCAACAAGACATAAAAACAGATTTCTTATTGGAGAAGAAGTCAGAATTCCCATGAAAATACCAAGATGGAGATAACATGACTTATTCAGAGAAGGAAGAGCTTAAGCAGATTCCAGAGGCCTCAAGTTGGCCAAAATTCTATGCTGTAGAAGAATATGATCATATGGAGCTCATTGACTATATTTATGGACTCTTCATTTATTTGCCAAGTATACCAGATTACTGGATTAAACTCATCCTAAATAGAGAATTCAAAGGACATGTCAGTATCTGGTACACAGAAATGAAAGAAATTCATGGTGGAAGATTCAAGAAATCCAAACGTAAACTACTGGTACTTGGATATGGCACAATACCATTCCATTTGATAATAAAATATACTCAGTGGACAAAGATCCTTATGAGTGGTGTCTTAAACAGTCTAGAAGACCTAAAGCCATTGATTCCCATATGAAAATTTCAATGTGGAATAACAAACTCTTGATACAAATGCCATGAGAACTAGAGCATTCCGTAAAATGAGGATGCAATAAGAACTTCAATATAGATGAAATTGCCAACACCTTGCAAGATGTAATGAAGAGGACAAATATAGGGATATATTTCCCATATGAAGGGAGCAGTTTCAAAAAGAAACATCCTTTTAGGGTTGACAATAAAGACAAAACTAGAGAAACATTGTCAGAAGTGACTAAGAAGAAGAACTCTTGTCACAATTTTGGGTCAACAGACCAGTATTCTAACAAGTGTCCAAAGGAAACAAAAAAGATATATGCTATTGAGAAAGCCCAAGAGGAAGAAACTCAAGGAGAAAATTGTAAATCTGACTCCATGGGTGTTGACATCAGATATAACTCTAAATATGAGAAATATTCAATAGAGGAATTTCTTGTAGAGTACCAAGAGGAAACAGAACAAGAACTTCAGGAAATACAGCTTGAAGTGGGCCAACTACAGGACACTGAAAGTAGAATTTGCGCAAATACACACAAGATGCACAGAAGTTCTTATTGACACCAACTAGAGGAACAACATACATTCATGGTATAGCCACTAAAATAACAGTTTTCATTGACAATTATCAACATAAATTGATCTATGACGGTGGTGCACACTGCTCAATAGTGGCCAGAGAATATCTGGACAAAAGCTTCCAAGATTGGGAGAAGAAACTCTTTCCAACTAAGGCAAAGAATTTTAAAATTGCATCAGGAAAGGTGAAATCCATTGGGACTATTATCAAAGAGATAATTGTACCCCATAGAACAAGTTATATTGGACTCAACCCAGAGTTTGTAGGGCTTGAAGATCCCCACATCCAAGGTTTTTTACTGGAAATAGACTACCAAATAATGTATGGAATTGATATTTACAATAGTAAAAACATTTACATTACCATAGGTACGAACAAGGAAAAGAAATTTTCACTTGACATATACCAGTTGTCTATCCAAGATGCCCAAAAAGAATCACTTCATTAATTCAAAGAGGGACAATTCAGTGCTAGCCTAACTATCAAACAGAAATTCAGTTTACTAAAAAGCTTGACAGAAAATAGACCAGATCTTGCCATAGGGGAAGAACCCTTAGTCAAAATGAGAGGGAATGCTATAGAGATATATCTAGATGTGGAAAGACCGTATCCACCCATGCTTAGAGGACTCCATACCCAGCAAGTATGGGAACTAGGAAGGAAATTGAAAAACATGTCAATTAACTACTGGAAATGGATTTCATCAGGAAGATAGGACACAATGAAATAGTTGAAGTAACCAAACCTGTTTTTATCACTTGGAATGATTGAAAGTCTAGATTTTGTGGTGAATTCATAATACTGAACAACTACACCAAATCTGACAGGTATGCTATACCAAGGATACCCTATTCGATAGAAAAGCTGGAAAAATTCAAATACATCAAAAATATGGATTGTATAAGATCTTCCACCAAAATCAAGTTAAACCAAACTCCATGAAATTACTCATAGTTATATCACACATGGGTATATATGAGTATACCAGGATGTCATTTGGCCTCAAAAATGCACAAGCCCACTACCAAAGGATGATTGACACAATATTTCAAGACAAAATATTGGAAGGCTGGATGGTAGTATCTATTAGCTAAATAATCATATACTTAGAATCATGGGAAGAAACGTTTTGGTACATAGACAGAGTCTTGAGTATATTCACACCCATAAATCTGGAAATTTCACTTAATAAGTCTATTTTGGCCAAAAAGAAGTATTGGGCCTGGGACATAAATTCTCAGGCCTTACCCTGGCCATAAGAGAGAACAACGTAGAAGTGTAAGGTGTGTATATGAAACTTTGATTAAAAATCAAGTACTTTTCCTATCCTCAAAATGTTTATAAGGTAAAATTTAATTAAGAATAGTAAATTTTGATATTTTTAAGAGAAGAAACAGAAAATTTACTTTTTAAAATTTCTTAATATAAAACAATAAAATTATGAAGATTTATTTTTTTACCAACAATAAAACATTATCCAAAAATACTCTACAAGAGATATTTAAGGCTACAAAAGGAATTTCTTGAAGAGCAATTTAAATTGAAATTAAGTGAGAAAAGAGCTGCAGGAAATTAATATAAGAACAAATTCTTCAAAAATAGCATTAAAGAGAAAACATTCCTAAAAGTGACCATAATTAATTTGATAAAAAAGTGACAAACTTAAAAGTGATGAAAGATGCTTTGATTAACTTGTTGGGTGGTTCAAGAGTAAAAATGATGATAAGAGTTGAAAAAACTAATTATGAGAATCTTTTCATGTGTTTAAACGTCTCAAAATGGTTTGAAAAGGGTGGTCGGAATTTTTTATTTATTGGTTTGACAGTGTTTAAACTAACTATAAAAGGAATAGTTTCTTTGATGAAGAGAAAAGAGGGGCAAAGAAGAAAATATTTTATAAACACCAATTTCTTTAATCCAAAAGATAAATTTACTCTTGTCAGTAGTGAGAAACACTTTGACAAGAGGAAAGCCAATTATGGAATCATTGATCCCTAGTTTGGCCCAAAGAAGGCTAGTTACAGCCATTTTTTGCTATTTCAGCTATTTTAGACCCTGAAATCAGCCATTTCTATAGTAGTACCTGGTTTTAAGCCTTCAAAACACACCAGAATGTGTGTAAGAGAGGTCAAAAGCAGTTAAATCTGCTTCTACTAAGATTGTTTTAACTAAAAGGTAGCTGTACCCTCTTGACAAAAGTTGAAGCTTCCCTGGTTGCTATCAAAACCTCAATATTACTTGAGTCACAGACCCTGTGACTAAATTCAAGGCCAAAATCAATGAGCTTTTGTATTAATTTTGACATACAATGGCTTTCAGCAAGGAATCTGGGTGAGTCTGGCACCCTTGAAACCAAAATTTCTTTCCCCCAACAATTCACCATTCCAATTTATTTATTTTTGATTCCTCATCATGTATTATACTTGTAATTTACAGATGTAATTCAATTGGGCTTTTACATTAACCAAGTGTAATAATTTATACCTAAGGTGTAAATCAAAGATCACTTATGTAATACACCAACACATTTTGACATTTTGATTGAAAATACTCAAATTTCTCATAACTTTTAAATTACACACCACACCTCAATTTTAACATGAAAATTCATGGTTAACACCACATTTGGTGTGAATTACATGAATTTTTTTAGGATTTTCAATTTTTATACATAAATTACTAAAAGCTTAATTTAAGCTTATTTTGAGTTGAGTCATTGAAATTTCACCTAGACATGACCCGCCTTATTTTGATGAGGAAGCCAATGGTGGAATAATTTTCATAAGTTTATTTATTGGATATCAACTTAGAATAACTTTTATTTAAATTTTTTACAAAAATATTTCAATTTTAATGTTTTTGTTGAAAATTTATTTTTACTTTATTTTTTCAAGTAAAAGTGTTTTTTCACAATTTTGAATTTCAATATAGTTTCAATTTTATATTGTAATGAATTTTTTAACTTTTTTTATGATCTCTATATTTTTATTTCAATTTTTGTATGTATAATATAAATAAATTTATTTATTTATAATCATAAAACAATTTTTTATTTGTTGTCTTTTGGGTATATAAAAATACCTCAAAGGCACACAAGAGGAAGTAATGCAAAAGCCAGTACCAAAGAACATCAAAGAGATGCAATCTTTCCTTGGATTTTCTAGCTACCACAGAAGCCACATCAAATGTTTTGCTCAAATAACAAGTATATCATACATGTTATGTTCAGAAGATGTAGTTTCTGAAATTTGCAAGCAGATGGGGGATGCATATGAGACAATCAAACATGAACTCACTAATACACCTTTCCTCTTGCTCTCTGACTTTGAATTACCATTCAACTTGTACATAGATTCAGATTGCAGTCTAGCAATAGGGGCAGCCCTTCACCAAAGACAAATTGTATATGGTGAACCTAGGGAAGGGGTAATATGTGATATCTCCAGGAAACTGAGCAATTCAAAGGCCTGATATGGAGAACCCCAGACTGAATGGTTATTTTCTGTTTGGGTCCTAGAAGAACTCCATCATTACTTGTAGGGTGCTGTCTTTGAAGTTTACACAGACTGCACAAGACTCAAGTCTTTTCTCAACATGAAGACTACTAAAAGAAACATTTTGATATGGCAAATAGCCATCCAAGAGTATAGAGCCAAAAGGACTATCATATACAAGGAGGGAAGAGCCACGCTAATTCTGATGGCCTCAGTAGATGGCCATTTGAGAAATTCAAAAGAAAACCAGCTTATTACTTATAATTAGCTTCCAAAGCTCCTATACACTTCATGGAAATAGATAGGATAAAGAACTTCTGATTATCTGAATGGGCACCAGGAAGTGGTACCTCAGATAATACTAAGAGTGAACCAGAGGAAACAGAATATTCAATATTGGGAATAAGCTCATCTGAACTTCAAAATGATTTCTTACTTCAGTTACGAATACTTATGCCAAACACAAACAGTTTAGCATATCTTTACAACTCTTCTGACAAACATACAGGAGCCCAGAGCTGTAATCCCATTTAGAGGAGCCCTGGTTGAGGGGATATAAGGAAAATAACTCTTTCCTTATAGGAGGACTGCTTTCTCACAGAAAAAAGCACACAAGTGTCCTCACAGTGATATACAGGGACCATATCCCCCTGATCCTGCACAAATGCCATGATTGCTTATACATGGGGGAAATGAGTCAATACAGGAAAAAATAGATGGTAGCAAGAACAGCTTTGTGGCCTCAATAGGAGCAAGAGTGGAGTGAAAAAATCAACACCTGTGAATGAAGTAAGAATGAAAACAGAAAACATGGGAAGAAATATGCACTCCTCCAACACATAGAACAACCCAAAAACCCAAAGAAAGCCATCAATACAGACTGGGTAACAGGAATTGTCCCATTAGGAAAAGAAAACTCCAACAATTGCCTACACATAGTAGACAGGTATAGTTAAAGTGTCAGATGCCTACCATGCCACAAAGAGGACACAGCTATGGAAACAGCTTTGTTATTCTGGAATAAAATCATAGCTGCATGGGGAATTCTTAATATGTTCATCAGTGATAGGGAACCAAAGTTCATGTCAGAATTTTGGACTAACCTCTATGATATTCTTGGAACTAAACATCTACTTTCTACAGACTACCATCCAAGGACAGATGGCCTAGCTGAAAATTTTAACAAAACAATGGAGGAAATAAGTACAAGGTTCTGTAAATATGGAATGGAATACAAGGACCATGAAGGGTATACCCATTTCTGGGTTACACTTCTACCAGCAATCCAACTGGCTTAAAACAAGATAAGTACTCTTGTGATCCTGTGAGGTATGTGTGACATACCCATAACGCCACAAATAACATTACACACAGTGGATTTAGTCTTAAACAGAATTATTGGCTGAATTTAAGATAAAAAATAACAAAAAATAAGTATAAATTCTTTTGGTTAAACAAAGTTATAATTATTATTTCACTTTTGGATTCTACTCCAAAAATAACCTATAGGGTGTTATACCCAAAAATGAATATTTATTAATTTATTAGAAGATTTCAGAATATCACAGTACAATTGCAATTATTTTGACATTTTTTTAAAATTGCTAAATTTAAGCTCAAATAAGCTTAAATTTAAAGTTTCATAAGGTTTATGCAAACATACCAAAGTTTTGGTCAAAATTAAGGTGTTGTGTATACTTACTGAATTGGCTAAGGATTCTCCATACAGAATGTAGATCCTGAATGATCTCAATTCAAGAGGTTTTAAGGCCATAATATGGCTTTAAATAAATAAAAGGGCAAAATTGGCGCAACAAGGTGGGACAAAGGCAAAAAACCAAACAGAGCTGGGGTACCTAATTTTTTGAATCTTCAAGTATTCAATTAAGGACGTCCACCTGTATTGGAGGATTTTCAAACTCATTTAAGCTTTAAGATCAGAATTTGATTCAACATTAAAGCTTAAACTGGTTTTATCCCAATTTGGACAGGAATTTAAAGCTGCAAAAGGGTAAATCCCAATATGCAAGCTTGAAGTTAAGGTTTTGAGAACTGTCAAAGCGTAAATAAGCTTAAAATTTTAAATTTACAAGCATTAAAACCTTATAAAAAGTTAAGGTTTGGTGTATATTGCTATTTTACGTGGAAAAATAGCAATAATTTAATAAATTCATTAAAAATCCAATTCTTAATGGATTTGGTTGAAGTTCTCACACAGCTTAAAAATTAATGCTATCTATGTGTAAATGCAATTGTCATTGACTTTTATAAACAGGCTTTATTGGTAATTAACCTATCAATTTACTATTCCAATTATAATTCAAGAAAATTGAGATTTCTTTAAAAATTAATTAAAATTTGATTTTAAGAGATTTTTGGTTGTAAATATATTTTGAAGTTGTTCATGTGATTAACTTTAATGTAAATTAACTTAATTTATATTAAATTTTAAAATAATTAATCCAAAAGAGGATTAAAGATACTTGGAGTTAAGAATAATACTGGTAGTTATAAATTGCAATTAAAAATAAATTATCCTAATTTAATAGACTTATTTTTAAGTATGGTTTTGCAGTTTTGACCTGAGAAAGCCCTCTTTATAAATTACATATTATGAGAGTTGCTCTGTAGACATAAAAATAGTCTATTCATCAATGTTTTTGTCCATCACTCATCATCATGCAAATCATATTAGACATTTAAACAGGTAAAGTTTTACTAAATATGAAATCCCATTATTAAAGTGATTCTTAAGTTATTTTAGTCTTTATTAATTCTAAAAATTAAAGAATTGGAATAATAGAATTCAGATTATTGTTGTAAGCACCAATAAAATCTTTTATCACATAAAATTATTGTGTTAAATATCTTGCAAAATCCACAAATTCCTCTTAAAAAATTTAAATCATATTTTTGATTATAAAACGTTGTTATATCTTTTAAAATATTGATTTTTGGCGTGTTTTTAACTTATAATAATTATTTAGTATAATAACATTTGTTTTTTGACTCGTTGTATTAAATAAATAGTATAAGTAAGTTTTGTTTAAAGTTCTGTATTTTTCTATGTAGTGTTAGTTTTTTTATAAGAATTATCTCTACACAGTGTGTGTGATGATTTCTTTTATAAATAATATTCTTATATTATTTATATGTGGACAAATATTAATATTTTCCACATGTAATTGTCTCATTAAGAGATTTACACTTCTTATTGTTAAAACTGTCAGTGACTATAAAATCAATAGAATAATTATAATTTACTATAATCATAATTCTTTTTCATTATTTTATTATTTGATCATGATTAAATTTCTCTTTTTATATAGAATTATTTTAATAATTATATAATATTCTTTACTGTGGACAGTCATAGTACTCTTGATATTTGTTACTATTATCAAGAGTTTCATAGACAAACCTTATGACTCTACTACAGGAAGATGATCCTCACTGATAGAGAAAGGGTGTAATCCCTTAATGCCTGTGGATCACTTGAAGAAAAATATTCTGCATATCCACTCCAAAAGCAACTACATCCATGTTATGTGAAAGAGGGCTTGTGTGTCAGGATGAGTCTATGTTGAAGTGGTAATAAAGCTACTTACAACTAAAGCTATGACTGTGACACATGGAAAATAGTTTAAAAATGCTTTTATAAGGGTTAAAGATGGATTGATTTAATAATAAAAGGGCTTTACTATAAGGAATATAGTGGTGGTGAGCGCTGTTGAAAGCCCTGGGTGCAGCTTTACCTGTTGGGTTACAATAATAAAGACTACAATACTTTAAATTAAGAGTATGCCTGTTTATTACCCAACAGTAAAACTTTTCTTGACAGTTTACTATGTAGGGTATTCAAGAGCAGGATGAGGAGACAATTCTGGCTGTGAAAAGCCTCCTTTTTATCCTGAAATGAGGTGGAAAGGGTGCTAGACCTTTCCATGTAGAGGAAGTGAAGATTTTTCACTCTCTAGGACTGACTTGTGGTTTGCAAACAGCCTGTATTCCCTGTATTGGGCTCAGATGTGGTTTCAAAACCACATCTGGGCAGTTTTCACCAATACAGGGTGAAAGTTTTCTTCTGGGGACCTCACAGCCTGCTTTGGACGTGTATGACGCATAGAATGCTGTACAGAAACTGTATGGGACCCCATTATTGACTGACTTATGAGTTATTGAATTATCAACATGCTTCTTTGTCTATTTGACACCTCATAATCAGAGTACAACTGTATCCTGTCATAATACAGTTGTATTGGTCATATTGTGGGATTATAACCTTCAAATGGGCATACCTCTGTCAGTTTTTGAGATATCATTCTCAAAGTTAGTTCATTGAATAGCCCTGTATGGGCTCTACACAATGATACCCACATTTGTATGGCTATCATCAAATATGACAAAGTTATCCCATGTACAAGGTTTTTGTACATAGGCGTGGTTTGGGCAAAAAGCTGTATTGAGCTTGTTTTGCCTCATAGCTTCTGTTATAGGTGAGATATGCAGAAGTGGATGTCACCATAAGATATCCCTGATTGTGCTCTTTCCAAAAAGACCCCACTTCAAGTATCCCACACTAAAACTGTAGGAATTGGATGAGATGTGAATGTTTTGTTCACCCTTATTTGGCCATAACTCAAGTAATACTGGTGCTAGCTCATTTTGGCTGGTACCATTGGATGGCCCCGACTGAGAGCTTCATTTTGAATGCCCATTTGATGGGGTTAAGCCTCTTCTTCTAGATTTTATATGAGGTGAAAATTAAGGTTTATGCTCAGCAATAACCTTGAGCAGGAATAACTTTGTTATTTCTTGTCCTATGGTGATGGGACTTATTTTTTAAGAAAGAGGTGAGTTTCCTCTTTCTTTTGATACCTTTTGAGCTTATTTGGCTCAGCTTCATGTTTTGGTGGTATCTTGGCTATACCATTGGTTTATGGTATTTTGGCTGTCACGCTTGTGCTCTGGTTTTGAGTCACAGGCTGACATACCCTCCCTCTAAAAAAGGCTCATCATTGAGGAGACTGTTCAGTCCTCCTAGAGGCCCTGAATCTCCTTAGATGAAGGTTCCCATCTGGTATGGCATCCTCAGCCAACCATTTGTCTTTATCAGCTGTCTGGTGTTTGAATCTGACTAAGTATTGTCTTTTATCCTTTCCATTAAGTCTGATCTTCCTGGCCCTGATGATCTTACTCACAGGTCCTGGGGAGTCCTTCACTTCCACTATGTCAGGTGGTGTGGGTTTCTTCTTCCTGGAGGGGAATTTATCCTCCTCTGTTTGAAAGTATGGCTGGACTAAACTTACTGGGAAGACTGGGTGCTTCCTGGAAAATTCCTCTGTAAGTTTGACTTCCACTGCATTCTTTCCTATCAACCTAATGATAGTGAAAGGCCCTACAAATGAGTCCCTCATCTTCTTGGGTCCTGTAAGATTATTGAAGTTCAGTGTAGACACTAGCACCTAGTCCCCTTCCTTAAAGTCAGGTTCCATGTGTGTCTTGTCCCACCTCTGCTTATTATATTCTTTCACCTCAGCTATGCATTTGGCAGCTGTGTCACAAGCCCTTTTCCACATATCATGGAAGTCTTTTGCTGTGGGGTGGATGGTTAGAAGATTCTTCTTCAAGTGATCCACAGGCAACAGGGGATTCCACCCTTTTTCTACCACTGCAGGTGTTTTTCCTGTTGTAGAGTGCTGACTTGTATTATAAGCCAGCTGGACAGCTGGTAGAAGGGTAACCCAGTCATGGGTGTATCCTTCATGGTCCTTGTATTCCATGCCATAGGCACAGAACCTTCTAAGAATGTCCTCCATAGTCTGGATCATCCTCTCAGCTAGGCCATCTGTTTGGGGATGGTAAGCTGTGGAAAAATCAAGCTTGGTGCCAAGCATGTCATACAAGTTGGTCCAAAATTCTGATGTGAATTTTGGGTCCCTATCACTAATGATGATTTTAGGGACTCCACAGGTAAATATGATGTTATTCCAAAATAACACGGCTGAACCTATCAACTATGATTAGGCAGGCATTGTAGTTTTCTTTGCCTCCTGGGACAAGTCCTGTGACCCAGTCCATGTTGATGGTTTCCCATGGGTGCTTGGGTTCCTCTATGTGTTGAAGTAACCCATACTTCTTCCCATGTTTCCTGTTTGCCTTTTGGCATCTTTCACAGGTGTTGATGTATTCACTCAACTCCTGCTCCCACTTGGGCCACCAAGCTGTGCTTGCTACCCTTTCTTTGGTCCTGTCTTCACTCATGTGTCCCATATAGGGGCAGTCATGGCATTCCTGCAGGATCAATGAAATGTGGTCCCTGTCTACCACTGTGAGTGCACTTGTGTGCTTTTCTCTGTGGTAGAGCAGGCCATCTATAAGGAAAAACTTGTTATCCTTATAGGCCCTCAACCAGGGTTCTTCCAGCTGGGATTCCAGTTCTGGACTCCTGTATTTTTGTTGAAGGAGTTGTAGTAGTATGCCACACTGTTTGTGTTTGGCATAAGACTTCAGTACTGCACTAAAAAATTCATTGTGCAGTTCAGAGGAGCTTATTCCCAATATTGGAGTTTCTACCTCCTCTGAATCAGTGTTTCCACTGTCAGGGGTACCACTCTCTGGTGCCCATTCAGAAAATCTGAAGTTCTGCTTCCTATCTATTTCCATGAAATGGATAGGAATCTTGGCTGCAACTTCAGGGTCATAAGTGGGATTTCTTTTGACATTGTCCAGTGGCCATCTGCTAAGGCCATCTGCATTGGTATGACTTTTACCTTCTTTGTATATGATGGTCATGTTCCCTCTATACTCCTGGATGGCTATTTGCCATCTCAGCATGTGTCTATTTGTAGTCTTCATGTTTAGTAAAGACTTCAAGGCTGTGCAGTCTGTGTAGACTTCAAAGACTGCACCCTCCATATAATAATGAAGTTTTTCTAGAGAGCAGACTAGACATAGACATTCAGTCTGGGTGGCCCCATACCTGGCTTCTGAATATTTCAGCTTCCTTGAGATGTAGCAAATCACTCCTTCTCTTGGTTCACCATCCACAATTTGTCTTTGGTGAAGGGCTGCTCGTAGGCCTTGACTGCATGCTGCATCTATATATAACTTGAATGGTAGTTCAAAGTCAGGTAAGATGAGCACAGGTGCATTAGTGAGTTCACATTTGATCTTCTCATATGCATCCCTCCTTTCTTTGGTTATTTCAAAAACTACATCTTTTAAACATAACTTGTATAAACTACTAGTTATGTGTGCAAAGTTTTTGATGTGGTTTCTAAAGTAGCTAGCAAACACAAGAAAGGATTGCATCTCTTTGATGCTTTTTGGTACTGGCTTTTGCAGTACTGCTGCTACTTTGTTCTGGTAAATTTCCAGACTAAGACCTGAGACTTTATGTCCTAGAGCCAGTAGCTCTTGTTGGCCAAAATTGCATTTTTTGAGTGAAATTTTGAGATTTATGGGTGTGCATTTACTTAGTACTCTGTCTATGTATTTCATATGGTCCTCCCATGTCTCTGAGTATACAATGATATCATCAATATATACCACCATCCAGCCTTCCAATATTTCATCTTGAAATATTGTGTCCATCATCCTTTGGAAGTGGGCTGGTGCATTCTTGATGCCAAATGGTATTCTAGTGTACTCATATGTGCCCATATGGCATATTATTCTGAGTAATTTCATGGCATTTGGTTTAACTCTATTCTGGTGGAAACCTTTCATACAATCCATTTTGGTTATGTATTTGGCTTTAGCTAGTTTATCCAAGGCATGAGGTATCCTGGGTATAGGGTACCTGTCTGCTCTTGTGTAGTTGCTCAGGGCTCTGAAATTTCCTCATAGTCTATACTTGCCATCATGCCAGGTGATTAGGACAGGGGTGGTGATTTCCACTATTTCATTATGTCCAATCTTCCTAATGACATCCATATCCAGGAGTTCATTGATATGTTTCTCAATTTCTTTCCTGGTTTCCAGGCTTGCTGGATAAGGAGGTCTCCTCAGCATGGGTGGATAAGGTCTTTCCACATCCAGATATGGTTCTATATCATGTCCTTTTATCTTGCCTAATGGTTCTTCACCAATGGCAAATGCTGGTCTGTTCTTTCTCAGCATCTTCAGTAAACTTAGTCTTTGTTTACTGGTGAGGGTAGTGCTAAACTGTCTCTCTCTGAACTCCTTCAGATGTTCTTTTAGTGGGTCTTGGGAAGATATCTGGTATATATCAAGTGAAAATTTCTTTTCCTTGTTAGTACCAATGGTGATGTGCCTATTTTTAATGTTGTAAATGTCTATGCCATACATCCTCTGGTAATCTGTTCCCAGTAAAAACCCTTGTATGTGGGCATCCTCAAGCACTACAAACTCTGGGTTGAGTCTGATATTGCCCTTCCTGTGGTGTATAGTTATCTCTTTGAGAATTGTCCCAGTGGAAGTCATCTTCCCTGATGCACTTTTAAAGTTCTTTGCCTTAGTGGGAAAGAGCTGTTTTTCCCAGTTTGGGAAGTGGGTATCCAGATAGTTTCTGGCCACTATGGAGCAGTGTGCTCCACTATCAATGATCAGTGGGTGCTGAGCATTGTCAATACAAACAGTAATTTTTGTGGCGGTCCCATGTATATATGCCATTCCTTTGGTTGGTGTAACCAGGAATGTTTGTGCATCTTGTGTGTGTTTGCGCAAGTTCTTGTTAGCAGTGTCCTGTGGAATGCCTTCTTCCAGTGGGGTTTCCTCTTGGTATTCCACTAGAAATTCCTCTCTTGGGTCTTGATCATCATCAGATGGTTCTCTGATGGCATCACCCATGGAGTCTGATTCAGAATCCTCTGTTGGAGGTTCTTCCTCAGGGACTTTCTCTATGGCATAGACTTTTTTCTTTGCCTTTGGACAGTTGTTGGCATAGTGGTCTGTTGAACCACAATTGTGACAAGAATTCCTCATCTTTGCCACTTCTGCCACTGTTTCTTTGGGTTTGTCTTTAAACTCTACCCTAAAAGGTTGTTTCTCTTTGAAACTACTGCTCTTATATGGGGTGAATTTCCCTATATTAGTACTTTTCCTTATGTCTTGTAAGGTGTTGGCAATATCATCTAGAGTGCAATTTTGGCTGCATCTGCATTTTACTGCATGCTCTAGTTCTCCTGGCAATTGTGTCAGAAGTTTGTTATTCCTCATTTAGATGTTCATCTGAGGATCAATGGCTTTAAGTCTTTTAGACTGGCTAAGACACCACTCATATGGATCTTTGTCCACAGAGTATTTTTCATTTTCAAATGACATGGTCGTTTGCCATATCCAAGTTCCATTACTGTACTTTTGGATGATCTGACTCTTCCACCATGTTCAGTTTCTTCTGCCATGGATTTCTTTCATTTCTGTGTACCATATACTGGCATGACCTTTAAATGCAGTATTCAATCTAGCAGTGATCCAGTAGTCTGGTATGCTTGGTACATCAATGAAGAGTCCATCAATATAATCTATGAGTTCCATATAATCATATTCTCCTGATCCAGAGAATTTGGGCCAGCTTGAGGCCTCAGGAAGCTGTTTCAAGGCTTCCTTCTCTAACAACTTGTTAATGTCTTGACCCAGACACTCCCTGTCCCTTGTGCTGTGGTGTTGTTCTTCAAAGACTATATTCAGTCTTTTGTTAGTTTCTTCAGAGGCTTTGCTCAGTTGAGCATATCCTCCTTGAAGATTTTTAATTATCTGTTCCAAGGAGGCTTGAGTTTGTCTCATCCTTTCTTTGCCAGCTTTAATTTCTGAAAACTGCTTTGCAGATTGTTCAGCATATTGGGACATTTGTAACCACAGTGTATCACTGTTGATGTTACTCTCAGATGTGACAATTTTATTTTCAGTCTGAGTGGGGGTAATGTTTATATTACTAGGAATACTGATTCGAGAGTGGTTTACAACTACTTCTGGTTCTTGTGTACTTCTTTTACCAAATCTAACAGCTTCTGGATCATGGGGTCTGACTCTTTCCCGCTCTAGTTGAAGGAGGCTTTGTTCTTGCCCTTGTTTTCTTGTCTTCTCCTGGAAGCTTCCTGGAATTGTGAAGAATGGTGACTCGTGGCCACTTATCTGCTGGTTTCTGAATGGTGTGAATCCACTGGAGAGCTGATTTGGACTGCTCCTTGTGAGCCTGAAGGAATCTGGGTTGCCTGTTCTTCTATAGCTTGGATAGTGGCTTGATTCTCCCTTATCCTCTGTGCCCTTGCCTCCAGGAGTCTGAACTGCCTGGTAGGATTCCAACCTTTGGTGATTACCATCAGGTCTTTGAAGTCTGTCTCTTTGAGACAGATCTTCTGGCAACTTGCTCCAAGTTCTTCCCAGTGACTTGCCAGGTTGAACCTCTTGTTGTCCATGTTCCATTGAAATAAGGCTTTGAGGAGTTGGTGGAGCTGAAGAACTTGATCCATATCCTTCCAGTCCTCTGGTTTGAGGTTGCTGTTGAATTGGAGTGTGAATGGCAAGGTTGATATTATCTCCCTCATTGTTTTGCCATCCACAACTGTGTCCAAGGTGTCTTCTTCCAGGTCTTCTGGTTCTGGACAAGCTTTCTCTTTCCTTTGGTTGGTTCGTTTGGAAGCCAAGGTCTCTGAGGTATGCAGGGGACATATCAGTGTTTGCAAGCAGTCAAAAACTTTATGTTCTTAGGGTATTTACCTTTGACTGTCCCTTGTACAAATTTGCTATCTGCTGATTTGGGCAGTTTGCCTTTGGAGGTTACAGCTGGGTTAATAATTGTAATCTTCCCTGTACAAGTGGTTAAGGTTGGTTTACCTTGTATTGAAGCAGAGTTTTGTGGTTTTCTACTCATCTGAGTGGCTATTGGTGTCCACCTTTTGGCTGTAATGAGGCCTTCACTAAGTCCTTTTCCTTTGCCCTTGCTGCCCTCTGGTTCTGAGGGTGTCACTGGTGTGTTGGCCTGTGACTGGGTCTCAAGTGGTATGAAATTTTCTTCCACTGAACAAACAGGAAAAGAGGGCTTATGTCAGTTAAGACTTCTTAAAAGGCTGGTTTTGCACATCTAAGAATGGCCTCTGGGCTTCTATATTATTACAATATGCCCTTGTATTATGACAGTGTAATTGAATAAACAATTCCACGTCAAAAATACAGCTTACTGATATGTGGTATACTGTTTGTATACCAATATCTTACAGAATACTTGTAATTAGCAAGTATGATCTGTCAAAGATGGTGTATTACAGGGCAATTGAGTTAACAATGTGCCCAAACACGCCTCAACTGTTGGTTTATCAGTATGAGCTGTCTTGATTCAATTAAGAATTAAAACTGTATTAGTGGCTTAAAAGTGTTTTTATATACAAAACACGCCAAAAATACTGGTCTTGTGGTTATCAGCCACGTTACAGATATTCTTTAAGATATGAGTATTTTTAAAAAATAAATAAAAATATATATATTGTAGAGAAAATGACGCCTAAAAAGATAAAACAAGTGTCAATAAAATGATAAAAAAGAGAAAAAACTTACTTGTAATAAGTCCAAAAGGTTTTAAAACACAGCCAGGCCCCCAAAATGTCAGGATGAGTCTATGTTGAAGTGGTAATAAAGCTATTTACAACTAAAACTATGACTGTGACATGTGGAAAATAGTTTAAAAATGCTTGCATAAGGGTTAATGATGGATTGATTTAATAATAAAAGGGCTTTACTATAAGGAATATAGTGGTGGTGAGCGCTGTTGAAAGCGCTGGATGCAGCTTTACCTGTTGGGTTACAATAATAAAGACTACAATACTTTAAATTAAGAGTATACCTGTTTCTTACCCAAGAGTAAAAATATTTTTGACAGCTTACTACATAGGGTATTCAAGAGCAGGATGAGGAGACAATTCTGGCTGTGAAAAGCCTCCTTTTTATCCTGAAATGGGGTGGAAAAGGTGCTAGACCTTTCCACATAGAGGAAGTGAAGATTTTTCACTCTCTAAGACTGAATTGTGGTTTGCAAACAGCCTTTATGCCCTGTATTGGGCTCAGATGTGGCTTTGAAACCAAATCTGGGCAGTTTTCACCAATACAGGGTGAAAATTTTCATTTGGGGCCCTCACAGCCTGATTCTGACGTGTATGCTGCGTAGAATGCTGTACATAAACTGTATGGGACCCCAGTATTGACTGACTTATGAGGTATTGAAGTATTAACATGCTTCTTTTTCTATTTGACACCTCATAATCAGAGTAAAACTGTATCCTGTCATAATACAGTTGTATTGGTCATATTGTGGGATTATAACCTTCAAATAGCCATAACTCTGTCAGTGTTTGAGATATCATGCTCAAAGTTGGTTCATTGAATAGCCCTGTATGAGCTCTACACAATGATACCCAATTTGGTATGGTTATCATTAAATATGACAAAGGTATCCCATGTACAAGGGTTTTGTACATAGGCGTGGTTTGGGCAAAAAGCTGTATTGAGCTTGTTTTGCCTCATAACTTCTGTTATAGGTGAGATATGCAGAAGTGGATGGCACCATAAGATATCCCTGATTGTGCTCTTTCCAAAAAGACCCCACTTCAAGTATCCTACACTAAAACTGTAGAAGTTGGATGGGAGGTGAATGTTTTGTTCATTGTTATTTGGCCTGAATTTGACCATAACTCAAGTAATACTGGTGCTAGCTCAGTTTGGCTGATACCATTGGATAGCCCTGACTTAGAGCTTCATTCTGAATACCCATTTGATGGGGTTAAGCCTCTCCTTCTATATTTTAGATGAGAGGTGAAAATTAAGGTTTATGCTCAGCAATAACTTTGAGCAGGAATAACTTTGTTATTTCTTGTCCTATGGTGATGGGACTTATGTTTTAAGAAAAAAGTGAGTTTCCCCTTTCTTTTGATACTTTTTGAGCTGATTTGGCTCAGCTTCATGTTTTGGTGGTATCTTGGCTATACCATTGGTTTATGGTATTTTGGCTGTCATGCTTGTGCTCTGGTTTTGAGTCACAGGCTGACATTGTGTGTCACAGAAGCTCTTCTAAGTGGAGAGGGCCTGGAACCCAATAAACTGGGACTTACTTATGGAGGGCTCAAAAATAGAATAATTCAGGGTACACTTAAGAGTGTGATAAGAGTAGAATTGCTTTTAAGTTAAATATAAGAAAAAGAAGAAACAAAAAATAATAGTAAGAAATAAAAGAGCCACCCAAAAAAGAGTCCAAGGCCCTTTTTTCAACCTGTCAGAAGGAAAGAGAAGGTTTAATAAAGATATGGCCACCACAACTCATACTGTACAGGAAAAGAAGCAATGCAAAGACTAAATTAATACCAATAAATGTAATACTCAAAAATAAGGGTAAGAATATCCATAAAATAAGAAATCAACTACATTCCTTAACTGGGAAAAAGTCCCCCGAGGGGAGAAAGAGGGGCTGGTATATGTGAGAATCACCAGCCCTGATCCAGACAGCAAAGTTTCATGTGAGGAATTTATTATTGAATTTAGTTTGAATAATACAGGTCCTGTAAGGCTCTACAGGATCTGTAAAGGAGGTGGGGTGGTAATTAGTAATCATAAAGTTCCAGACTTGTGAATCCAAAACTGTATTGGGTAAATCCAACCAGTACAGGAGTTGACAGTCTTTATTTAGGAGCCAAGCTGTATGCATGTTAAATAAAGGAAGATTTCTGAAGCTCATAGCTGATAAACACAATTAGCTTTCTTGTTTGAGGTGTTTCAGTGGGTTTAATATTGAATTCCATTACCCCTGAATAGTGGTTGTTACAATATCCCCCTCTTGAAACTGGTGGGCTCCTGAACACCATAATACCCTGCCACTGTTCAGTGGAATCTCAATATCCCCCATTATTTTTGAACTTTTTTCTTTTAATTTTCTTTCCCTCTTGCTCATTCTCCTGAAAATACCTCTTTTCTTCTGCTTTGTCATCTTTCATTAAATTGTCCTTTCCTTTTTCCTTGAGTAAATACACCCAAGCTTTAAGATTATGATCTTCCTTTGACTTCATTAAGAAAGCTTTTATTTCATTCCTTTGCCTTTTGTTGTATCCCAAAAAGAAGGCAATAAAGCTCTTCTTCTTGAAAAATGATGAATGATGAGTTTCAGACTGAGTCTATGAAGAGGTGATAATAATACAATTTACAACCTAAACTATGACTTTGACACAGATAATGAGTATAAAAAAGGTTTTATTTAAAATATGAGGGCTTTACTAAAGGAATTTTAGTGGTGGTGAGCACTGTTGAGAGCCCTGGGTGCAGCTTTACCAATTGTATTATTATTATAAAGACTACAGTACTTAAGATTAGCATTATATCTGATTATCTTCCAAGAGTATTACTGTTTTTGACAGTTTTTCTATGTAGAAATTCAAGAGCAGGATGAGGAAACCTTCTCTGGTGGAGAAAAGGCCTCATTTTATCCTAAAATGTGGTGGACTGACCTTCTAGACCATCCACGTAGAGGAAGTGAAGAGTTTTTCACTTCAGGGTACTGGCTTGTGGCTTTCATAGTGCCTGTATGCTCTGTATTGGGCTCAGATGTGGTTTTGAAACCCCATCTGGGGGGTTTTACCAATACAGGGGAAAGGTTTTTGCCTAAAGACCACACAGCCCTCTTATAATGTGTATTACGCATATAATGCTGTACAGAACCTGTATGGGACCCCAGTATTGAATGTATTATGAGTTATTGAGGTATAAACATGCTCCTTTTTGTGTTTGACACCTCATAATTATACTTATGGGAGAATATCCCACAGTACGACTGCATTGGTCTAATTGGGAAATTTTGAGCTTAAAACTGCCATACACGTGTCATTTCTTGATATATCAAGCTCAAGGCTGGGTCATTGAGTAGCCCTGGATGTGGTCTACACAATGGTACATCATTTGGTATGGTTATCATTCAATATGGAAAAGTTAAATCTGGTACAAGCTTTCTTATACACATTTATGATTTGCCCAAAAACTGTATGAAGTTTGTTTGGTCCATATCTTTTGTTCTAGATGGGATATGGGAAATGGATGGCACCATCAGATAGCCCTGATTGTGCCTTTGCCAAAAGACCCCACTTTAGGTATCTCACACTGTCAGGGTGACTCTATGATATAGCTTCAAAGTGATAATAAAAGCTATAACTCTGAGTGTGATACAAAAACAATGATTATATTAAATTTAGAATGTGAGTAAAAGGGCTATACTAAGATAATTTAGTGATGGTTAGTGCTTCTGATAGCCCTGGGTGTAGTGCTTGCCTGTTGGTTTACAATAACAAACCCTACAATAATTACAGCTTGTAATTATAACCTGTTCAATTCTAAGGGTAACACTTCTTTTAAGAAGTTATACCACGTAAGAATAGAGAGAAAAGGATTCTGTATTAGCTTCCTGGTCAGGCAAAGCCTCCTTTTATCTTGTTCTGGGGTAGTGGGAGGTGGTTTACCTCTGCACACGACCACAGAGTGAAAGTTTTCACTACTGTGGGCTGATTTGTGGTTCTACACACTCAATACTGTCTAGTATTGGATGTAAATGTCTTTTTAGAACCACAAGTAGTCATTTTTACCCTGTACAGGGTGAAAGCTTTCACCAATGGAGTTTACAGGTGTGTTCTGGTGCTTCTGACACGTCAGAAGCTGTAAAGAACCTGTATGGACCTCTGTATTTGACCCAACTATGAGGTATTAAAGCATAAACAAGCTTCTTTATCTGTTTGACACCTCATAATCATACCTATAGGATAGTATCCCACTTTAAGGCTGTATTGGCCAAACTGTGGGATTTTAACCTTAAAGCTGCTATAACTTTGTCAGTTTTCAAGATATTGAGCTCAAAATTGGTTCATTGTGTAGCCCTGGATGTGATATACACCATGGTACCTCATTTTCTATGGTTATCATTAAATATGGCAAAGTTATGCAAAGTAAAAGCTTTCTTGTACACATTTATGATTTGTCCAAAAACTGTATGGAACTTGTTTGCTCCATATCTTTTTTTCTAGATACAATATGGGGAAATGAATGGCACCATTAGATAGACTGAATGTTTCTCTTTCCAAAAAGACCCCAATTTAGGTATCTCACACTAAAACCGTGAAAGTTAGATGTGAGGTGAATATTTGAATCACCCTTATTTGACCTTATTTTGGTCATAACGTCTGTAATTCTGGTGCTAGCTCACTTTGGCTAGTACCATTGGATAGCCCTTACATAGAGCTTCAATTTGAATACCCATTTGATGGGGTTAATCCCCTGCCTCTGTATTTCAGATGTGAGGTGAAAATTAAGGATTATGCTCAGCAATAGCTTTGAGCAGTAATAACTTTGTTATTGTTTGTCCTATGATAATAAGACTTGTATATTTGTAAAGAGATGATCTTCCTCTTTCTTTTGATACCTTTTGAGTTAATTTGGCTCAGCCCATGGTTTGGTGGTATCTTGGCTTTACCATTGGTTTATGGTATTTGGCTGCCATGCTTGTGCTCTGGGTTTGAGTCATAGGCTGACACACACTAAAACTGTAGAAGTTGGGTGAGAGGTGAATATTTTAATCACCGTTATTTGACCTTGTTTTGGTAATACATTTTTTAATTATGGTGCCAGCTAAGTTTGGCTAGTACCATTGGATAGACCTGAATTAGAGCTCCATTTTGAATACCCATTTTATGGGGTTAAGCCTCTTCCGCTGTATGTTAGATGAGAGGTGAGAATTAAGGTTTATTCTCAGCAACAACTTTGAGCAGGAATAACTTTGTTATTATTTGTCCTATGCTGATGGGACTTGTATATTTGAAAAGCTGTGAGGTTCCTCTTTCTTTTGATACCTTTTGAGCTGATTTAGATTGGCTCCATCTTTTGGTGGTATCTTGGCTATACCATTGATTTATGGTATTTGGCTGTCATTCTTGTGTTCTGGGTTTGAGTAACAGGCTGACATACCCTCCCTCTGAAAAAGGCTCATAATCATGAGACTGTTAAGTCCTCCTCAAGGCTCTGAATCTTCTCAAGTGAAGGTTCCCATATGGTATGGCATCCTTTGCCAACCATTTGTCTTTATCAGCTTTCTGGTTCTTGAATCTGACTAATTATTGTCTTTGGTCTTTACCATTAAGTCTGATCTTCATGGCGTTTATGATTTCCTCACTGGTCCAGGGGAGCCTTACACTTCCACTATCTCTGGTGGCGTGAGATTTTTCTTCCTGGAGGGGAATTTATCCTCCTCTTTCTGGAGGTATGGCTTGACTAAACTCACTGGAAAGACTGGGTGTTTCCTAAATAATTCCTCTGTAATTTTGACTTCCACTGCATTTTCTGCTATCATTCTAATGATAATGAAGGGCCCTACAAATGAGTCTCTCTTTTTCTCAGGTTCTTTGAGATTATTAAATTTCAGTGTAGACACTAGCACTTGGTCCCCTTCTTTAAATTCAGGTTCCATGTGTGATTTGTCCCACCTCTGTTTGTTGTATTCTTTTGCCTCAGATATGCATTTGGCAGCTGTGACACAAGTTTTCTTGAATCCACAATTAATCAGTCAAATCACTCTGAAAATTCTTTATAAGGTATTATTGAAGTAGTAGTGAGTTTGTCTTTAATTATTGAAGTTTTTCTCTAGTAATTGTTTCTTCAATAATTATCATTATAATTATCCTTGCAAAAGATAATTATATATTAAAATAATTTCATTATTAAAGACTTCTTCTAATTTATTCTTGTAGAAAATTACTTCCTACTGTCATAATCACTAGTAGTGTATAAAAAGGAAAAGGAATAATTAATTAATTGATGAATTGCCATTATAATAATTTTATTTATTATATTTAATAAAAACATTCATTGTACTGTTGATTAATAGTAATATTATCAAAAGTTTCATAGACACCTCTTAAATATTTTAATTAATATTACATAAATCTTCTAATATTTAAGATGATATAGGATAACACTTAAAACACATCTCCTACCTATTTGGGAATCTCAAGTATCTCAGAAGATTCCTAAAATTTGCTCTTATAGTATCTTCAACCATGTACAGGCATAAAACTGTCAATTTGAGCTTATAGAAGGTTACAACTATATTTTTGCCTCAATATTATCTGTCATTTAGTAGAAGCCAAAGCTCTAAGATCATAGGTTAAGGATCTTTGTAGTAATTTAAAATATATAATAGCTTACCCAAGTCCCAGAATTTTATTAGATGAGACTTTTATTGCTCAGAATGGTATTCATCATATTATTCAAAACATTCTTCCATGTTAAATCTGTGAGGAGCACTAGTACACTATAATTGGGATGAATCAGTCATCTTATTAGAATCAGAGGTGTTCGAGTATATATGGCTAATCTTACTTGGCATTATTTCAGCTTGTGACTCAAGAAATAGCACAAGAAAAAGAACCAAATTCCTATAAAACAGGGTGATAGGTTGAAATAGTGAAATAAATGTATCTCAATTGTATCAAAAAATAAAAGAAAAAAGTCATAATTATCAAAGGTTCTAATGAGACAAGAAATATCTTAAAGCTAGAGAACTGGAGCTATAAGGATTGAAAACACTTTCTCACAATAAACCTGAAGATAAGATCATTGATAAGAGTCCTCCAGTTTTTTTCTTTAAAGAATCTAGTGATTGTGTGCTGTAAGAACACATCTAGAACATTGAATTAAGAATATTTTTTCCCATTATTGTTTAAAACAGAAAATTTGGCTTTAAAGTCCCATGTGCGATTCAAATAATTGGCTTATTGAGCTTTTTGGGAAATTTCCAAGCCACCAATAGACAAAATATAAACTCTACAATAATTGAATTAGGTTATATTTCTCTTAAAAATTTCTAATAAAGATACTTTGAATATCAGAAATATTCCCATATTGCTACACTCTTATAAGAAGAAATTAATCTGTAGAGCTATTTGATATGACTAAAATCCTAATTTTTCAGTAATAATTATAATATAGGAATTTTCTTTTAATGAAACCAGATATTTTGATATACTAATTGCCACCAATTTTGTAAGCCTTGAAGGTATTTTATATACCCCAAAGACCACAAAGTAAGATATCAATTAAGAAAAACTCAACTAATTATTCTTAATTATTAAACAATTGTACAATGAAAGCATGATTCAAAAATATAATTTCTACAGAAACTATGATAGCTAGCAAACCAGCAAAGTTTTACCCTTTTCCAACAGGGGAAAACTACCTTCACAAAAGAAGTTTTAATTGTTTAAATGCTCTGAAATTTCTTGAAGACTTTTAGCTAACTATTACTATAGTGATGGCTGATCCCATCCTTTTTTTTCTGAATCAGGGCTCAATGATTCCAATATGTTTCTCACAACTTTCAAGAGAAATTCTTCCTTTGGGAGCAAGAAAAATGGCAGATATGAAAGAATTTTTTTCTTTCCTTTTCTAATTAGCTTGGAGATTGTCATGATCATCAATTAATGGTTTCAAAAGACTCTTTTAAATAGATTTAAAACCTTCTCACCATTTAAAAGAACTATAATAATCATTTTTTGTAACTCTTATAATTATTCTTACCCTTGAACCATCCCAAAAGTGGAGCACAGCATTTGTTGTGACTTTTACATTTGTCACTTTAGTAAATTTTGCAAAAAACTTCTCTTTTGATTAGCATAATAGAAGCTTTTTTTCTCATATTCATTTCCTGAGTTTCCCTTTCTCAATCAATTTCAATTGAAATTTCTTTTGTAGCCATAAATATATTTTGTAGAGTATTTTTGGATACATTTTTACTGTTGGCAAAATGAAAAATCTTCATACTATTTTTTTACAATAATGAAGTTTAAAAAAAGAATTTTGGTTTGTTTTACCTTTAAAACTCTAAAACTTTCTATTTTTACTTAATTTTACCTTATACAAATTTTTATTAAAGAAAATTGTTGGATATTTAATAAAAGTTTCATATTCACACCCTACAGCTTTCTATTAGTAGGAATATCACACATTGTACTATTAATATTACATTTAGAATTACTTATTTTAGCTCTAGCTAAACATAAAGCATACTCTATGTTCTTTCCAATTGAGGTACCCAATACATAGGGGCTATTTCCTATATTATTTTCTGGAAATTGGCTTGAATTGTTTATCCACATCATTTCCCAGAATCTCTATTTTACTTCTTCAATTATTCAGCCACTTCTTTTTCCGAAATTTTTTATCAAGAGAGAATGTCATTTCTCTCAGCTTCTCCATCTTGTGTAAGATTTCCTGCTATTGCAACTTAATGGAATAAATTTAGTATGGTATTCATTAGCCCTCTTTCAGCTAATGCCATTACAAATGTTATTTATATGTATGGTATGATATGGCTCAAAAATGACCAAATAATTCATCATATGTGTTTCTTCAATTTTCATAAGATTTCTTACTGATTATATATCACTACAATCTTTTTGGGCCAACTGGAATGAAATCTAGCAGTCTATATACAATTCATACCTTTCCACAGTTTTATTCAAGAATCATTTTACCATTCCTGATCAATAAATTCCACAAAATTATGTTTTAGTTTCAGCTTTATTTGGTATGAATTAGTTTCTAGATGGGGTGTCTGTAAAAGCCTCTTTAATTCAACATATATCTTTATTGGTATTTTCAGCTTTATAGACTGTTTATATATGTACTTTACACCCTTTAATAGATATTTTTTATCTCATTATATATCTAATATTTATTTTCAAAGCTTATAATAATTTTACATATTTACAATCAGTTATCACATCATATTCACTTAAATAAAGCTAATGACATAGATTTTTTAATTACCAAAAAGAAAATAATCATTCCATTTTTCACAAAAATATCTTGCTTTTGTTGGTTTTATGTGTTTTTAATTGACACAAATTGGGTCTCAAATTTTTTTATCATGCATACTTGACTTTTTGTGTAAGGCTGCACCTAGCCCTTTGCAAAGCTGACCAGTGTCAAAATTTATAGGGAATTTCAAAGTGGTAATGAAGAATAAGGGAGAGTTCATAGGAGCTTTTTCAAGTCATTATATGATCCAGCCATGCCCTTGGTCACATAATTTGAATAAGTATTTTCCACTTTTTTTTCAAATTACCAGAAATTATTTAAAGACTTTTTTGTCATCATCTCCATATTTGAAGATTATTCTTTGCTTTAATAAATACCAAAGGGTAATTCTATTCCTGAAAGATATAGTGCTTTCAATTGATTTCAACCAAAGTCAAACATATTGATAGAAATTTTCAAATTGATATTTACAGCTTTCTTTAATATATCTTGAAGTCATTTTCAATTTACTTCCAATTTTCCAGACCATATCATTATATCATTAATATATATCAAGAAATTCTTTTTATATTTTCTCAGGAAACATTTCAGAGAATTAACAAATTTGGGTCCAGAGGGAGTTCTTATATACTCAGAAAATTTCTTAATTTATGCTTAAATCAAGTATCTGGAGAGCATTTTTTAATACAATTAGGTGAAATAATATTAAGAAATCCATTAGATTGATAGAGTTTACCTATTATAATTGTGTCATTCTCTCATTTATCCTTGATTTTTCAGCCTGTGACTTCATAAAAACCATAAGAATGACCTCAATTTACCATGAATAATGGTATCAACCCTTCAGCCTGATATTGAGAAAATAAATTCCATAGGGAAAAAAATTCAAGAGGGATGTCTCTTGTTTCAGGATATAACACTTTAAATTAAATTGAATAAAAATTGTAAAATTGATGACACTTAATTTTGTACTAAGTATCCATTGAGGAAAAAAGTGAATCTCACCTCTCATCTATCTTTTTTGAATTTTTGATTCCAAATTCATAAGATGGGAATTATTGATGGGTCTCTCAGCTCAAGATTTCCAATGGTTGTATACATTTCCTGGTGGCACACCTACTTTGAAATTCAGTAAGATTTCAGCTTTACTTTGAGGAACCCACTTCAAAATTAAAGGAGCTTTTGTACAGACCTCAGAAAGGCTCAATACACTTTGAATATTTCAGAAAGCTCTTTAATCTTAGCACCTTATCACCCCTTTATCTTGAAGCCTCCTATGGAGATATTGTTTGGAGGCTTTACACCTGAAAATACAGGCTTAACCCAATCTCAAAGCCCTGTGTAATTGATATAATGGATACAAGGAATGAAATGAGTAGGAAAATATTGAAGACTTGATAAGGACCTTGAGTTATTTTTAACTTAAATCTTGATATCCTGAAGCCTGAAAAAGATATATGATCTGAGAGTGTTTCAACCTTTAATATAGAGTTACTGAAAAAAAATAAAAACTTCCAGCCACAAAAGTGTTCTTATATGCGGGGGGAGAGTAGAGATATTAAAAATAGCTTAAGAGGTTGGAAATACCTACTAGTCTTTATTATTCCTTTTTCTGTATCTCAAAAATTGGATCAAGTATCTTTATTGGAATACTTACAAGCCTCAATTAGGTGTACAAAATCTGCTTTAGGCTATACACTCCTTATTGATTAGTTTAGGGTCCATATAGACCAAACCACTTCCAATATTAATATTGGTTACCTCATAGACCTTCTCTTCACATATTCTGACAGAATTAGCACTATTGGTGGTTCCAGAACCACAAATCAGGCAAAATGATTCATTTATAATGATATGTGTCCACAACTAGTCTTTTGTAGTTAAGCTCTGCACTAATGGAAACATGAAAGATAACATGGGAGCTCCCAAGCTCCCAGAAGGGATAAAAGGAGTCCTTATCTTCACTTAAAATTCTTCTAATCCTTCAATAATTCACCTCTTAAATGGTACATATGTTTGAAGAATTTATATCTTTATAATAGGGGGTCTCAAACCTACCAAATTGCACTTTGAAATGATGTGGGATTTTGGACAGAATTCACCTTCAGAAAACAGGGTGCTATGAATCCATGATATTATGTACTTAAGAACCTATTTTATTTTTACCTCAAATCCCATAGCTAATTTTGTGTGGGATTTCTGAAATCCCAAAAAGTAAAAGGTGCTATTTGGGAAGAAATATATTTATAGCTATAATTACAGTTATTGAAAAACAGCCTTTCAAAAGCATTAAATCTCACTAATTATGATTTATAGAGGCTTTTAAACTATCAATAAATAATCATTCTGTAACACACATAGATATTTGGTAGTTCCATTACTCTTTTGTAAATTTATCCTGACATTATGGGGTATCCATTGTTAAATTTGAATATTCTTAATGCTCTGGATCACCCTAACATTTTTTATCTTCTATTCTTTAAAGTTATGATGACCTTTTTATTAGCTTATATGTGTTTATCATTTTCAGCTTATCATTATTTTTTCTAAAGCCTCTCTAGTGCCTTTCTTGGATTCATAACCTTTCCTCCTGAGTAAAGGTGGCAAAGGATTTTTCACACCTTGTTTCCTTTATTATACCAAATCTTTCTTTATCCATTTTCTATCTATAAGGCAGCTATAGTAATTTATTTATGATATGAGATTTATATAGGGTTTCATCTCCACTTCCTTAAGGCTCTTTCAATATAAATTTTATATTATTAATAAATCAAAATTTTTTGTTCATTTTTTCTACTTATTATTAAAAAATGAAGCTGTTTTTATTTTTTATCACCTATGGTTAAATATCCATCTTTTTATATTTGACATACCAATAGAATATACTGATAGGTAGCTGTGTCCCAATATGAAATTATTACTGATGCAGTTTTTTATTACTATAAATATAATTTTTGATCCTATACACTGTGAGGGATGTGTAGAGACTAAATCAATATTAGTTACTCTCAGGAGTTTCATCTTTTACTCACATTACGGAATTATACACAAATTATTGAAATATTTATTGTTCCTTCATTGAATTTATCAGGCTGAGTCTATGATGAAGCTTATTAATGACTAGTGACAAGCTTTAACTATGAATAGGACACAGTAAGAATAATAATAAGAGAGTTTATTTATGATAATAAGGGTTTGTAAAAGAATATTCAGGGCTTTAAGATTGAGAAATAGTGGTGGTGAGCGCTGTTGAAAGCCCTGGGTGCAGCTTTACCTGTTGGGTTACAATAATTAAAATTATAATTATACCTGATTATTTTCCAAGAGTATAACTGTTTTTGATAGTTTTACTAAGTAGGAATTCAAGATCAGGATGAGGAAACCTTTTCTGGTGGAGGAAAGGTCTCTTTTTATCCCAAAACTGGGTGAAAAAGGCTACTAGGCCTGTCCACATAGAGGATGTGAAGATTTTTCACTTCCAGGGACTGGCTTGGGGTTTTCACAAGGCCTTTATTTCCTTTATTTGGCTCAGATGTGGTTTTGAAACCACATCTGGGCATTTTTTACCAATACAGGGTGAAGGTTTTCATGTGGGGACCACATAGCCCTCTTCTGACGTGTATGACGTGTAGAATGCTCTACAGACCGTGTACAGGACCCTAGTATTAACCAAACTATGAGGTATTGAAGTATAAACAGGCTTATTTTTCTGCTTGACACCTCATAATCATAGTTATGGGATAATATCCCACAGTAAGGCTGTATTGGCCTAACTGTGGGATTTTTACATTGAAGCTGCCATACCTTTGTGAGTTTTGAGATATCAAGCTCAAGGCTGGTCCATTTTGTATCCCTGGATTTTCTCTACACAATGGTACCTTATTTGATATGTTTATCACTAAATATGGCAAAGTTATTCCATGTACAAGATTTTTTGTACATATGTATGATTTGCTTAAAATCTGTATGGAACTTGTTTCCCCATAAATTTTGTTCTAGATGAGATATGGGGAAAGGGATGGCACCATCAGATAGCCCTGGTTGTTCTCTTTCCAAAAAGACCTCACTTTAGGTATCTCACACTAAAACTGTAGAAGTTAGATTAGAGGTGAGTATTTTATTCACCCTTATTTGACGTTATTTTGGTCATAACTTCTGTAATTCTGGTGCTAGCTCATTTTGGCTAGTATTATTGGATAGCCCTGACTTAGAGATTTATTTTGAATACCCATTTGATGGTCTTAAGCCTCTTCCTCTAAATTTCAGATGAGAGGTGAAAATTAAGATTTATTCTCAAAAATAACTTTGAGCAGGAATAACTTTGTTATTCTTTGTCCTATGATAGTGGGACTTGTGTATTTGGAAAGTGATGTGTTTTATCTTTCTTTTGATACCTTTTGAGCTTATTTGGCTCAGCTCCATGTTCTGATAGTATCTTGGCTTTACCATTGGTTTATGGTATTTGGCTGTCATGCTTGTGCTCTGGTTTTGAGTCACAGGCTGACATACCCTCCCTGTAAAAAAAGGCTCATCATTGATGAGAATTTTTAGTCCTCCTAGAGTCCCTGCATATCCTTAGATGAAGGTTCTCATCTGGTATGGAATCCTCTGCCAACCATTTGTCTTTATATGCTTTCTGGTTTTTAAATCTGACCAAGTACTTCCTTTGGTCTTTACCATTCAGTCTGATCTTCCTGGCCTTTATTGTTTCTTCACAGGGCCAGGGAAGTATTCCACCTCCACTATTTCTGGTGGAGTGGGATTTTTTTTCCTGGAGGGGAACTTTTCCCCTCTGTCTGGAAGTATGGCTTAACTAAACTCACTGGGAATACTGGGTGTTTCCTAGAAAATTCCTCTGTGAGTTTGACCTCCACTACATTTTTCCCTATCAGCTTAATGATAGTTAAGGGCCCTAAAAATGAGTCTCTCATCTTCTTTGGTCCCTTAAGATTGTTGAAGCTAAGTGTAGACACTAGCACTTGGTTCCCTTCTTTAAAGTCAGGTTCCATGTGTGATTTGTCCCACCTTTGTTTGTTGTATCCTTGTGCCTCAGCTATGCATTTGGCAGCTGTGTAACAAGCCTTCTTCCACATATCATGGAAGTCTTTGGCTGTGGGGTGGATGGTTAGAAGATTCTTCTTCAAGTGATCCACAGGCAATAGGGGGTTCCCCCCTTTTTCTGCCAGTGAAGATTATTTCCCTGTGGTAGAATACTGACGTGTATCATAAGCCAGTTGAACTTCTGGAAGAAGGGTAACCCAGTAATGGGTGTATCCTTCATGGTCCTTGTATTCCATGCCATGTGCACAGAGCCTCTTAGGGATATCCTTCATTGTTTGGATCATCCTTTCAGCTAAACCATCTGTCTGTGAGTGGTAGGCTATGTAGAATGCAAGTTTAGTACCAAGCATGTCATAAAAGTTTGTCCAAAATTCTGATCAGAATTTTGGGTCCCTATCACTCATGATAATTTTAGGCACTCCACAGGTTGATATTATTTTATTCCAAAATAACAAGGCAGTATCCATTGCTGTGTCCTCCTTGTGACATGGTATGCACCTCACACTCTTGCTGAACCTATCAACTATGATCAGGAAAGCATTGAATTTTTCTTTGCCTCCTGGGACAAGTCCTGTAACCCAGTCCATTTTTATGGTTTCACATAAGTTTTTGGTTTCTTCTATGTGTTGAAGTATCCCATAATTCTTCCCATTTTTTCTATTTGCCTTCTGGAATCTTTCACAATTTATGATATATTCACTCAATTCTTGTTCCCATTTGGGCCACCAAGCTGTGCTTGCTACCCTTTCCTTGGGCCTTTCTTCACTCATGTGTCCTATATAGTGGCAGTCATGGCATTCCTGAAGGATCAGAGATATATAATCCCTGTCTACTACTGTGAGTGCACTTGTTTGTTTCTCTCTATGGTAGAGAAGGCCATCTATAAGGAACAACTTGTTGTCCTTATAGTCCCTCAAACAGGGTTCCTCTAACTGGGATTCCAGTTCTGGGCTCCTGTACTTCTGTTGAAAGAGTTGCAACAGTATGCCACACTGTTTGTTTTTGGCATATGTCTTCATTACTGCACTGAAAAAATTCATTATGCATTTGTGAGGAACTTATTCCCAATATGGGAGTTTATGTTTCTTCTGAATTAGTGTCTCCACTGTTTGGAGTACCACTTTCTTGTGCCCATTCAGAAAATCTGAATTTTTTTCCTCTTATCTATTTCCATGAAATGGATAGTAATCTTGGCTGCTACTTCAAGGTCATAGGCTGGATTTCTTTTGACATTGTCCCGTGGCCATCTGCTGAGGCCATCTGCATTTCTGTGGCTTTTTCCTTCTTTGTATATAATTTTCATATTGCCTCTTTACTCTTGGATGGCTATTTTACACCTCAGAATGTGTATATTGGTAGTCTTCATGTTCAGTAAAGAGATCAAGGCTGTGCAGTCTGTGTAGACTTCAAAGACTGCACCCTCCAAATAATAGTGGAGTTTCTACAGAGCACATACTAGGGATAGGCATTCAGTCTGGGTGGCCCCATACCTGGCTTCTGAATCTTTCAGTTTCCTAGAGATGTATCATATCACTCCCTCTCTTGGTTTACCATCTACAATTTGTCTCTGGTGAAGGGCTGCCCCTAAGCCTTGCCTACATGCTGCATCTATTTATAGCTTGAATTGTAGTTCAAAGTCAGGTAATATGAGCACGGGTGCATTTGTGAGTTCATGTTTGCTCCTCTCATATGCATCCCTCCTTTCCTTGGTAATTTCAAAAACTACATCTTTTTAACATAACTTGTATAGACTACTAGTTATGTGGCCAAAGTTTTTGATGTGGTTTCTAAAGTAGCTAGCGAACCCAAGGAATTATTGCATTTATTTGATGCTCTTTGGAACTGGTTTTAGCAGTACCGCTGCTACTTTGCTCTGGTCTATGGCCAGACTAAGAACCGAGACTTTGTGTCCCAGTTCCAGTAATTCTTGTTGGCCAAAAATGCACTTTTTGAGTAAAATTTTCAGATTGATGGGTGTGCATTTACTTAGTACTCTGTCTATTTACTGCACATGGTCTTCCCATGTCTCTGAGTATATAATGATGTTATCAATATATACTACCATCCAGCCTTCCAATATTTCTTCTTGAAATATTGTGTCCATCATCCTTTGGAAGTGGGCTGGTGCATTTTTGATGCCAAATGGCATCCTGGTGTACTCATATTTGCCCATATGGCATATGATTCTGAGTAGTTTCATAGAGTTTGGTTTTACTCCATTCTGGTGGAAGCCTTTCAGACAATCCATCTTGGTTATGTATTTGGCTTTTGCCAGTTTTTCTAGGGCATGAGGTATCCTTGGTATAGGTTACCTGTCAGTGTTTGTGTAGTTATTCACAGCTCTGAAATCCCCACAAAACCTAGGTTTTCAATTATTCCAGGTGTGGTGATTTCCACTATTTCATTGTGTCTTATCTTCCTGATGACATCCATTTCTAGGAGCTCATTGATGTGTTTTTCAATTTCCTTCCTAGTTTCCCAACTTTCTGGGTATGGATGTCCTCTTAGCATGGGTTGTTAGGTTCTTTACACATCCAGATCTAATTCTATATCATGGCCTCTGATTTTGCCTAATTTTTCTTCACCAATGGCAAATGCTGGTCTATTTTTCCTCAGCATCTTCTGTAAACTAAGTTTCTGTTTACTGGTGAGGGTAGTGCTGAATTGGCCCTCCCTGAACTCATTCAGTAATTCTTCTAGAGGGTCGTGGGAAGATATATGGTATATGTCAAGTGAAAATTTCTTTTTCTTGTTTGTACCAATAGTAATATGCTATTTTCACTGTTGTTAATATCAATTCCAGACATCCTCTGGTAGTCTGTTCCCAGTAAGATCCCTTGGATGTGGGCATGTTCAAGTACAACAAACTCTGGATTGAGTCTGATATTACCTTTCCTGTGGGGTATAATTATCTCTTTTATAGCTTTCCCAATTAATGTCATCTTTCCTGATGTACTTTTGAGGCTTGTTGCCTTGTTTGGCAAGAGTTTTTTTCAAATTTGGGAAGTGATGATCCAGATAATTTCTGGCCATTATTGAGCTGTGTGCTCCACTGTCAATGATTAATGGGTGTTGAGAATTGTCTATGAAAACAGTCATCTTTGTGGCTTTCCCATGTAGGTATGCCATTCCTTTAGTTGGTGTAACTAGGAATGTTTGTGCATCTTGTGTTTGTTTACACAAGTTTTTGTTTGCAGTGTCTTGTGGCATGCCTGCTTCTAACTTTATGTCCTGAATTTCTAGTGGTGTTTCCTCTTGGTACTCCACTAGGAATTCCTCTCTTGGGTCTTGTTCTTCATCAGATTGTTCTCTGATGGCATCACCCATAAATTCTGATTCAGAATCCTCTGTGGGGGATTCTTCCTCTGGGACTTTCTCAATGGCATAGACTTTCTTCTTTGCCTTTTGACATATATTGGAAGAATAGTCTGTTGTACCAAAATTTTGACAAGAATTCTTCTTCTTAGTCACTTCTGCAACTCTTTCTCTGGGTTTGTCTTTAAGCTCCCCCCTGAAAGGTTGTTTCTCTCAGAAACAACTGCTTTTATATGAGGAATATTTCCCTATATTTGTTCTTTCTCTTACATCTTGTAAGGTGTTTGAAATGTCATCTAGAGTGCAACTTTGGTTGCATCTGCATGTTACTGCATGCTCTAGTTCTCCTGGAATTTGTGTCAGTAGTTTGTGATTCCTCATATTAATATTCATTTGAGGATCAATGGCCTTAAGTCTTCTAGACTGTCTGAGACACCACTCATATTGATCTTTGTCCACAGAGTACTTGTGATTTTCAAATGACATGGTCTTCTGCCATATCCAAGTACCATTGCTTTACTTTTGAATTATTTTACTTCTCCACCATGGCTAGCTTCCTCTTCCATGGATTTCCTTCATCTCTGTGTACCGAATTCTAGCATGTCCTTTAAATGCTGTATTTAATCTAGCAGTAAAGCAGTAGTCTGGTATGCTTGGTACATCAATGAAGAGTCTATCAATATAATCTATGAGTTCCATATGATCATATTCTCCTATTTCAGAGAGTTTGGGCCAGCTTGAGGCCTCTGGAAGCTGTTTTAATGCTTCCTTCTTGAAATAAGACATGTTCTCTCTATCCTGATATTGAGATGAAGACCTTTCCTTATTCTCCAAAAAGGCATCTGGTTTGATGTCTTCTTGGTGATATGTATTATCCATAACATGGCCTTGTGGTTGGAGCTTCATGTTATGGTAGACATTAAACAGTTTTTTTATGTCTTGATCCAGAAAATCCATGTCCCTTTTTCTGTGGTGTTTTCTTCAAAGACTTGATTCAGTATCTTGTTGGTCTCTTCAGAGGGTTTGCTCAATTGAGCATGTCCCTCTTGAAGAGTTTTGACAATTTTGTCCATGGAGGCTGTTAATGTTTTCATCCTCTCATGGATTTCTTGCAGTTCTGAAAACTGTTTGTGAGTTTTCTCAGAGAATAGGGACATTTGTGACCACAGTGCATCACTTTTTAAGCTACTCTCAGGTGCAACAATATTATGTTCAATCTGAGTGGGGGTAATATTTCTATTGATGGGGCTACTGATTCTAGAATTATGTACAGCTATTTCTGGTTATTGTGTACTTCTTTCACCAAGTCCAACAGCTTCTGGATCATTGGGTCTGAATCTTTCTGCCTTTGGTTGAAAGAGGTCTTGGTTTTTCCCTTTTATCCTTGTCTTCTCCCCAAAAAGTCTTGGGATTGTGATGAATGGTGACTCTTGGCCACTTATCTGTTGGTTACTTAATTGTGTGAAGCTACTGGAGAGCTGGTTTGGCCTACCCCTTGTGAGACTGAAGGAATCTGAGTATGCCTTGTCTGGGTAAGCTGTTCTTCTATAGCTTGGATAGTGGCTTGATTCTACCTTATCTTGTTTGCCCTCACCTCCAGGAGTCTGAACTGCCTGGTGGGATTCCAACCCTTGATGATTACCATAAGTTATTTGATACAGATCTTCTGGCAACTTTCTCCAAGTTCTTCCCAGTAGGATGCTAGGTTGAACCTCTTGCTGTCCATGCTCCATTGGAAAAGGTCTTTAAGGAGTTGGTGGAGCTGAAGAACTTGATCCATATCTTTCCAGCCCTCTGGTTTGAGGTTTCTGTTGAATTGGAATGTAAATGGCAGAGTCAGTATGATTTCCCTCAATGTCTTGCCATCCACCACTGTTTCTAAGGTGACCTCCTCCAGGTCTTCTGGTTCTGGACAAGCCCTCTCTGTCCTCTGGCTGGTTCATTTGGAATCCTAGGCTTCTGAGGTGTACACGTGATATATAAGTGTTTGCAAACACTAAAAAACTTAATTTTCTGAGGTTATTTACCTTTGACTGTGCATTGTACAAATTTGCTGTCTAATGGTTTTGGAAATTTGCCTTTAGATGTTACAACTGGGTTAATGATTGTAATCTTCCCTGTACAAGTGGTTTAGGTTGGTTTACCTTGTATTGATGCAGAATTTTGTGGTTTTCTATTCCTCTGAGTGGCAATTGGTGTCCACGTTTTAGCTGTGATAAGGCCTTCACTGTGCCTCTTCCCTTTTCCCTTGCTGCCCTCTGGCTCTGAGGGTGTCACTGGTGTGTTGTCCTGTGATTGGGTCTCAAGTGGGATGAAGTTTTCTTCCACTGAATCAAACAGGAGAAAGAGGTCTTAATTTCAGTTCAGACTGCTTGAAAGGCTGTTTTCATGTCTAAGAATGGCCTCTGGGCAATATATTTTTATATTATGCCCTTGTATTGTTACTGTGCAAATGAAATTAACAATTACACATCAGAAATACAGCTTATGGATATCTGGTACACTGTTTGTATACCAGTATCTCACAGATCAACTTGTAATTAGCAAGTATAATCCAAAAGTGGTTTTGTGTAGGGTAATTGATATTATCAATATACCCAACCACACCTCTAATACTGTTGGTTTTACAGTAAGAGGTGTCCTTTTTAATTAAAAAATGTACAGTATTGATGGCTTAAATTGTTTCAATATTCATAACACACCAAAATGATAGTTTCTGTGGTAATGAAATTATAATTAACCACACAAAAAGGAAATTAAAAGATAAAAAACATAGTGGTATATAACATATACCACTCAAAAAATAAATATAAGATATATATTATGATTTATTTTTTAATAAAATTATGCCTAAAAAGAATAACAGAATGTCAGAAACAAAAGAAAAATAAGAAAAAACTCACTTTTATGCATAAAAAAGGTCCCAAAAATCCAAAAAAAAACATGGCCAGCCCCCCAAAATGTCAGGCTGAGTTTATGATGAAGCTTATTAATGACTAGCTCCAAGCTTTAACTATTACTGTGACACAGTAAAAATAATAATAGAAGAGTTTATCCATGATAATAAGGGTTTGTAAAGGAATATTCAGGGCTTTAATATTGAGCAATAGTGGTGCTGAGTGCTGTTGAAAGCCCTGGGTGCAGCTTTACCTGTTGGGTTACAATAGTTAAAATTATAATTATACCTGATTATTTTCCAATAGTATAGCTGTTTTCAACAGTTGTACTAAGTAGGAATTCAAGATCAGGATGAGGAAAGCTTTTCTGGTGGAGAAAAGGTCCCTTTTTATCCTAAAACTGGGTGAAAAAGGCTACTAGAGCTTTCCACATAGAGGAATTGAAGATTTTTCACTTCCAAGTACTGGCTTGTGGTTTTTGCAAGGACTTTATAGCCTTTATTGGGATCATATGTGGCTTTGGAACCGCATCTTGGCAGTTTTTACCAATACAGGGTGAAAATTCTCAGCTGAGGACCACATAGCCCTCTTCTTATGTGTATGACATGTAGAATGCTGTACAGAACCTGTACAGGACCCCAGTATTGACAAACCTATGAGTTATTGAAGTATAAACAGGATTCTTTGTCTGTTTGACACCTCATAATCATGATTATGTGAGAATATCCCACAGTAAGGCTGTATTGGCCTAACTGTGGGATTTTGACCTTAAAACTGCCATACTGTTTTCAGTTTTTGAGATATCAAGCTCAAAGTTGGTTAATTGTGTAGCTCTGGATGTGTTCTACCCAATGGTACCTCATTTGATATGGCTATCATTAAATATGGCAAAGTTATGCCATGTACAAGATCTTTTGTACATATGTATGATTTTCTTAAAATCTGTATGTAGCTTGTTTTCCCCATAACCTTTGTTCTAGATTAGATATGGAGAGTTTGATGAAGCCATCAGATATCCCTGATTGTGAGTTTTACAAAAATACCCCCTTTTAGGTATCTCACACTCAAACTGTAGAAGTTAGATGAGAGGTGAATATTTTATTCACCCTTATTTGATATTATTTTGGTCATAACTTCAGTAATTCTGGTGCTAGCTAATTTTGGCTAGTACCATTTGACAGCACTGACTTAGAGATTTCCTTTGAATACCCATTTGATGGGGTTAAGCCTCTTCCTCTGGATTTCAGATGGGAGGTGAAAATTATGTTTATGCTCAGCAACAACTTTGAGCAGGAATAACTTTGTTATTCTTTGTCCTATGATGGTGAGACTTGTGTATTTGGAAATTGGTTGGTTTCCTCTTTCTTGAGATACTTTTTGAGCTCCATGATTTGGTAGTATCTTGGCTTTACCATTGGTTTATGGTATTTGGCTGTCATGCTTGTGCTCTGGTTTTGAGTCACAGGCTGACAGAATTTATCCCTTTCAAATATCTTTTACATGAGATCTCAAATTATGATCTCTTATTAATGCTAGCTGTAGCTTTTTTTCATCCATTATAGTTATCAAAATAAATTATATTCTTCTTTATATCCCAATCCTCTAGTAGGTTCAGTAATACACAAATTGGCATTTCCTAAAATATTTGAATTAATATAATAGATCCTATTCTTTGGTAAATTGGAATTGGAATTAACTTATTAAAACAAAACATTAATACTTTTAATGCCACCACTAATTATACTTAAATTATCAATTTACATGGAAACAGGATGTTGAACTTCTGAATGTGAATATTATTCATATCATTTCTCTTATTTTTTGTTCATTAATTCTATTAATATCTTCTTTCTTGAAGAAAGTGTTATCTAGATCTCCTTTATTTCCACATTTATATATTTTTTAGCATTTACATTTTCTGCACTTTCTTTTAGCTTTGAAATATTTTTTGATTAAACCTTCATTAGTTGATTTACAATATATCTTATTATAGCTACCAATTATTTCATTCCTGGCCACTATGTCTTCAAAGGTATCTATATAGTCTGCTGTTTTACATGGTTCAATAAATTTAATCCTTGAATAGTTCTAAATTTTTCCTCCAAATAATTTCAAATTGTTCATTCAGGAAGTTGTTTCTGAAATGTTTTGAATATAAAAATCAATAATTTCCTTAATTACCAAGAACCATGTTGATGGTTTATGCATTCTTAGGTCAAGAAGGAAATTTGAAAATTAATTTTCCATTTTTAATATTCATAAATCATAGGCCAATTCTCTTATTACTTCTTTCTTCCACCATTTCCAGATATTTATTTCATTGATTTGTCTCAGCTCATCATACCATTTCTTCCAGATTTGTAGAATCAGAAGTGAAAAACCTTCAATTATGAGTTCATCAGATATAGACTAGTCATTCTTTGAAATTTCAGGTTTTTCAGGGGCCTTCCTATTAAACACCTTCATTAGTTTTTCATGCACATTACAAGGAATCAAAAGAAGGCATATAAAATACCCTTATATCATTCATGGAAATGTGCTCCAGTACTCACTCCTTTTTCCTAGTTCTCTTTCCACGCTCACACTTCAACAAAATGAGCCACTAATCTCCATGGTACTCAATTATAATTCTATCCTTTCTAAAGTTTTATGGAGTTAGTTTTCTAAGACAAAAAGGAAATAATCTTATCAATTACTCACTTCCTAAAGAAGAAAGTTTTTTAAGAATTTTAGATGAAGATATCAAAAATGAATACAATCTACTCAATTCTCTCAAAGGTTTACAATATTTAGCATCAGGAACTTCAGGTGCAAATTCTGTTAGATTAAAAGCTCAAATTCCTTTATTTTTGAATGAATAAGTATGCAGTAATTCCCATTCAAATGATGCAGTGAAATTGGATAAATATTACAATCATCTACAGACTGCGAATAATATATAAATGGAAGGAATTTCTGGAATAAATGTGTCTTCAAGTCCAGATAAAAGTTTAAAATGGGTCCCTTATAGTTATTGGATATCATTTTCCCATTATCCCACCTAATTAACTACTGGTCCATCATGGTAATACCTTTTTTCAGGAGATTATATTGAGTACCAGAAGATTTACTTGATAATTACAATACTCTTTTTTTATAATCTCTCTTACCATAAATCCAATCTACTAGATCCTTCTTCACATCTTGACCATATTTCTTTTTTACTGGACTTAAATTTATAGTCATTTTGAAATGCAATGGAAGCCACAATTCCAATTAATTTTATAATGAAGAAAGTCCAATTATTTAAAAAATAAATTATCTAAATATAACCGAAAGAATTTGCCTTTATGGCGCTTTCAATGAATGTAAATGTATTGCCTCATCGGACTCTCCATAATGTAGTTGATACTATCTTCTATACTTATTCTTTCAATAGAGAAAATTTTATTATTATGAGATTATCTTCCTTTCGCTGTTATATAAGAAAATAATTTAGCTTCTTTCTTTATATTAGGATTCATCTGTATATGGTCCCTATTTGAAACGCTTTGCCTTTTATTTATATATTTTTTTTAAAATCTCAAGCTTCAAGGTAATTAGTTGCGTAGATTTTACTTATTATGTTTTTTATATGTCCTTTAACCCTAGTTTTTCAGTTTCTTGGGGTTTCGCATCTGAATTTCTGTATTTTTTAATCTTGAGACCTCTTGAAATTTAGGGATTGTTTCTATCATTCTGTATATTTACCATTTTCTGGCTCAAATACCACTAATAATGTATATTGGTGTTCTTGAATTTGAGCTTTATTTACAAGAGATGGTAGCCCATATTTCAAGTAGTTATTTTCAACAATTAAATCATGAGGTTCGTAGAATAAGTCTCATTGTTTATTAAATTCTTCTGTTCTCTATATCCCTTTTTGCACAAACGCTTTTGCATTCAATTTGTAAGAGGTATTAAATTACTATTTGTGAATTCATTTCATTAAGTAATTCAATGTTTTCAGTTATTTTTGAGCAAATTTCATTCCTTTAATGGATATCATACAAAGGAGGGGCTTCAATGGGTAATTCAAACTAGTTAGAATTAATATTATCTCTTTACCATTTTTATGTTCAATTTGAAGTAACTTTAGAGATATTTTAGCTCAAAAATATAAGGACACCATTTATATTCCTCCATATTCAGAATATGTGAAGGGCTCCATTTAGGAGTGGTCTTATCACATACATTATCTGCAGTGAGTTTTGAATTGGGGATGATGACATTCACAAGTAAAAAATATATCTTTATTAAAACAATTTTTTCATTAATATATTCCCATGCACCATAAAAGGTTTTTGTTGCTCCTTTCATCTAGGAGAGCTTAAATAAATATAATTGCAGCTTTGGTGAGCTTACTAAATTCCCCACATTTTAATAATTTTTTCCACTATTTTTTCAGAGAAGTATTTTTGAAATTTTGTGTTCAGTTATTTTCTGTATGCCAGTTTCAATATTCAGGGGTTGTTGTTGGGAAGACTATTCCAATAGCTATAATAATCTCTGATTAAAATTCTGTGATAACTAATTTTAGATATCTACGTGGTTGATATTCTTTGAGATCCTTGAAAGTCCATATATAAAAACCATCAATATAGTAAAATTCAAAATATAAATCATGACCTTTTTCAGCTGATATTTACTCTGAATTAGAGTCACATGATGGTTTATTATTCCTACCTCTATAGAGGTTGTATTCCAAAGAGACCCTATTGATAATCCTACTATTTCTATCATCTTGTTTCCTTTAAATCCAATTAATATCCTCCAATAGTCATAAAAATTACTTAGGGGGGCTGACCATCATTCCTATTGAGTTTGGGGGTTTCCCTTTGGCTATAGATTTTGAACTATTTTTTCCCTATATTTCCGTATTCAAAAAGTCTTTTGATTATATTATTGGGGAGAGAATCCTATTTATTTCATTATTCTACTTTATTTTTTTCTTATAACTGAGGTGCCTATTGATATTAGTAACTTATGGTTTGATTGAAGTTATATTGTTGTGTTCATACTATAAAGTCACCAGGATTTAGTATCTGTAGATAATTGTAAAATAGAGCTTGATACCTCAATAAGCTATTAGCTCAGTCAGCTTAAGACTTCAAATAATTCCAATTTCTCTTTTAATCATGTTCTATCGAAATTGAGCCTCTGAGGTAGAACATAGACATTTCCTGATAGTTTTACCTTTTTTATGGGGGATCCTTTGATATTATAGTAATTTTCACCATAGCCTTCACACTCCAAGTATAGACCCTTGCGCTTATGTGACTTTATTTTAGTAATAGATTATTCCTGATTCTTGTCCTACTTTTGTGTAAAATGAATTAATTTTTTGAGATACACACATTTGGAGAGCTGTGGTGAAACAAGTGGAGCGTAGAGTTTGATAAATATTAGCAGCATATTCAAATTATTCCCTTCAATAATCTCCAGTAAAAGCATACCACCAGGTTCAGGATCTAATTCCTTTTCATTGGAGATAAATGGCCTTTTATAATCTGTATTCAAAGGGTTTAATTTGTATCATGTGATCATTGGAAGTTATTATTTGATGAAGAAATTCTTGTATATCTTTTGGTCATTCTGAGATTCTTTTACTGTTACTATGATTATTTTGAGATATTTTCAGGGTAAATAGAAAAAAAGTGATGTATACAAGGGGTGGATTTCAGACTTTTGCGCTTGGATATAGTAAATTAAGGGTGTTGGTAAACACACGTAAGCTTTTAGTAAAAACACGTAAGCCCTTACGTGTTTTTACTAAAAATGTTGGGGCCAAAAATGACAATAACAATGCCATTTATGGAATTTTTAAGGCTATAAATGCCATTTATGGAATTGGTAAGGCTATAAATGACATTAATGGCCTTAAAAATGCCATTCATGGCATTGTTAGTGTCATTTATAGCCTTAAAATTTCCATAAATGGCATTGTTAATGTCATTTGTGGCCTTAACAATTCCATAAATGGCATTAATGGCCTTCAAAATACCATAAATGGCATTAACAATTCCATTGATGGAATTAATAATGCCATTAATGGCCTTAAAAATGCCATAAATAGGCATATTTCATTTAAAAACCACCCCTTATGTCTTTTTAACATATAATTACGTGTTTTTACCATAAATTGGTAAAAACACGTAAGTTTTTAGTAAAAACACGTAAGGGCTTACGTGTTTTTACTAAAAGCTTACGTGTGTTTACCAACACCCTAAATTAATTATGTAATTAGTATGTCATTTCATCAGTTTACTTTGTGGGATTTGGTATACAATTTATACTCCCATTTTTTGAGATTCAAGGAGGATTAACCGCTCTGGGTGGTGATGGGTGGAATAAGGTTCCAAATGGAAAACAGATTTGTATGATTTTTAGGTCTGTGAGACATATTTTAAAGTTTTGATTTTCATTTTGGAAAGTTTTATATTTACTATTACTTATTTTATGACTACTTAACTCTTCAATAGATATATTTTTTAGCTCCCTTTTGGCTTTTATTTGTGCTCTGTTAACACTCTGAAAATTTACTGTTGATAATTTTGACATATTGATAGTTTTCTGATTTAAGTTGTCAATTTTGTAAATAATTAGTTTAAATTCCATTGTAATATCCTATGTTAGACTCATCTTTTCTTTAACACTACATTCCACATTTCAAAAGACTATTTCTTGATTATAAGAAGTCTTTTCTTCAAATTTCTCAAATCTCAATGTTAATTTGTTTGATTTTTCAGTTAATAATTTAATAATGGATTAATTATTTCTATTATTATACTGAAATTCTTTTTAAAACTCTTGTTCTTCAGTATAATAATAGAAATAATTAATCCATTATTAAATTATTAACTGAAAAATCAAACAAATTAACATTGAGATTTGAGAAATTTGAAGAAAAGACTTCTTATAATCAAGAAATAGTCTTTTGAAATGTGGAATGTAGTGTTAAAGAAAAGATGAGTCTAACATAGGATATTACAATGGAATTTAAACTAATTATTTACAAAATTGACAACTTAAATCAGAAAACTATCAATATGTCAAAATTATCAACAGTAAATTTTCAGAGTGTTAACAGAGCACAAATAAAAGCCAAAAGGGAGCTAAAAAATATATCTATTGAAGAGTTAAGTAGTCATAAAATAAGTAATAGTAAATATAAAACTTTCCAAAATGAAAATCAAAACTTTAAAATATGTCTCACAGACCTAAAAATCATACAAATCTGTTTTCCATTTGGAACCTTATTCCACCCATCACCACCCAGAGCGGTTAATCCTCCTTGAATCTCAAAAAATGGGAGTATAAATTGTATACCAAATCCCACAAAGTAAACTGATGAAATGACATACTAATTACATATAAATTCTTTTGTATTTTTTGTTTTGAAAGAAGAATTATACTGTTAATTTGTCCTTCTATTTTTTCAAACACGAATTTGATACTGTTAGTTTCTCTTTATTATTTTCAAAATTTTCTTAGCCAAGTATAATAGAAAATTGTCAGGATTCTTAGGCTTATCTGAAGCTTTTATCTCTCAATATATTTCTTGGTAAATGATAGTTTACTCATTATACTATCCCCTTTTCCTTTATTTACACTCACATTCTAGCCATGTTGAAAAAAGTGACCACGGAATCTCTTTGGGTATTGAATGTATTGTATTTTGGAACTTATATGTTTTTTGGATCTCTGTTTTCTATTTTTTTTGAGATTCATTTGTCACTGAAAGATTAATGGTAGATTCTACTGGTAGTTATTTATCGTTGGGTGTCTGAGTCACTCTTTTATTTGTAAAATTGTCCTTAAATTTCCTTATTTGGCTTTAAATTCAAAGGAATGCAATCAATTGTTCAATTTGGGAATCGCATTTTCTAAAATCAAAATCTTCATAGTATTCCAAAATCTGAGACTTCTTTCATGAAACTGAGGCATAATATGACATTTTTTTCTTTCCTGATACAGTCTGACTAATTCTTGGACTTTAATTATTTAGATCTTAATTATTTGTCCTACTACTGTACTTAGGTCTGTTATTTATATAGATTATCTCTACTCCATTTATATCTAGAATAATTTTATCTTTCCATGATATTTCATTCCTTCTTGGGTTTCTTGTTCCTTCAGAGCTAGTGAGTTTTTATTTTGATTCCCCTTTTTTTTAAGTACTTTTACTCCTGATTCCAGATCCATATAATATCAATTATTTGCTATCTCTTGTGGTATATATATTTAAGAAAAGAAAATTTAAATAGAAACCTATTTTTAAGCATAAAGAAAACTTTAATGAGAAATGATTTTGTATCCATTCAGAATATTTTAAGGTATATTTTTGTTTCTTAATTTTGAATACTACGTTATTTGGTCTTTCTTCAGATTTTTTAACAGGAAGTTGTTGATATTAACAAGTTTCTATTTTTAGTTTTTCCACTTTGTGCTGACAGCCTCAATGGATCTATCTCAAAACACCGAAAAATAGCCTTTAAGAAGAAAAACCAATTCTCTTTGTATAAAATTAGAAGTTTTTGATATAATAAAACTCAATATATCCTCATATTAGATATATTCAAAATGTGTTCTTTTGTAGATTTTAAGTTCAAACGGCAATAAATAGAAACTAAAACAAATTGGTAGAATATCTTCTGTTATTTCATTTCAATTTTCTATATTTTTTTCCATTTCTTCTTCTAATCAATTGAATAATTTTATATTTTTGTGAAGCTTACCAAAAAGCTAGAAGTATTTTTAAGAAAAAAATTTTAAAAATAAAATACAACATATCTTTCATTTCAAAAATTTCAATAAGTTTTTGTTTTGAAATATTTTCTAAATAATTATCTTACCTTCAAATCTGAAACAAGCTTTATAATCATGAAAGATAATAGATATACAAGTAAAAAATATTTTGATATATTTTTTTGAAGTAACTAACATAATAAAGTCAGATAATCTTAAACAAATCAATATAATCACTTGAAAAGAATAGATTTATGTCTAAGGAGGTGAAAAGATACACATAAGATGGTAAATTTTTTTTCTAAATGCCCCAATAGCAACAATTATATAAGCATGAGCATAATTATTGTGCTTTATATTGATGAAAAACATTAATTTTATTCCATAAAATATTATTATCTATATTTTATCAAGGTAAAAAGATGTCAAAGCAGACCCATTCGAATGTGTTACTATGAAGAAACACATAACAATCTACTATTTTTATATATTTTGACTACCAATTTCCTTATTAATCAAAAATAATAATATAATTAGAGAATAATCAGTTAATGATTATTTAAGTAATTCTGAAATAGAAAATAGCTTTCCTTTTATGAAAAAGGAATAAATACGCTAAAATAAAATTATAATTAAAATAATTACGATTTGATAACAAGATCATAGTATGATAGCAATTTATATACTAAAATTATAACTTTTTTCACCAAAAAATAATTGTCACTTTAAATTTGATATATCATACTTAATTCTATGCTCAATTATAATGTTAGCATTTTTAGCATCAAGTATAATATTAAATGTGTGTATATTTCAAAAAATACTGATATTATGAGAAAATCTAGGGAAACAATAATAATAGGATATATTTAATAATACTCAATATCAGATAAATGATATTTAAATATTGAAATTAGTTAAATAAACTAATTATATTCTAAACAAAATTCTATTATTTAATGTTGAAGAATTTTACATCGAAATGTTTTTATAGGGGGCTTAATGATATAAATTGAACTCATAAAAAACTATTTTAAATATACAATTTTTTAATGAGCTTGCTCTGTTCTGGATACTTACCAAATAGACTTATAATAAAAAACTTTTTCAAAAACAAGTCTTATTTAATTGTATTAGATGAGTTTTTGATTCTGAGGAAAAAAATTAGGAAAAGAAAGTCTTTTTATAATAAATATACACCACCTATTATCCATATTGATATCACTAGCAATGGAAGAGTTTATTTTACCATGAAAATTCCAAGCTCTTCAATATAATCAAACAATAATCACATCAATTTTTCTAGGTAATTCATTATTTCTTGAAATTTATGCCTATAGGTATCAAATTTATATATTAATAGCTTCAAGTCTCACAAAGATCCAGGTATTGTCAATTTTTTTATTTAAGCTATTTCATAGTTTGCTGTCAGTTATAACAATTATTGTGAGCATAAATCATAATTAAATAAGGTTTTTCATGCCTTATATTTGAGAAAATTCAATTACTTTAGTTTTATATCCCAAGTTTTCTTCAATGAAGATTCTTGATATTTAAAATTTACTTCATATTACTTCAAAAGAACTTCATAACATAAAGAAGAATCAATTTTTCTGGGGTATTTTTCTTTGAAATTTACTATTTTATACAAGAAAAATTAATTATAATTAGCTTTTCACATATATCCTTGGGAAAGACTATTTACTTATTTGAACTTTATTATCTAGAATAATTGTTTTAATTTTAATTTGGGCTTTGACCACTTGTAATTAACAAGGGTCCACTGGATCATAAAAATAATATAATTTCATAACAGTACAGCATAAAATCTATTTGGTTTCCTTAATGGTGTACTTATTAGGTATTTTATACTTATTAAGAACCTCATATGTATTCAATCAAAAATTGATGAATTATCTATCATAAAAATCAAAAAATTTATCCTGTAAAAATGAGTTTCTTATAGAAGTATTAGAATTCCCATAAATACAGATCATTTCAGTAAATATTGATGTTACAGATATTTCATAAAACTGAAATATACTTAATACTTCATTTTCATTCAATTTTTTAATTTTATTTTGAAATCTTACTCATGAAAACATTTATGTAAAAAAGAATTTCCTTTAATCTATTGATTAAACCATTATTAGGTATTAAAAGGATTAAATTTGAATTAATTTTTTTTTCAAAATTATAAATTATTCTTTAATAAATTAGATAGATTGAGTCAATAAAGGTACTCTTAATAGTTTCTTAAACTATTTTATCATCAATTTTTCTATTAATCTTACTATAATAATTTAATTAGTAAATTGATCATCTCACCTAATAAATTATGCATTTTACCATAAATTTACTTTTTTTTTCTTAATATCTATGAGTTTTTCAAAAATTATTTGGGCCTTCAAGAATCCCAAATAAATTAATTTCTTTACTAAAAATTAAGTGTACCAAAATTTCCAAAATAGATATTTTGGGAAATCTCAAGAAAAAAATTATAAAATAATATTTCACTCATATAACCTAGAAAATATCCTTTCAAATGATATTTTATGATTTTAGAAATACATAAAAAATATAATTCACCTTGTATTCAAAAATTTTGGTAAAAATATTCATGGTTAAATTTGTACTCTTCGGTTTTCTGACCAAAGAATTGCATACATTTTTTCATTTGTATTGCTTTCAAAATCCTTGAATAGAAGTTATTTTTTTTCAATTTCTTCCTTACTTAAATTGATATCATTAAATAAATTAATATTGATATTTCATAAGGAAAATCTCATTTTGTGAGTTTCTTAAGGAGTTTTTGAATTTGGCCAAAAAAAATCCCAAATCTACAAGATCTTTTCAAACAAAAAAAATCTGAAAAGATAAAATTTTGGATTCAGAATAACTCAAGGAGGAGTAAATGAAAACAATTCATGAAAAGAATCATAGAAATTGGAAATTATAAATAATAATTTTTGAAAGAGACTTACATGAGCTTACCAGTTTACTTATATTATCAATATCTTATTTTTTCTTGAAATCATAGTTTAATTTTTCAAAATCTACCTTTTAGCTTATTTGGATATAAAAAATCATCTCAAAGATCAATTATTCTTTCATTGATTTCATTTATCTCAAATATTTATCGTATTCTGTTTTGATTCATTTAATGACTACATATTAGATTCAAGATTGGTACTTCTCCTTTTTAAATCTTTCCTTCCCACTAAATCTGAATGATTGGTTTCAAATTAAGAATAAATTTTTATTTTTATTTTTGATAAATTGAGTAAATATGAATGATGCAGCTGGGTTGTATGTACTGATAGGTGTGCAAGGAAGTTTACAAAATATTATAAAAGGGATCAGTTCATTTTTATTAATATAGATAGCTTGAATTCAATATCATTTCATAAATTGTGAATATGCAGTTGAAAAGGTTGAGAAAAAACCTGGAGAATTTTTGTTTTTTACAAGGCTAAGGAGAAATTTGTAGAGAATTTATGTTCCTAGAGAATTCTTCTTCTTTATATACCTGAAGAAATATAAATTATTAATTTAACTCTAATGAAGTTTCAAATTTTTTATTATGAATCTTTCAGAAAGAAAAACACAACTTGAAACAAAATCTCAAGGGACTCAGGTCAAAAAAAATTATCTTCAAATTAAAAATTGGGAATTTTTAGTTAAATTTTTTATTTCTTTAATTAAGGGATTTCCAATATTTATCCAATTTATTAATCTTCTTTATGATGATTTTATTTTTGATACTTGTACAATATTCATGAGCAAAGTTCATTTTATGGTTTTAAATATGGAGATTACTATCAGCTCTATGTTCATTACAATTCTGTTCAATCAATATTTAATATTTCTTTTGATATAATTTACTTTATAATAAGTTGAAGCTTCTTTACTAAAAAAAAGATTGTGGTTTTGAATATTTTCCTAAAACTGTGATGTTCTCATCTCTATTTTTAGTGGAGCTTAATGGCATGACTATATTATTCAGAGATAAATATAAGTAATTATCAATTTAAAGTAATTCTAATTTCTTGTTTCATTTATATGTGTTGAGAGAGTTATGATTTTTTGATGTTTCAACCCGGTTTTAATAGAATTAAATCTAGTATTGATGTATGATATTTTTATTCTTTATTTGAATGAAACCAGTCTTTAACATCTTGCTAACTTTTTTTAATTATAAAAAAACTCAAAAAACACTTTTACAAGTTTGGAAAGATAAATTATAAAAGTTTATTCAAATTTAAATTCCTAATATAAATTAAAAGAAACCTTTCATATTCAATTTCAAAATTATTCAATTATTCTTTTGGAAAAAAAATCAATTATTAATTTTTTTTTAGGTTAATTTTATTTTTTTTCAAAAATTGAAATCAAGATTAAAATTAAGTCAAATTAATTTATGTTTAATATCAAATGAAAAATTCCAATATTTATATATATATCATTAATATATTTAATTTTTTAATTTTGTTCTGTTTTTTTGGATTAAAATCAGATTTTAAATTATAAATATAAATATATATGTATGTACTTTAATTTTTTCTAAAAACAAGATCAAGCAACAAAAAAAAACATTTCAAAAAAATTCATTATAAATTAAATTTTATTTCTTTCTTTTTTAAATATTAACCAAAAAGAAAAATCACAAAAATTAAACATGATTTTTTTTTCTGTTTTGAAAAAATAAAATAAAAAAGTTATTTCTTTGAATTATAATATTTATTTAGAAATTGAAAAAATCAAGAGAAAAGTAAAAGTGAAATTCAAATACTTGATTTATTAAAAATAATATTGAGGGATTGATTTCCTTTTTTTCTTTTGTTCTTTTTTTAATTCGATTTTAATGAAATATTTTTCAAGTTAATTAAATTAGTTAAACAAAGCATTGTAAATATTACAATTTTAAAGCTATTCACCTTTGGATCAAATTCTAAATCTTGAATGAGAAATGTATCAAACTGAAGACAAAAAAAACTATTACAGTATTATTATGATTTTATCTTAACCAAATCTTTCTTTTCTTATGAATTTTTAAATTAAATTTTGTAATCACTTAGTCTTTCTTTTTGAGATATTTCATTCAAGAGTTTCAAATTAGAAAACAAATTGTTTGTCAAGATTTCTTTTTTTTAAAAAAAAAGGTTCCTGTTTGAAAATTTTAATGTAGGTAATTGATTTAAATGGTTTGATTTTGTCATATTATAAATGATAAACCAATTTGGACATATATGGGGCTTAAAACTATTAATCTACGTGAAAATCTTATATTAATCTGAATTAGCTTTATAAAAAATTTTCTTCAAAAAAAAAGTTAAATCTCTCTAACGTTTTAAGTCAACTTATTGCCTAATTGAAATTGATTTTTAGCCCCCATTCCGCCCTAGTTGAAGGAAGAATTGATTTGCGAATTTTGTGTGGCCAAAAATTTGAAGAGCTCTTCTTCAAATACCTCTTCATAAGCTATTTACCGCACGGGATCGCTATGCTTTAGTAAATTGTTTTGCGCCAAGTCGCAGATCCTTCAGTTTTCAGACATAAAATAGCAAGCAATAAAATGCTTGGCACTAAACGTATTCTTTGGCGAAAATGGGCCGTCGCTGGACGTCATTGATGACACTGGGAATAAACCTCAAATTGGCAATTGTAGTAGCGCGTGTAATCCTATATTTGTGGGATTATGACATTTAACGTGGGTTTTGGAATGTCTTAACTCTTGAGAGTTTCTGCCGTGATTGAAGCAACATCCATTACAATAATCTTTATCATGAACAAAAAAATATCACAAATGAGCTATGGTAGTTTTTTTAGATCTAAGCGTTTTGAAAAACCGCTAGTTAATAAGTATTGCACGATGTGTTTGTCCATAATCATTATTACAGTGCTTACAAAAAAAATTAGCCCTGATTGCTTGGAAAAAGGTACACCCTCACATTTTTCAGCAACACAATATTAGCCCAAATTATTTCGAGTGACCACAACACAAAACCGAGTAAATAATCTACTCGGCCCACTGATATGACGATATTAAATTTGGAAACCACTTTACAATCCCTGTCTGTATATCAAAATCCCGAACGATTGGTGTTTCTTCACTCTGTTCTAACATTTCTAACATTTCACTAGCCAAACTTGTCGACAATCCTTCTGCATGAGCGACCTCGAGCGTGGTCATTTCTTGCCACATGCAGGCATCTTCATCTTTTTTATCACTTTGAAATCGTTTCAACAGTCGATCAGCAAAGGCAGTAATACCAAAGTATGGAGTATGAAGCACCCGAAGACCTGAGGAAAATGTCCTCAGTCTGATCTGTGGGTTAGTATATTCAGCCAAGTACTGGCAGGCAGTCAGCATGTCAGCCGGTGAGACTAATGCTAAAGATTCAATCATTTTAGCTTCATAAGTAAATTTTTCATCACCAAAATTATGCACTCACAAACTCCTCGAGCCCGGTTCCACATACACCAAACCTCGTCGAGTGAGCGAATACCCATTGCGCCATCAGAGCCATCCTTCATCAAGGCTTCTTGAGCTCCCCTCGTCTGAGTAAGAAGGCCACCTAATTCCCTGGCAAGCTCTTGGGCATAAGCTTGATCGCTGGCAATCATGTCTGGAGTGACGGCGGGGGCGGGAAGGCCGAGCTTCACAAGTGAGGAGCGTATGGCAGCAACCTTCTGCTGGGATGGCTCAGCTTCATTAAGTATCGGCGAAGTCTCCAAAGCTGTCAGCTTGACATTAATACTCTGGGCCATCTGAACCTGATTCACAAGAGATACAAGTCATTAATAGGTGATCGGAGGATTTTGACAAGATTGTATATCTAACGATGCACGAGGTACCATCTCCTTGGCCTTTGCCATCAATGCTTGAAGATCTCGAAGACCATCTTCTAATTCAGCCTGATGAGACTGGTTCTTAATATCCATCGTTTTGAGAATTCCATCGATACCAATAAGCTTTGCTGGCTCTGATGCAGATTGCAAGGCTTGAGCAGCCGAAAGGGAAGAAGAATGGCTACAGTTCCTATTGGGTGTCGTTGAGGCTGATTGCCAAGACTTGGTTTGCAATGTATTTTTGAGCGTAAAATAAAATGATTTGTCGCCACCCTTACGGAATGACAAACGAATGTAAGAGTTGGATGGAAAAGAAGCGGGTGGAGCTGGTGTGGTGGCACGAGAGTGTTGTAATGTTACAGTAGCTGGGTCTTCGCTAGTCGAAAGGTTGTCGCCAGAAAGTTGAGAAAGAGTGGGCTGACTGATTTGCACGATACCGAGAGTAGAGTCACACATCTCACATCTGATCATGGAAGGATGATTTAAAAAGGTACAAGTGGGACAAGGGATTTCTTTAGCTGTTGGGTCTGCTGAAGTTTGAGCAATATCAGTTGAAGGAGACGATGAGTTAGCTGAGCGTATGCCATTGATTGAGGTGGTTCTAGCTAATGAAGTCGAGTTGGATCCCTCATGGAAAGTCCGAAGAGATACAGCCCGACTCCTGGCTGGTGATGAAGAGTCCCGGGGCACGCCGCATAACTGGCACTTGATGCCGGGGGGATTTGAGAAAGCACACACGGTGCAAGCCCAATGAGAGGTGGCAGGATGATTGAGAATGTCGGTTGGGTCCAACAAAGGCAGGCTTGCTTGAGCCTCATCCTGGAGGTTGTTTGAACAGAATGCTTGGGCGGGACGATCGCCCAACAAGAGTGTTATCTTGGGTGAGCTCTTGAAAAAACCGATCCAATATTCGGTCTGACGAATGAGACAAATGTCCAAAAAACAAGAATGGCGATGAGGCTGCGAGCTATCGACGTAGATCAGTCGGTGGGAGGTCAAGTAAAGCGTCCCATCCTGATAGCGCTCGTCCTTATCTTTCCTAATGAAGAACGAATGTCAGCACAAGAAACCAGGCCTGGAGAGACGCTCATCAAAGCCCACCCGTCATAGAGGCCGACACCAGCCTGATAGTGAAGTATTTCTTCATCGAGAAAGAGCTGAGCTCGGATGGACAAAGTGGTGCAATCGATGGGCCGCAGACGGTGCATGACTGGCAGGTATTGACGGGAAATCTCGATAGGTGAGACCTCTTGAATTTCTCAAAGCATCTCGATAAATAAACGAAACCAAACCTCTAGACGAGACGACGCTGGATGGCCGGCCGAGCTAGACCGATATCGATCAAGATGAGCTGATCAAATCCAAGAGGAATGTGATGGATGGGAACCAAATCCAGAAAAGATCACTTACTGCTGGGATGTGGCTGTTGACCATTTATGGAGATCCCATTTATTGAGATTCCCCTCCCGTGAGACTTGGGCAGCGGCTGGATTGATTCAATTTGAGATCCCATCTTCCATCACCCAATTTATCCATATTAATAAAAATTTCTATATCTTCACCTAGCTTGCTTACTGACACTCTTCATCATCAGCTATCTCATCATCCTTGGATTCCAATACTGTTCAACCATGCAGTTGGTGGAGTCATCTTAGAATAAAATTCAAAAATTGAAAGAGATAAATTTATAAATTACCACTGTTGAGAAAAAGTTATGAGATATTTAAAGTCACATCTACCAATCTTAAGCCTTTCTTATGAACATCTTGCTGCTCTTTTGACAATACATGTCCATTTTGATTTGGATCCAATGGGTAATCTTTGACTAGAATGGGCGTAAAATAAAAAAAGACATTTATGACAGTCGTTCAGAGGTCGAAAATGGATCTCAATTTTTGTATAGCAAGTCTGGTTGTTAGTATAATGATGGGCCAGATAGACCTCTTAAACTGCTCTTTTACTGTCCTTTGTTCCATACATTAACCCATCCCCCAACAAGACATGTCACCGGGTTCTGCCACTGGTGAATCTCTAGAGCTTAATGATTTGCTTCAAGTTTTATCCAAGGAGACTTATCAATCTTTCCAGTATTCCGAGCCCTACTAGCACTTTACTCTATAAATCTGAAGAGATATGACCTCCCCAAAAAAATAAATAATGAAAAGAATTGAAACTCCTTCTATAGATAAACCAGATATCTGATTTTTTGGAATTTCTGAAATGTCACTATATAATTTAACTTAATTCCTGAATTTCCTCCAAATTTGGTTTTCTTCATCTTAGATGTCAAATTCTAGTCAAAAAAGGCTCTCTTGAATTCAAAGCCTTAGTTTTAAGCTGTAAAAAATGAAACAAATTAATGTATAAGAGTTCATTTTGAGCCAACTTCTATAATCAAAAAATAGTGAATACCATTGGAGACTATTAAAATGAGTATGCGATAATTTTAAAAAACTGTTTATTGTTATTACCATAATCTTGGATAATATTTCCCTTTGCTTTATCAAAAACTTCCTAAAATGAAAGTTTTTTATTATTATTATACTATTTTGAACTCTAAAAAACGTTTTTGCTGCTTTCCAACAAGAGATAGAAAAAAAACCTCTTCATCAAGTAACCCTTGAGATAGGGAAATAAGAAACCCGCAAGCCAAGAAAATTCATCCTGAGAAGTCTTTAAATTTTGTTAATTGAACTCTTTCAGAGCTTTCTTACTATTTTCTGTGTGCTATATAAGTTCCTCCCTTTTACCTAAGTCTGAAACAATGTATCATGTAAATAGAACAACTGTGAAATTCTACTACCAACTAGGGTTGGCGACGGTGCATCAATTCTCCAAACAATATAATTTCTCCTTGGACCTATGGCGCTGGCAAATTATGTCTAAATACAAAATACACATTTTTAAAGCCTTAAAACATCATTAAAAGAATACGATGAGATGAAATTGTGATCTCCCAATTACTATTACAAGCTTTCCAGTTAATAAATATTTTTTTCAGAATTATTTTCAACATTAAGCTTTATTGTCCCTTGATCTTTTTATTTTATTTTGAGAGAATTCCACCAAATTTCCTATTGTTTGAGAGGAATTCCACTCAAAAATTAATAATTCTTTTGAAAAGATGAGAAGGATTTTTTAGGATTTGTTTTTTATTGAAATTTATCATTGAATAAGAAGGAAAACTTTTATATCAAGCTTAATAGAGGCTCTGTGATCAGTTGAAATAATTCATTCAATTGGGCTTTGAAGAATCCGGGTATTTATTGAGGATTGTTTTGACACCTGTTTTTGAGAGTTTTTTTTATGTTAAATTTGCTACATGTTTTATGGATTGAAGCTACATATCTTATTGTTAAATAAAATATGAATTTCAATGATTTTATAACTATAATTCTGCTTCAAATTTTTGTTCATTATTCAAAAAAAAAGAAGGAAAAAACAAATAACAATAAATGCTATTTTTGTTAGCTTTTAATAAGAAATCATATTAAGAATAAGAAACCTACAAATTAAAAAAATATTTTTTTGGTCAAAAAGGCTGGAAAACTCATTCTTCCTCCCCAAAAAAAAGTATTAAAAATCTCAGAAAATTCAGATTCAATTATTTTTGATTTTTTAAAATAAGAATTCAAACAATTAATAAAATTTCAAATTTTGAATATTTTTTTTTTCAAATTATTAAGAAAATCTCAAGTATTTAGGATTTGAAAGTTTAAATTTCAATGAATATTTTTGTTTTGAAATTCGATTTCAGGGAAAACCAAGATCTCATATTTTTATCAATCATTAGCTCAATCATGGAATATCAAACAACAAAAACTCATTTTTTCAGTCAAGAAAAAATATTCTTTTGAAAAATGAAGAAAATTTAGTTTATCAAACAATTAAAGAAGTGATTTTTTTAAATTTTAAAACTGATATCTACTTTTTGAATAATAAAAACAAATGATTTTTGACTAACTTACAATTTCTTTTTTCAAAAAAAAAGTGAAAATTAATGTTTTGAGAATAAAAAAAGATATTTTCATTTAAGAATATCAAAACACATCAGAGTCTATAAAAAAAATCTCTGAGGAAAGTGGTAATTATATATAACCAAAAAATCAGGACTTGGATTGTGGTCCATAAGTGAGCTTTTACCTACTTGGAGTTCATTTTATCATTTAAAAGCATTATCACAGTTTTTATTATTATTCCAAAAAAATAAAGCTAATTTTAAAATTTGGGATGCAAAAAGTTTGTTTTTATTTTGATTTCTTTTGAAATAAGAAAATTAAGAAAAACACACAATCCCAATTTTTTTTGAGTAGGTATGTTGCTTAGAAACATTAATTATGTGAAATGATTCAAATGGTAATTCAATGTATTGTAAATATTGATTCTTTTATTAATCAGTTAGATTCAAAATACCCAAAGGGTTTGTTTACTAGGAATCTTAATAGGTGAAATAATTCTTTACTAAGAGAAAAGTATGAGACATCTACATATATGAGGATATTCTCAGTTTGGATTAAATCTTTTCTCTCATTTAACATTTGGAATAATGACAAATAGATCCCTTTCACTTTTCAAATCCCCGGAAATTTTGTGTATTTACAAAGAGCTAATTTAATATCATGTATCAAATATTCAAAAAACAATCAATAAGGTGAAAAATTATAGCTTTTATATATTTCATCAAATTTTTTAATTCCACCATGAGAAACTCAAGAATAATTGAGGATATTTAAGCTTAACAGATCAATAGTTAAACCTGAATCAAATCTCATAACAACACAACCACAAAAATTAATTTCCTGAAACCTTGAAAAAAATTCAGCTTCACTACTTGTACTTCAATTTTGATTATGTCTGACCAACACCTTTGATTATCTCTTTTCTCTACTTTTTTAAAGTTCCACTTAGAGATTCCCAAGAGAGAAAATATCCTATTGAAAGTGAATTCACCAATTCTCTAGATTTTGAATTTGTGATTCATTCATAGTGAGGTAAAAATCAAAGTTTATGGTGAATTTGTTGAATCAACATTAGAATGAGAGTTTTTTCTCTTCAGATTGTGCTAGTGAAAGAATCCTTCAAATAAATATGATATCTTTTTTTCGAATCTCCAAAGATCTGTATGATTCAAAAATACTTCCAAAAAAATCTGAAATTCTATTAAGAGCTTCATTGTTCATATTTCTTACTGAATAGTTTCCTGGTGGTAAAATAACCCTGTAACCAAAGTAATATTACTCCTTGTATCTTTGAAATATGTTCCAAAAGCTATAAGCTATTAGATAATCCATTTTTTTACCATCAAAATCTCTTAAATTAAACATATCTTGAGGAAATTTTATTATTTTGTTAATTTAGGCAAGAAGTCAACAATCTCTAACAAGAAATTTTTATATTTAAAATTTTCAGAAGCCCCTATAATTTTTTTTAAGATCAAAGTTTGGAATTAATCACAACATTAAGAGGTGATACTTAAGGATTCAAGAATCTGAGGTGTTGTTTCCTTTACAAAAAATAGGTAGTATTCATCCAAATTAACCTCCTCAATCTGTAAATTTAGTCCCAAAATGTATTTCAGAATTAATAAAATATTGAAGTGATTTTTTAGCTAATATAAAGGAATATTTATGAGCCATTGGTGTTTCATACCTCAATATTATTTTTTCTGATTTTAAAATATTGAAATTTTTGCTATTTTTTTGAAATTAAGTAAATTTAACTTGAGTTTAGAGTTGAATATATTCTGATTTCTAAATTTTAAGCTCTAACATTCACTTATTACATTTCTAACGTTCCTGATTGATCCAAAGTAGTAGTATCTGAATTAAAATAAAAATATGGTAAAAAAATGAACTAACCACTTGAATCATGTTCTGGAGCCTCATGTTCCAGAGATTTTACTTTAACCAATAAGAATTGATATGAAGCTTGTTTTCCAAATTGACAAGGAACCTCAATAAAGATTTCAACCTGAATAATTATCATACTAATTCATTTTTGAATAATATTTGAATTCTTACACTTCATTTGGTGCCTTAATATAATTGAAATCTTTCTAATTGACTTGATCTTTTATTTCTTATGAAAGAAGCACCAATAATACTTCATTATTCATATATTGTTACCAATAAGAAGACTTTTTATTCAGTATATAAAAATATCCAAGTAGTCATATCTTAAGTATCAATGTAACAAGAATATTATAAGTGCCACATTTTTTTTACAAAATTTTGAGCTTCAGTTAGGTAGCTATATGCTTTTACTTATATTATTTATCCAAAACAAAAGAGCTAGATTAATTTATAATTGAGAAAGGCAAATGTAAGTTTTCTCTATGACACTCTTGATAATAGTAGCCAATATCAGGAGTAAGATGACTTTCCTCAGTAGAAAATATAATAGGGGGTGTCAAAGTTACCAACTCCCACACTCAAAATCCCAAGTTTTTTTTTGCCAAAATCCCGCATTAATCTTGTGGGATTTCAGAAATCCCACACCTCAATAGGTGTGGTATTTTAAGGTACAAAAACCCATGTTTAAATACTAAAATCCCGCCTTTAGCTTCCCATAAAGGCACATGTTTAAAACACACAACTCAGTAAGGGCATGTTGAATTTCATATAGCTTTACTTCTCTTGCATAAAATCTGAATAAAATCAACATTTATTAAAGTATTTGATTCTAAATTGCATTTAATACAGGCCTTTTCTTCATTTACCATGCCCAAGGCATCACAAAGGCTACCTTTATGTCAGACATTAAACTCACTGAAGCTCATCAATGCACTCAACTCTGATAGTGATTCTGATATCCAGGAAGATATAATCTTATTAGATATGATAAACTCGCAAAGATACATCAATCCTCATAGAAGATATCCATCACATTACATGTATACAATGAATGATTTACAAACATTATCATCTGAAAAGTTTTGACAGCTATGTAGGACCACACATGAATCATTTAAAAAATTGGTTGCACAAATTCAAGCTGATAAAACCTCTCAAAACGTATCACAAAACAAACAACACAATCCTGCCATCCAATTGGCTGTGGCATTATCAAGGCTAGGATCAAATGGAAATGGGGCCACTTTGGGAAAGATTGGAATGTTGTTTGGAATTAGCCATGGGGCTATTGTGTGGTACACTCAAAGAGTCATCCAGATATTAATGAAGTTGAAGCACAAAGTGATTGTGTGGCCAACAATAGAACAACAAAGAGAGATGTCTCAAGCAATGCAAGCAGAAGGCTTCCCTGGGTGCATTGGGTTTATTGATGGGAGTCTCATACCATTATCACAACGTCCTCCCAATGATGTTGAATCCTATTTTGGATTTCAAAAAAAGGTAAGCTGTTGAATCTTTATTCTTTATTTCAATCTTACTTATGGTTTACATATAAGGTATTCTATGCCAATACAACTGGTTTGTGATATCAACAAACAGTTCCCTGCTCTACATGTTGGTTGTACTGGGTCACTTCATGATTTGAATGTCTATCAACATATGAGAATAGCACAAACACTCAAGCGTTTTATGAAAAGGATCAGTACTTACTTGCAGATTTGGCAAATGAAATCTCTCCTTGGGTTGTTCCAGCATATAAGGGAGTTGTAACACAGAATGAAGACAATCATTCTTTCAATTAATGTCTAGCAAAATCAAGGGTCAGAATCAAGCATGCAATTGGAATTTTGAAGGGGCAGTGGTTTTCTCTGAGGGAAATGCGAAATCAAATGAGGGATAGTTGTGAAATTGAATATTTTGTTAGTTGGGTTGTGTCTTGCACGATTTTACATAATATGTTAGCACAAATTGGTGATGAATGGTTTGATTTATATGAAGATGATGATCCACCACATGCAGAAAATCTGGCCAACAATGACATTGGGGAAGATGTGGTCAATATGCATGAAAAGGTTAAACCAATCACTTTGGAATGGAAAAATAGTCAATTGTAAATTTAATCAGGACCATTGATTTATGTACTTAATTTAATGGCATACAATGGAGTGGAGATGTTATTCATGAAATAAAACTATTTACAATTAATATTTTTTAGTTCTTTTTTGATCCTGCATATTTCTTTCAAAGTACCCATTTACTCTTGAATTAATTTTGGTGGGTGTCATTTTCAAGAATTTGTAACCTACATTAAATAATTTATGGTTTATTTGAAAAGAACATCCAAAATGAGTTATTTAATCATGATTGATAATTTCTGGAGGTGGCTTTATTGTATGATGAACCATTGTTGATGTCTTCCAAAGAATTTCCATTATGCCAGCTTTTTTTGAAAAATCAATCTTCATTTTCAATTTGGGGAAGTGCAAGCCATTTCCAGAGGGGGTGAAGACAGTTGGAAGTGGATGGAAACCTTTTTTGATACAAAACAAAATATATCATAAGTCCAGGAATTGAGATAATTCAAATCTTGGTGTGGCTTATTGAAAAATCCATCTTGGGTGACAATGAAATTGGTAAATGATTTGAATTCTTCCTTGGGATTGGCAGAAGTCCATTAAAGTTGACTGAAATTGGGTAATTTGGCTGCTTCCATTAATTATTGATTTTAATTTGCTTCTAATTTTGAGAAATGGGAGATTCTTGAGTAAACAAATTTGTCATATTGATGAAGCTTGATCCATTGATTATTATCTGTTTCAATTTGATGAGGAGTTAAACCTGGTTTTCTGGAGTAAACATCTAATTATTTTGTAATTAGTTAGTAATTATTAAGATAATAAGCCAAAAATATCACACACCTGCAGATTTTCCAGAATCTGAACCAGAGCAAAACCCAATACCTTTCATTTATTGGTTTTAATTTCTTGTTGATTTTGAGATAAGGACATTAATGTCATGACGAGGTTTTGCAACATTTGAGAGTGTCCAGAAGAATTATCAAAAGGGGTTATTTCATAAAAGATGACAGGCAAAAAGGGCTTTGTTGTTTTATCAATGAGTATATAAGGATGGGGGAGGGTGTTGAGTGATGGAAGTTTTAACCATGAGGCATTTGCAGATTTCTTGTCAATCAAAATGGTTGAAAAGCTTTTAAATTCTTTGTTTGAATGGCCAAGGTGAGACATAATTTGTTTTGAATCATGGATGTGTTGTCTTTGGCTTTGGGTGAGCTTTCTTTTATGATTTGATTTGGTATTATTATCCTAATGATGTTCTATATTTGGTTTAGTCCTAACCATGACATCAAGAGGAGCAATAATAGCTTCATCATCTTTCAAATCATTCTGATGATGTGCTGAGTCTGGTTTAGTCCTAACCATGACATCATCAAAATGATTTGAAGAATGAGAGAGAGGAGGAGCATTTTTTTTGAATTTTAAGGATGATGGAAGGGGTGTGAAATTAAATGACATTGCAAAAGAAACCCTTATAGTTAATCCTCCCCTATATGAACAAATAAATGAAAAGTTTAAACAAAAATTAAAATAAAAAATCAATGATTGGTCAGTAATGATTATAATCCAAAAAAAACATCAGTTCAACAGGATTATGATTGGAAAGAAAAAAAGTCAAAAAATAATAATAAGTGATGGATGATGATCATTATAAAAAAATACAAGGTCAGTAATCATCATGAATGAAAACAAAAGAGTAAGATTCATTAGCATTTCAAAAAATAAATAAATAAAAAAATACATCATGAGTGATTCATGATGATGATAGAAAAAAAAGAAAAAAAATTCATAAATCAGAGTATGATATTTTTAAAAAGAAAAAAAACAACAACATCAGTAATCAATCTTTCAAAAAAAAAAGAAGAAAAATCATGATAATGGCCTCTGGGGACCATTAGCATGAAAAATCAAGAAAAGGACTCCAAATAAATTTGGAATTGATTCAGGAGGCCTTCCAAATCAATTACAAATTGATTTGGAGTGATTTGAGGTGCCTAGGCCCTGGAACCTCCCAGGAGCCTATTTGGGAGGTTCCAGGGTGAGTGGGTGGAGTTATGAGATGGGTGGGGGGTTTTGGGAGGTGGATGGTGATGGATGGGTGCCTTTTGGAGGGGGATGGTGATGGGTGGGTGAGTTTTGGAGGTGGAGAAAAGTAATAAAATTTAAATTAAAAAAATACCTATAGAAAAAAATATCAGGTTGGAAAAAAATAATAGTGGTGAAACAAAAACAAGAAAAGAGCACTTACCTGAATTTTTAAAAAAATGGTGAATTTTTTTTTAGGGGGAGGGATGAAAAGTAAAAATCAAAATAAATAAATTGAGAATTAAGAATTGAAATTAAAAAAAAATGGTGAATTTTTTTTTAGGGGGAGGGATGAAAAGTAAGAATAAAAATAAATAAATTGAGAATTAAGAATTGAAATTAAAAAAAAATGGTGAATTTTTTTTAGAGGGAGGGGTGAAAAGTAAAAATAAAGAAGAATAAATTGAGAGAAATTAAACAAAAAAATCAACTTTAAAAAAAAATATTAAAAATTAAAAATGAAAAATTCAAAATTCAAAATCAAAAATCAAAAATAAAAGGAAAATTTTTCAATTAAAAGTTGAAACAATTCAAAATAAAAATTAAAAATGAACCATTAAATTCAAAAAAAACATATAGAAAAAGATGAAAAAATTAAAAAAAACAAACAATAGAATGACATTAAATATAATTTCATAAGAAAGGAAAAAAGGCATCATCAACTTTTATTTTTGAACAGAATTCACATAAAATCTTGATGCAAAACTTGCTTAAATTTTCAATTTTGTCCTAAATTGCAAATAAATGTCATACGAAATTGAAATTGCAAGTTGGTGCCCCAATTACGCATAAACATTGAATTTTGAATTTGGTACTAAAGTGCAGTTAGATTTCATGACATAAGATCAATAATTAAACATAAACATCACTTTGATTTAACAAATAACCACATATAAACTGATCACATGATGTATACCTAATATTTTATTTCTTATTGATTAATGTCAGAATGCGTTCCAGCTCCCCGATTGGCCTGCTTGATAACAATGCCGCTATAGTGAGATCCATCTGGAATTGCTTTTCCTTGAATTCCAATTCACAAATCCACTTTTCTTTTTCAAATTCATATTTTGTCGTATGTTTCTTCTCCTCAAACTCCATTTGCTTTTGCAACTTGACTTCTTCAAATGGTTGCTTTTCCATTTTGCTTGCTTTCTCTTCATTCCACCTCTCCCTGTCCCACTCCAAACAAGAATTTTCACTGGTTTCACGGGCTACAAATCATGCATTTTGTCAGTAGGATTTATCTGAGTAATCATAAACCCAAAACATAACCTTTCGCCATGATTCCAGAAAATTTGCATATGTTGGTGCAAACATATCCATCAGCCTTTTCCTAGAGCCACTCTTGTCATTCAAGCTGGGCGTCAATGCTTGATGATTCTTTTGTATTGAATGCATTATGGATTTACTTTTCTGGTCAAAGGAGAAATAATCAACAATGGATTTCATAAGTATCAGGCTTAAACATAATTACTGATTCATCTTGGAGGTTTTCCACTTGAACCAAGTCATCATCATTATTAAGCAAAGGATCCAGAATTAGAGGTGAATCCAAGGAACAATTCTCCTTTAACAAGTAAATGAGCTTTAACTATCACAGGTAAAAAGAGGAAGAGGCAATATTTTACCTTATCAAGCAAAACATCAACATCATAATCACCATTTAAGCTGTCTTTTTCTTGTGAATCATAGCTTGCAATGGGAGTGACATTGGGCTTGTGGCCAAATAGCACATCCATTTCAGAATAGCAAGGACACATAATTTCACGCTTGTCACTCATTGATTTTATTCCTTCACTCTCATCTTCTTCCCTTATTCCAGCCCCAGTTAAATTTTCAATTTTTTTTGCTGCCATATATTTCTTTTTATATGTTTGAAATTGATCTCAGATTCTGCTTGAACTAAGGTTTAGGCGATTTTGTTATTTTTTGTTGACCTCAATGGCCATAAGCTGAAATCCATGCTGCTTTGATGAAGGAGGTCTTCCAATAGATGTTGAGCCACTAGTACCAAAACATGACTCAAAAGTTGATTTGACTGAAAGCCAATTAATTATGGTTAAATAATCTGTATGTATTAAGTTACCTGATGGATGAGGCAGTCCAGAGGTGATCTTCATATCTGTCTTGATTTGTCTTGCTTTGGATTGAGGCTTTATTATATGGATGAAGAAGTATAAATGGACTGTAAGCTGTTCGGTCAGATTGTCCAAAATGGAGTGTAGAGGAATATGTTGTACAGGTATGAATTGTGAGTACTCATTTGGGTTAGGTTTCAAGCTGAAATCCCAGATGCATGGGATTTGGTCCAAATACCAGGGGACTCAGTTAAAATTCCATGGGATTTACACATAAAAAACCTGGGATTTAGTGTTGGGATTTGGGTTCCAAATCCTGCATTATTTTAAGGTGGGATTTGGTGACTTTGACACCCCCTAATATAATGAAATATTATAACCAACAATATAATATTATTATTAAAAATAATTATATATATACAGAAAGAATTTACTTATTATTAAATAATTGAATAATAAGAAAAAAATTCATAATTAACATAAATTATAATTATTCTATTATTTTTATAGTCACTGAAAATTATAACAATAAGAAGTGTAAAGCTCTTAATGAAACAATTACATGTGGAAAATAATGATATTTATTCACTTAGAAATTATATATAAGTATCATTCATAAAGGAAACCATTACACACACTGTGCATAGAGAGTTCTTATAGAAAGATTGTATATAAAAAACCTAATAATAGATAAAAAAAGATATAGAATTTTAGAGAAAACTTACTTATAGTATTTATTTAATACAGCAAGTCAACAAACAACAGTTTTTTATTTAAATGATTTTTATAAGTTAAAAAAAATCCAAAAATCAATATTTGAAAATATAGAAACAACTTCTTTATGATAAAATAAAATTCAAGAGCTTTTAAGAGTAATTTGTGGATTTAAAAAGATATTTAAGAAAATAATTTTATATAATAAAATATATTATTGGTAATCAAAACAATATAATCTAAGCTCTATGATTTCAATTATTTATTCATAGCTTATAAAGAGTAAAATAGCTTAACAATTACTTTGATAATATAAGATTTCATATTGAATAGAATATTGATTGTTTAAAATGTCTAATTGATTTGAGGGATTCTTGGTTGTTGGAAAAAACAGTGAAATTAAGGCTCTTTTTATTCCTAAATAGCAGCTCATATTATTAATAATAGATAAAGAAGGCGTTCTAAGGTCAAAACTGAAAAACCATGCTTAAAAATAATGTTCTTAGCTTAAGGTAACTTATTTTTAATTCCAATTTAAGGTTACCATTGCTATTATTAACTCCAAGTAGCTTTAATTCTCTTTTGATTTAAGTATTTAAAGTTTGAATATATAATAAGTTTATTCATATCAAATTTCATCACATGAAAAACTCAAAAAATAAAGTTTCAAGCAAAAATCTCTTAAACTAAATCTTCAATTAATTTTTAAAGAAATCTCAATTTTCTTTGAGAATAATTAAGATTGTTACTTTCAAGGATAATTATCAATAAAAACTGTTTAAAAAACACTTAAAATTTAATTTCTAAGATGTGTGAAGATTTCAAGCAAATACATTAAGAATTAGATTTTTAATGCATTTTTGAAGTTATTGCTATTTTTCCACATAAAGTAGCAATACACACCAAACCTTAAATTTTGATAAGGTTTTGATACTTGTAACTTTGAAATTTTTAAGCTTATTTAATATTTGACAGTTTTTAAAACGTTGATTTAAAGCTTGCATATTGGGATTTACCCTTTTGCAGTTTGAAATTCCTGTCCAAATTGGGATAAAACCAGTTTAACCTTTATGGTTTGATCAAAGTCTAATCTTAAAGTTTAAATAAGCTTGAAATCCTCCAATACAGTTGAACAGCCTTAATTGAATCCTTTCAGATGAAAAAAGATGGGTACCCCAGCTCTGTTTGGTCTTTTTCCTTTGTCCCACCTTTCAACATGTATTTTGCCCTTTTATTTATTTAGAGCCATACTATGGTCTTAAACCCTTTTAAATTGAGATCACACAGGATTTACGTTCTGTATGGAAAATACTTAGACAATTAAGTAAATATACAAAACACCTCAATTTTAACTAAAATCTTGGTTAGTTTGCACAAACCTTATGCAACTTTAAATTTAAGCTTAAATAAGCTTAAATTCAACAACTTTAAATTAAAGCTTAAATACACTTAAACTTAAAAACTCTATTTTTTTTCCAAAATGTTGCAATTGTACCGTGAGGTTCTTAAATCTTCTAATATCAAAAGAATAACCATTTTTGGGTATAACACCCTATGGGTCTACCCTAGGTTATTTTTGGTGTAGAATCCAAAAAATGACTTAATAACTATAACTTTGTTTATCAAAATAAAATGTATACTTCTATTTTGTTATTTTATATTTTAAATCAAATTTATAAGTATGTTCAAGACTAAATAAACTGCATAAAAAGTTATTTGTGGCCTTATGGGTATGTAATACATATCTTACAGGCTCACAGTCCCTCCCACCAAAAGAAATTGTACTACAATTTCTACTTGATAGTATACCCCCAATTTTATTGGGGGGTATAATCCACTTTACAACCTCTCTACTTATACTTTTAGGTATGTAAAGCACACAATTCAAACTTTTTATTGAGGAATTGGTCTTCTTTAATGTCTAAATCTTCTGAGAAACCTTTGGGAATCAGGTATTATACTTTCTGAAATACACTCATCTTCATGTTTTAGGTTTCTGTACCTAAATAAGTATTCTCTTTCATTTTTTCCCCTAAGTCTTCTTTTGTTTAAGACTTTTAGCACTTTTTTCTTTTCACTTTGATCAAGTGATGGTACTTCTATGGGTGTTTCATTTCTCAAAGGAAAAAATACTTATCACTTGAAGTGTAATTCTTTACTAGACAGACAGGGAAAGCTGGATGTTTGTTTATAATTCTCCTGACAGTTCTACTTGTACTCAATTTTTCCCATTAAGTGCTTTAATAATAAATGTTCCTGAAAAGGAATCTTTATATTTCTTTTGGCCTTAAATATTGTTAAAGTTCAATGTTGAAACTAGTATTAAGTCCCCTACTTTGAATTCTGGGGTCTTATGACTTTTATCCCACTTTTGTTTAGCATATGAAAAGGCATCAGTCATGCTTTGATCTGAGTGATGCCTCACTTTATGAAGAAATATCTTGAAGCTTGAAGCAGTTGGAGGAAGATAAACCAAATATTTCTTCAAAGTATCAACTAAAAGTTTAGGGTTCCATCCTTTTTCCAACATTTCAGGAGTCTTGCCTTTTGAAGTATGGATAGAAGTCTTGTAGGCTAATTCCAATGCTGGTATAAGTGTACACCAATCATGGGTAAAGCCATCAGAATCTTTAAGCTCCAGGAAATAAGCACAAAATCTTCTGATCTTGTCCTCAAGGGTCTGAATAATTCTTTCTTCTAATCCATATGTTTGTGGATGGTAAGCTTTTGAGAATGATGGTTTTGTACCCAAAAGGTTATGTAAATTTTCTCATAAGGCTGATTCAAATTTTGGGTCTCTAACACTAATTATATTTTTGAAGAGAACAGTATGAAATATGACTCTGATCCAAGTTAAAAGAGCTGTATCCATAGCTGTGTGAGCTTTATGACATGGTAAGAATATTAGGGTCTTGCTGTACCTGTCTACAATGACAAGAAATACATTGTAACTTTTGTCACCACCAGGTGGTAAGGAAGTTACCCAATCCATATTGTAAGGTGTGGATATGAAACTTGGATTAAAAATCAAGTACTTTTCCTGTCCTCAAAATTGGTATAAGGTAAAATATAATTAAAAGATAGTATGAAATAGTATTTTTAAGATAAAACACACCAAATTTATTGTTTTTAACTTTATATGTATAAAACAATAATATTATAAAGATTTATTGTTTTACCAACAATAAAAATTTATCCAAAAATACTCTACAAGAGATATTTAAGGCTACAAAAGAAATTTCTTCAAGAGAAATTTCAATTGGAATTAATTGAGAAAAGAACTGAAAGCAAGTAACTAAAGAACAAAATCTGTAAAAGGTATTTAAAGAGAAAACATGCCCAAAAGTGACCAGAGTGAATTTGGAAACAAAGTGACAAAGCTAACAGTGATGAAAGATGCTTTAATTTACTTCTGGGATGGTTCAAGGGGTAAAAATGATTATAAGAGTTACAAACAATGATTATAATAATTTTTTCAGGTGGTTAAAAGGTTTAAAATGATTTAAAAAGGGTGTTTGGAATCTTTTATTGATTGTTTTAACAGTGTTTAGACTAATTATAAAAGGAAACAATTCTAACATGAAGAGAAAAGTGGGGCAAAGAAGACATTCTTTTATAGTCATCAGTTTTCTTACTACAAAAGTAAAATTTACTCTTGTCAGTCGTGAAAAACACTCTGACAACAGAAAAACCAATTATGGCATCATTGAACCCTGGTTTAGACCAAAAAGGGCTGGCTTTAGCCATTTTAGACCCTTAATCAGCCATTCCTATAGTAATACCTGGTCCAGAGCCTTCAAAACACATCAGAATGGGCTTAAGAGAAGTAGAGACCAGTTAAAACTGTTTTTACTAATATTGTTTTAACTTAAGGGTAGTTTTACCCTCTTGGTAACAGTTAAAACTGCCCTGGTTGGTATCAAAACCTCATCATCAATTGAGTCACAGACCCTATGACTCAATTCCAGGCCAAAAGTGATGAACTTTTGTGTGGATTTTGACATCCCACGCCTGTCAGCAAGGATTTTGGGGGTCTGGCTCCCCCTTGGAGCTAGAGTACCTTTTCCCCCCAGAATTAATCTTTCCAATTTTTTTTAATTCCTCATCATGTAATACACTTGTAATTTACACATACAATTAAATTGAGCTCTACAGTACACAGCTGTAATAATTGATACCTCATATGTAAATTACAGTTCATTTATGTAATACACGCACACATTTTGACATTTCAATTGAAACTACTTCAATTCCTCATAACCTCTAAACTACACACAACACCTCAATTTTAACACAAAAATTGATGGTCAACACCACATGTGGTGGTGTAAATTAAGGTTTTGAGGATTTTCAACTTTTGTACAAAAAATACTAAGAACTCAATTCAAGCTTATTTAGAGTTAAGTTACAGAAATTTCACCCAGAGGTGACCCCACCTTATTTTTTATGAGGAATCCAATGGTGAAGTAATTTTCTTAAGTTTATTTATTGGATAAAATGTTATAAGATATTTTATGTAAATTTTTACCAAAAATATTTTAATTCCATTAATTTTAATAAAAATTCATTTTTACTTAATTTTTTCAAGTAAAAATGCTTTTTCATAATTTTAAAATTTAATGTAATTTTTATTTTAAATTATAATTAAATTTTTCTTTTTGTATATAAATTTGTATTTATATTTTAACTTTTATTTCTATAATGTAAATAAATTTAGTTCATTTATGTTTGTATCTTATTTTGTTATTTGTGGTCTTTTGGGTATATGAAAATACCTCTAAGGCTCACACATATAAACCACTTCCAATGGGGTACTTGGTTCTTTGGATATGAGTAATTAGAAAAAATCTTTTACCAGTAGCTTCATTGGCCTTTTGACACCTGTCATAACTGTGACAGTACTCAATGAAGTATTTTATCCAAGATGGCCACCAAGCACATGTCTTAATTCTTTCCATTTTTTTGTCTCCAGATGAATTTCCAGAATGAATTTTGTCATGGGACTCTAGTAATATTTGTTTTATTAACATTCTACTACATAAGACCATTACACATGTGTGGTTAGACCTATGATATAAGATACCATCAAATAAATGGAATCTTCCATTATCATAAGATGTTTTCCAAATATCATCTAAAGAATTAGCAAAAGCTGAATATTTGAAATCTTTGTCAAGTATAGAAGTAAGAATATGAAAATTTCTATATTTCTTATATCCTTCTCTAACTTCTTCAAGGAATTCTGTTCCTACATCTGTGATTTTTTTTAATTCCCAAAATTGGAATTTGAGGTTCTGCATTTTCAGGAACATAAGCAGGATTATCAGGTGTATTGGGTAATTCCCATTTACTTGAACCATAAGAATTCTTGTGAATATTTCCAGATTTATGTAATATGGTCATCTTGCCTCTATACTCCTGTATAGAAATCTTCCATCTTAACATGTGTTTGTTTGGAGTTTTCCTGTTAAGAAGTTATTTCACTGCATTATAATCAGTAATTACTTCAAACACACTACCATAAAGATAATAATGAAGCTTTTACAGAATGCAAACAAGGCAAACAAACTCAATTTGGCTTGCTAAATATCTAGCCTCTGTAGTTTTAATTTGTCTTGAGATAAAAAAAACTGGACCTTCATAAGGATTGTCATTGACAATCTGAACTTGATTAAGAGTTTCACATAGACCTTCACCACATGCATCAATATAAAGCTTGGAAGGAAGCTTCCAGTCTGGCATTAATAACAATGGTGCATTGGTTAAGGAATACTTGATCTTATACTATTCTTTAATCCTTTCTTGTGTAATTCAAAAGACAGTTTGTTGATCACAAATTCTTTACAATGATCTTGCATGGATTGCAAAATATTTAAGGTGTTGCCTTTAATAACTGGAAAGCCCTGAGAAAGACCTAATTTCTTTCTTGCTCTGGGGAACTTGTTTCAGTAAGAATGAATCCACTTTGGTTTTATCAACACCAAGAATCACTCCTGAAACTAAAGGTTCTAAATCTTTTGACTCATTAAACACAAAATTACATTTCTAAAGGGATATTTGTATGTTGACTTGAATAATTTTCTTAAGTACTAATGAGATTCTCTCTAAATGCAATTTCCTGGTTTCTGAACAAATAATAATGTAATCAATATAAATGATTAACCATCCCTCTGATAACTCATGTGGGAAAATGGTATTCATCACTCTTTGATAATGAAAGGGTGCATTTCTGATATCAAAAGGAATCCTCAAGTATTCATAAATACCACAATGAGGAATTATTCTCAATAATTTCCTAGAATAAAGTGTAAAAACATTCTTATGGAAACCTTTGAGGGAATCCATGGAAGTGACAAATCTTGCTTTGGATAATCGAGTCAAATTTTCATGGATTCTGGGAATTGGGTACCTTTCTGGAGTAGTATGGGTAATAAATGCTCTAAAATCACCAACAATCCTTTTTTATCATTATTCCAAGGAATGATTACAGGGGTTGTGACTTATACTTCCACGTTGTATCCAACATTCTAAGGACTACCAGTTTTATCAGCTCATTAATATGAGTTTCCAATGAATCTCTAGCCCTGGGGCTAGCTGGGTAAGCTGGTCTTCTTAATAGGGGAGGGTAAGGTCTTTCCACATTAAGCATAATTTCCACTCCATGGCCTTTAATAGCCCCCAGTGGTTCATGATCAGAAGCAAAGGTTTAGGGTTTGACTATTAAACGATAAGTAAATATTACAAATATTTCAATTATTGTACTATGAATGACCTTATTAAATGAAGAAAATAAAGAATTATTATAATTATCATGTAAAATTATTATATTATTAAATAAATATAATAATATGATAAGAATAAATATATTAATATATGATAATTAATATATCTCAAGAGGTTTTTTATTGTTACCAACAAATACTAAAGGCATAAAAAATTATTTTTAATAATAAAAAATAATTAATAAGAATTATATCACCAATATTAATGTTATATATTAATATAAATACTATTTATATTAACAAAAGAATTATTAAGAGTAATAATAGAGAAAATAACCTATCTTTAACACTTAATATAATAATTTTGAAAGATTTCATTCCAAAAATTTAAGTAAAACTTATTAAAATTTTATTTGCAAAATAAGATAAGAGGAATTACAAACATTATTAATTTTATGTGGGAAAGAAGATTTATAGAAAAATATAACAAAAACAATTAAAAAAATGGAGTAACCATGTCAATATTGATGATTATAATAATAAAGCTTACCTTTGGTCTTTGATACTAAAAAGTTTTTTTATATAAATTATAAACATTTTACCTTTGTGTTTAGTGTTTTATTGTTTTTGTTGCATCTGAGGGGGAAATAGAGTAAAAAGAGCCCTCTTTATAGTAAATTCCTCCCTTCTGGAGTCCAACAGGCTTCTAGTAGATGTGTAATTATGGTATCCACTGGAATTGATCAGTATTTTAAGGTTTAGTTATTATTAAATCATAATCAAACCATCTTATCTTATCATTACACCATTATTTAAGCTTATCACTATAACTCCTAATTTGTTGACATTATAGGCATGGAAGAAGCCTGAAAGGTTGTATATTTTATTAGTATTAATCATAATATAATAGTTATAACCAGTTTTATCACTTATATAGCTTTAAAACTTAAAATAAGATTACAGTGAGTGATCATAAATGATCAATTTTAAGCTTAAACTTTGATCATTAATAACTTTTAAGCTATACATGCTAAAGAAATTCAGGGAGTTAATTATAATTTCTTTGCATTTCCTTATTAAGCTTCCAAGGGCATTTCATTACATCATCAAAACTCTATTTTTGTTTTTTTCTTATATCTCATCTTTTCTGTTGAAATTCAATATTTTAAAATTCAAACCATGATTTCAGGGGGTTGTACCTTGAATATTATGATAGAAAATACATACTTCTTCACATATGAGTTATTAGAGCCTTAATATCTACTTTTACTTTAAGTTTGGACCACCTTTACAACAAAGTGGTCCACAGATCTAACAATTTTGTTAAATAAACCCTTACAGTCTATATCTTTGTTCATAAACTGTCAAATAAAGCTCATATCTGTAATCTTGAAGAATTAAGGGTTAAATTTAATTTTTGTTTAACTCTCTATCATGTATATTTCAGGAGATAGTAGCTAAAAATCATGAATGTATGCACTGATCATAAAAGTGCATATATTCAGCTTAATTCCTTAAGTATTAACTTTAGAGAAGCAAATTGAAATTGTTTTATGTGTAATGTTTCATGGGGAATCCAATGGCTTAGTTTATTTCACATTTTGTTTCATTGGCTTCTGAGATAAATAAGAATTTATGTCTTTTTATGGCGTTTTTTCTTATTACTCATCAGTGATTGACTTTGCAGATATGCCATAGAAATGATATATGTGTGTTTTATCATGAGGAATCTAATGGTGTAATTTACTTCACAGGTTTATTCATCAGATTCTAAGTTAGCTTATAACTTATTCCTTTTTATGGTATTTTTACTTATTTCAAGATAATTATTTAAAAGAAGAATTATTTGTAAAGTTTTCTTGTTACCTTTTTGGATATGTGGTCATATCTCAGAGGCTCGCATTCCCTACCACCAAAAAAGATTGTACCAAAGTCTGATATAGTCAATTAGGGTATCATCCACCTTCCTACCTCTTCATTAGACTTTTATTAGTCTTGAAGCTCAATAATTCTTAACTCCTCTATTCTTTAGGTCTTCTTTCATGTTGGAGCCTTCTTAGTAGTTTATGAGCATTAGTTATATCTTTCTCAAGTAGCCATTCATATTATTGAGTTGGGTTTCTATACCTTACAAGGTATTCCCTTTCTTTTTTGTTCCTTGTCCTTCTCTCTTTGAGGAGTTGTAAAATTTTATTTTCTGCTCCCTCTTCTAGAGGAGTAATTTCAAGTGGAGGCTTATTTCCTAGTGAAAATCCTTCTTTGTAGCTTTATCTGTAAGATTTTATCAGACTTACAGGGAAAGTTGGGTGTTTGTTCATAAGCTCACCTATCAGCGCTAATTGCACAGCATTAGGTCCATGTAGTGCTTTTATCATAAATGGTCCTAAAAAGGAATCTTTTGATTTCTTTGCACCTTTAATATTATTAAAATTTAGAGTTGATACCAAGACCAAGTCTCCTACTTCAAAGTAAGGTGGCTTATGAATTTTATCGCATCTCTCTTTTGAATATTTGCAAGAGTCTTGCATACATCTTTTTGCATGATGTCTTGCTTTTTAAAGCCTTATTTTAAAACTGCTTTCTGTTGGATGTATATCCACTAAGTCCTTTTTGAGTGTATAGTAAGGAAGTCTTTGATTACAACCCTTTTCTAACATTGCTGGTCTTTTTCCAGTTGAAGAATGGATTGATGTTTTATATGCCAGCTCAAGAGCTGGTATTAAGCTACACCAATAATGGGTAAAGCCATCAGAGTCTTTGAATTCTAGGCCATAAGCACAAAATACTCTGATCATATCTTCTAAGGTTTGTATCATTCTTTCTGCCAGACCATCAGTTTGAGGGTGGTAGGCTGTGGATAATGATAACTTTGTTCTAAACAAGTTATGGAGCTTTGTCCATAATGCTGAGGTGAATTTTGGGTATCTGTCACTTCTGATATTTTGGAATAGTTCTGTATGGCTCATAAATTTATTCCATATCATTATGGCTGTGTCCATAGGTGTTTCATATTTGTGACATGGTAAGAACATTAGAGTTTTTCTGTACCTGTCAGCTAATACTAGGCATACATTATAACTTCTGTCTCCTCCTGGAGGTAAGGCTGTTACCCAGCCCATGTGAACTATTTCTGTAAGGTTTGACTATGAAACAATAAGTAAAAATTACTAATTTATTACTTATTGTACTCTGAATGTCCTTATTAATTGAATAAATAAGATTAAAAATATGATAATAATAAATAATTATTATTATTATGGCGTAAAATAATTATATTATTAAATAAATATAATAATATAGTTTATATTATGAAAATATAATATAATAAATAAATATATTAATATAAAATAATTAATATATTTAAAAAGCTCTTTATTATTGTTACCAACAAATAATAAAGGCGTAAAAAATTGCTTTTTATTAATAAAAAACAATTAATAACAATAATATTACTAATATTAAAGTTATGAATTAATATAAATACTATTTATATTAATTAGAGAATTATTAAGAGAGTAATAATAGAGAAATTACTATAATAAGAGAAAATAACCTACTTTTAACACTTAATATAATATTTTTGAAATATTTTACGCCAAAAAATATAAATACAACCTTTTCAAATTGTATTTACAATAAAAATAAAGAAAATTACAAATTATTCTGGATTTTTACGTGGAAATGAGTTTTTAGAGGGATTTTTAACAAAAACAATTAAATAAATGATTTAATCACGTCAAAATAGATGATTATAATAAGGTGGTCTTTGGTCTTTAATAATATAATAGTTTTATATAAAGAATAAAGAAATTACCTTTGATTTAATTGATTTAATGTTTTTGATGCGTCTGAGGGGAAAATAGAGTAAAAAGAGCTCTATTTATAGTAAATACCTCCCTCCTAGAGTCCAACAGGCTTCTAGTAGACGTGTACTGATCATACCCACTGGAATTGATCAATATTTTAAGGTTTGGAGATGATTACATCATTATCAAACCATATTACATCATTATTACACCATTATTTAGAGTTATCACTATAACTCTAAGTTTGATGACATCAGAGGCTTGGCAGAACCCCAAATTTCGTGGATTTTATTAGTTTTAATCATAAACTAATAGTATTCACCAATTTTATCACTCTTAAGACTGTCAAACTTAAATTAAGGTTACTGTGAGTGATCATAACTTCTCAAATTAAGCTCAAACTTTGATCCTCAATAAATTTTAAGATTTACATGCTACAGAAATTCAGAGAGTGAACTCTGATAGCCTGGCATAACCTCATTATTCTTCCAAGAGTTTTTCATTACATCATCAAAACTCTAATTTTAATGATTTTTCTTGTAACTCATCTTTTCTGTCAAAATTCAATATTTTAAACTTCAAACCTTGATTTCAGGGGGTTATACCCTGAATTTAATAATAGAAATTACATCATTCTTCACGAATGAACTAGTAGAATCCAACTGTATACTTTTTTTTAAGTTTGGAACACTTTCACAACAAAGTGGTCAACAGCTCTATTGATTTTTATCAATATTTCATCATAGGTTTGAACCTTGTTTATAATTTGTAAAATAAAGTTCATATCTGTGTTCTTACAGTAATTACGTGGTAACTTTATTTTTGGTTCATCATTCTATCATGTATAGTTTAAGAGATATTAGCTATGATCCTTGAATATATGCGTTGACCAAAAAAGTGCATATATTCAGGTTAATTCCTTAAGTATTAACTTTGGAACTTAGCTTATTAATTGTTTTATGTGTGGAATTTTGTGGGGAATCCACTGGTACAATTTATTTCACATGTTGTTTCATGAGTTCTTGAGATAAATAAGGGTTTATGGTTTTTATAAGGTATTATACCTTATAATTCATTAAATATTGACTTTACAGATATGCCATAAAAATGGTATATGTGTATTTTACCATGGGGAATCCAATGGTATAACTTATTTTACATGTTTATTCATTTGTTTTTAATTTAAACCAATTTTTGTACCAATTTATGGTATTTTTTGTATATTTAAGTAATTATTTTTAATGTATAATTATTCTAAGTATTTTTAATATAATTATATTAAAGGTATGATTATTCTGAGTCTTTTTTGTGACCTTATTGGGTATGTGGTCATATCTCAAAGGCTCACATTCCCTACCACCAAAAAAGATTGTACCACAATCTGATATGTGTGATTAGGGTATCATCCACTGTCCTACCTCTTCATTAGACTTTATCAGTCCTGAAGCTCAATAATGCTTGATTTTGTTATTCTTTAGGTTTTCTTTCATGTCTAAACCTCCTCAGTAGTTTATCAGCATTTGTTATATCTTTCTCAAGTAGCCATTCATCTTCTTGAGTTGGGTTTCTATACCTTACAAGGTATTCTCTTTCTTTTTTGTTCCTTGTCCTTCTTTCTTTAAGGACTTTTACAATTCTTTTTTCTTCTCCTTCTTCCAAAGGGGGAATTTCAAGTGGGGGTTTATTTCTTAGTGGAAATAATTCTTTGTCACTTGAGCTGTGAGGTTTTATAAGACTTACAGGGAAAGCTGGGTGTTTATTCATTAAATCACCTTTAAGTTCCAATTGTACAGCATTGGGTCCATGAAGTTCTTTTACCATAAATGGTCCTGCAAAGGAATCTTTCAATTTCTTTGGTCCTTTTATGTTATTAAAGTTAAGAGTTGATACTAATACCAAATCTCCTATTTTGAAGTCAGGTGGTTTATGACTTTTGTCCCATCTTTCTTTTGCATATTTGAAAGAGTCTTGCATGCATCTGTTTGCATGGTGTCTTGCTTTGTCAAGCATTATCTTAAAACTGCTTGCTGTTGGATGTATGTCCACTAAGTCCTTGAGGGTATCATAAGGCAGTCTTGGATTCCAACCTCTCTCTAGCATTGCTGGTGTTTTGCCAGTAGAAGAATGGATTGATGTCTTATATGCCAGTTCAAGTGCTGGTATTAGTGTACACCAATCATGGGTAAAACCATCAGAATCTTTGAATTCTAGCCCATAAGCACAAAATCTTCTGATCATGTCCTCTAAGGTCTGTATCATTCTTTCTGCTAAACCATCAGTTTGGGGATGGTAAGCTGTTGAGAATGATAGCTTTGTCCCAAATAAGTTATGGAGATTTGTCCATAATGCTGAAGTGAACTTTGGGTCTCTGTCACTTATAATTTTTTGGAATAAGCCTGTGTGGCTAATGACTTTATTCCATATCATTGTGGCTGTATCCATAGCTGTGTCATCTTTATGACATGGTAAGAACATGGGAGTTTTACTGTACCTGTCAACTAACACTAGACATGCATTATAGCTCCTGTCTCCTCCTGGAGGTAGTGCTGTTACCCAATCCATATGAACTATTTCCCATGGGGATTTTGGTTCTTGGATTTGGATCATCATTCCAAATTTCTTTCCTGTGGCTCTGTTGGCTTTTTGACATCTGTCACAGGTTTGGCAGTACTCTGCAACATCTTTCTTCCAATTTGGCCACCAAGAGCAGGTTTTCACCCTCTCTAGTGTCCTATCTTCTGAGAGATGTCCAGATGCAACACTATCATGACACTCATGTAAAATAGTGTTTATTAGTGTTCTATCTGTTAAGGCCATAACACATGTGTGTTTTGTTCTATGGTAAAGGATTCCATCAAGGAGGTGGAATCTTCCTTCATCATATGCCTTTTTCCATATTTCATCTAGTTTTGATGAAAGTGATGGATCTTTGCAGTCTTTCATTAGAAGTTGGCCTAATATATGGCAATTTTTGTCTGTCTTATAGCTTTCTTTAACTTGGTTAAAGAATTCTGTGCCTATGTCTGTGACACATATTCCTTCTATATGGTGCTCTTCTTGTGGTACCCATGCTGGATTGTCAGGGGTATTTGCTAAAGCCCATCTGCTAAGACCATCTGCATTTTTATGAATATTTCCAGACTTATGTACAATAGTCATATTTGCTCTATATTCTTGGATAGAAATTTGCCATCTCAGCATATGTCTATTTGGAGTCTTCATATTTAATAGTGATTTCACAGCATTACAGTCTGTGATTACATCAAATACTGTGCCATCCAAATAATAATGCAGTTTTTCTCAAGCCCACACTAGGCATAAGCATTCCATTTGGCTTGCTACATACCTTGCTTCTGTTGGCTTTATTTGCCTTGAAATGAAACAAATTGGTCCTTCCACTGGTTTATCATTGATAATTTGTGTTTGGTGAAATGCAGCACCTAATCCTTCTCCACAAGCATCAATGTATAGTTTGAAAGGTAGTTTCCAATCTGGCATTAGAAGAAATGGGGCATTTGTTAGTGAATTTTTCAATTCTTCATATGCCTTGACCCTTTCTTCAGTCATTTCATAAACTGTTTGTTGGTCACATAATTTATATAAGGATTTGGCAATTTTTGCAAAGTCTTTTATATGCTGTCTATAGTAACAAGCAAATCCTAAAAATGATTGCATTTCTTTTTTGGTTTGAGGCATTGGTTTGAGTAGTACTGCTGCTACTTTATTTTTGTCTATGCCTAGACTAAGTCCAGATACAACATGTCCTAGTGCTTTTAATTCACTATATGCAAAATGACACTTTTTCAAGGAAATTTTCATATTCACTTGGACTATTTTCTGTAGTACCCTTTCCAGTCTTGTAAGGTGATTTTCCCAAGTTTCTGAGCAAACTATGATATAATCAATATAGATAATTAACCATCCTTCTGATAATTCTTCAGGGAATATGGTATTCATCATTCTTTGATAATGGGAAGGTGCATTTTTTATCCCAAATGGCATTCTTAAGTATTCAAAAATTCCACAATGGACTATTATTCTTAGTAGTTTCTTGGCATTGTCTGTTAAGACATTTTGATGAAAACCCTTAAGAGAATCCATAGCTGTGATGAACTTAGCTTGTGACAATTGGGTCAATATCTCATGGATTCTAGTTATTGGATATCTGTCTGGAATGGTATAGGTGTTCAGGGCTCTGAAGTCTCCTACCATCCTTGATTTTCCATTATGCCAAGTTATAATGACAGGTGTAGTAACTTCTACTTGTTCATTATGTCCAACCTTTCTTAATACTCCAAGGTCCATTAATTCTTTAATGTGCACTTCTAAGGCTTCTCTAGCCCTTGGACTGGCTGGATAAGCAGGTCTTCTTAATAAAGGTGGGTAAGGCTTTTCTACATTAAGAATTATATCCACTTCATGTCCAATTATGGCACCTAGTGGCTCTTTGTCAGTTGCAAAGGCATTTTTATACTTAAATAAGAGGTCAATCAATTTTTCTTTCATTTTTTGTGTTAATTCTTGATTGAATTCTGCCTCTTTAAGTTGTTCAGATATAAAAAGTTCCTTTTCTGGAATTTTTTCTTCCTTCTTAATAACTGTGATTTGTTTTTTGTTATTTAAGAAGCCAAACTTTTGTCTTTTGTTATCTCCTATGGTAAAATATCTATCTTTTTGGTTGGAGATATCTATACCATAGATTGATAAGTAGTCATTCCCAAGTATGAAATGATTACTAGTACAGCTGTCCATTACTACAAACTCTACTTTAATTCTGACACATTGTGAGGGATGAGGAAAAATTAGTGTTAAATCAATTATTCCAAGGGGCTTCATGCTCTCACTTGCACTACTAAATTTGACACCTTGTATTGGCATAAGTTTTTCTTGCCAGTTTGGGACAATGGTTTTTAAATAACTTTTGCCAACACAAGTGCAATATGCTCCTGTATCCAAGCTAACTTTTCCTTCTTGGTTATCAACCATAACAATACTTATACTTGATTTTCCAGCTGTATATCCCATTCCTCTTGCAGGTTTGGTTCTATACATTTTGGCATCTTGTATGTTTGTCAGGTTTGTGTCAGATGTTCCAACTTGTGGTAAGTTTGAATTAACATCCAGTACTTCATAAATTATATCAATATTATTAATTTGTGCATTAATTATATTGATTTCATCACTTTCAGAGCTTTCTGACTCTTCTGTCTCTTTTTCAGAGTCAGATTCCTCTTCTTTGTCATTGTGGTTTTCTGTTTCCACAATTTCATTAATCTTTGCTTTTTTAAGGCAATTATTGGCTAAGTGTCCAATACCTCCACATTTATGGCATTTTCTTTGCTCATTATTGTTGGATGTATTGGGCTTAAAGGATTCTTTTGATTCATCTTTTTTGATAAATGGTTTATTTGGGCTTTTAATGTCCAATTTTTTCCAAGTCCTGCCAATTTTTGTTCTTGTCACTATATCTTCTAGTGCATTTATATACTCTTCTGTGGAGCATGGTTCTATACACCTGCTTCTTAGGGCCTGTTCTAGTTCCCCTCCACATTTTTTAAGTATTTTCATGTGCACCATCTTTTGTGACATTTCTGGGTACAGTGCATTAAGCATTTCAACTTGTTTTAAGAACCAAGTTAAAGGTTTGTCTTTCTCTGGGTCAAAGAAAGAGTTTTCAAATGCATTTTCTATCTTATACCTCCAGGCATCATTTGCCCACTTGGTGATTATTTCTTGTTTCCACCAAGACCAGGTATTTTTACCATTTGTTTGTCTTATGCCATAATACCATCTTTTTGCAGATTTCTCAAACAATTAATGTAATCTTGCAGTGATTAATTCATCTGGTATGGCATAGTCTTCTTGTAACATGTCAATTGTTTTAATAAATGACATGTGGTCATATTCACCTTCTCCTGTGAATGTTGGCCATTCCTTCAATTGAGGTGCTTCCTTCATTAAGACTTGGTTATTATCTTGGTGACTCAAGTCTGTTATGAAAGGATTTGACAATTCCTCTTTTGTTTGAACAGGGCTTCTTATATGAGAAAATGGTGTTGATAACTTTGGCATATTTAAATTAGCCTCATTAATTTTATCCATTTTTTCAGTAATAAGCCTTATTTCACTCTGAATATCATCTTTCAGATGCATTCTTGCTTCATCACTTTTTTCCACATGGTCCAAAAGTAATTTTTGGTGTGATGAAGTCTTTTCTTCAAATTTTTCTACAGAAATACTTAATTTATTTAATTTTTCTGTAAGATTGTCAATACTCACATCATAATTGATTGTCAAAGTCTTGTCTTTGATATCTTTTATGTATTTATACAATTCTTGTTGTCCTTGTATTAATTTTTGAGTATTGTCAATTAAATTCTTTGGTTTATTATTTTCAACAATAAACTTAATGTTGTCAATTTCTTTCTTGTTTTGCACAGCAATTTTTGTTAAAGAAGATAAATTGTTATTTATTTCTTGTAGTGATAATAAACTATCTTTAATTTCTTTTAGAGGTAATATACTATTTTTAATTTCTGTTAAAGTATTTACAACATCTTTGGACAAGGTTATTTCTTTGGGAAATGAGGTTGTCTCATTCTTTGCTCTTCCTTGTCCTTGAATTCCATCAAGGTTCTGGCCATGTTGAAAACATTGTCCATGGCATCCTGTAGCTTGGGGAATATGGTTTCCTCCAATGCTTTTTCTTGTTCTTCTTCCTTTCTTGGGGAAGTGGGCTGGCTTGGGGCTTGCTGGTAGAAGCTACTGGGGCTTCTTCCTTGGTTGCCTCCCTCTTTTTGGCATGGTAATCCTTTATTTTTTTGATTTGAGGTTTGGATGACAGTGGATTCCATCCATTGGAGTATTTCACTATCTCCTCCTCTTTGAGGAACTTTTTCAGGATGTTCCAGGAGTTCATCACTCCTTGGTGTATTTGAGGCAGCATTTCCCAATCTTTGTCCTTGTACACTGTGTAATACTGCTTGTACTGGCTCATGTAGATGTCTATTTGAGTCCTCTGAATTTGATTTGTACCTATTTGAGTTACTCATACTTAGCTCTAATTCAGGTTCAGATATCATGGGCATTTCTAGGACTTGCCTTTGGGATAAGGCACTTCCTTGTGTGGATTCTGTTCCACTGGGGATATTGCCCTTTCTTTTCCCTTTTGAGGGATCAGTTCTACCTCTGAGTCCAGCTGCATCTGATTGGATGGAGTATTGGGAACCTCTTCTGGTAGTCATAATTTAAGAAATAAAAGTATTTTAGGATAAAAATTCTTTTTATGGCAATTATAAAAGAGGTGCTCACCTTCAGAGTCTTGAATGGTGGGTCCTGGAAAGTCTAATTTCTTAGCTTTCTTTCTTTTGATGATAACTGGTGTTGGAGAACTTTGACAAGTTTCTTCCACCAATCTCTCAACAGTAGTTTGGTTGTCTTCTGTTGGGTTATCTTCAAACACTAAAAAAGACAAATAAATATAAGTCTTTTTATAAGAAGTGTTATGTTTTGGCAAGATATGGCAATTTTCCACGTAGAAATTGCTTTTACATCTTTAAGAACTTGAAATGAATAAAGAAATGAATAAAAATAAAAAAATAACTTTTTTTTTTTTATTGGTTTTTTAATATTTTTTAATATTTTTTATATTTTTATTTTTAAAGAATAAAATAAAAAATGAATATGATTCTTTTACAAAATTAAATTATAAAAAATTATTTTTAATTTATAAATTATCTTTTTTAATCACTAGAGTCACTCAAAGAAAGTTCTTGCAAGTCTAAGGATGTGAAAAAACCACGTGTAAGACAGTACAATTGCTTTCCAAATGCCTCAATAGCTTTTTAAAATCAATAAAATATAAAATTATTATATAATTTTATGATTATAAATATAATTTATTATTGGATAAACCCAATTAAAATCTTTTTAAAGGTCTTTTAATTAAATATCACGGCTAGGCCCCCAAATGTAAGGTTTGACTATGAAACAATAAGTAAAAATTACTAATTTATTACTTATTGTACTCTGAATGTCCTTATGAATTGAATAAATAAGATTAAAAATATAATAATAATAAATAATTATTATTATTATGGCGTAAAATAATTATATTATTAAATAAATATAATAATATAATTTATATTATGAAAATATAATATAATAAATAAATATATTAATATAAAATAATTAATATATTTAAAAATCTCTTTATTATTGTTACCAACAAATAATAAAGGCGTAAAAAATTGCTTTTTATTAATAAAAAACAATTAATAACAATAATATTACTAATATTAAAGTTATGAATTAATATAAATACTATTTATATTAATTAGAGAATTATTAAGAGAGTAATAATAGAGAAATTATTATAATAAGAGAAAATAACCTACTTTTAACACTTAATATAATAATTTTGAAATATTTTACGCCAAAAAATATAAATACAACCTTTTCAAATTGTATTTACAATAAAAATAAAGAAAATTACAAATTATTCTGGATTTTTACGTGGAAATGAGTTTTTAGAGAGATTTTTAACAAAAACGATTAAATAAATGATTTAATCACATCAAAATAGATGATTATAATAAGGTGGTCTTTGGTCTTTAATAATATAATAGTCTTATATATAAAGAATAAAGAAATTACCTTTGATTTAATTGATTTAATGTTTTTGATGCGTCTGAGGGGAAAATAGAGTAAAAAGAGCTCTATTTATAGTAAATACCTCCCTCCTAGAGTCCAACAGGCTTCTAGTAGACGTGTACTGATCATACCCACTGGAATTGATCAATATTTTAAGGTTTGGAGATGATTGCATCATTATCAAACCATATTACATCATTATTACACCATTATTTAGAGTTATCACTATAACTCTAGGTTTGATGACATCAGAGGCTTGGCAGAACCCCAAATTTCGTGGATTTTTTTAGTTTTAATCATAAACTAATAGTATTCACCAATTTTATCACTCTTAAGACTGTTAAACTTAAATTAAGGTTACTGTGAGTGATCATAACTGCTCAAATTAATCTCAAGCTTTGATCCTCAATACCTTTTAAGATTTACACGCTACAGCAATTCAGAGAGTGAATTCTGATAGCCTGGCATAACCTTATTATGCTTCCAAGAGCTTTTCATTACATCATAAAAACTCTAATTTTGATGATTTTTCTTGTAACTCATCTTTTCTGTCGAAATTCAATATTTTAAACTTCAAACCTTGATTTCAGGGGGTTATACCCTGAATGTAATGATAAAAATTGAATCATTCTTCACGAATGAACTAGTAGATTCCAACTGTATACTTTTTTTAAGTTTGGATCACTTTAACAACAAAGTGGTCAACAGCTCTGTTGATTTTTATCAATATTTCATCATAGGTTTGAACCTTGTTTATAATTTGTAAAATAAAGTTCATATCTGTGTTCTTACAGTAATTACGTGGTAACTTTATTTTTGGTTCATCATTCTATCATGTATAGTTTAAGAGATATTAGCTATGATCCTTGAATATATGCGTTGACCAAAAAATTGCATTTATTCAGGTTAATTCCTTAAGTATTAGCTTTGGAACTTAGCTTATTAATTGTTTTATGTGTGGAATTTTGTGGGGAATCCACTGGCACAATTTATTTCACATGTTGTTTCATGAGTTCTTGAGATAAATAAGGTTTTATGGTTTTTATAAGGTATTATACCTTATAATTCATTAAATATTGACTTTACAGATATGCCATAAAAATGGTATATGTGTATTTTACCATGGAGAATCCAATGGTGTAATTTCTTTCACATGTTAATTCATTGGTTTTTAAGTTAAACCGATTTTTGTACCAATTTATGGTATTTTTTGTATATTTAAGTAATTATTTTTAATGTATAATTATTCTAAGTATTTTTAATATAATTATATTAAAGGTATGATTATTCTGAGTCTTTTTTGTGACCTTATTGGGTATGTGGTCATATCTCAAAGGCTCACAATCTCCCATGGGGATTTTGGTTCTTGGATTTGGATTGTCATTCCAAATCTCTTTCCTGTGGCTCTGTTTGCTTTTTGACATCTGTCACAGGTTTGGAAATATTCTGAAACACTGTTTTTCCAATTTGGCCACCGAGAGCAGGATTTTACCCTCTATAGTGTCCTGTCTTCTGATAGATGTCCAGATGCAACACTATAATGACATTAATGTATTATAGTGTTTATTAGAGCTCTATCTGTTAAAGCCATAAAAAATTTATATTTAGTCCTATGATAAAGGATCCCATCAAGGAGATGGAATATTCCTTTGTCATATGCTTTTTTCCATACTTCATCTAGTTTGGATGAAAGTGATGGGTCTTTACAGACTTTCATTAGAAGTTGGAATAAGATATTACAGTTTGTGTCCATCTTATAGATTTATTTAACTTGTTTAAAGAATTCTGTGCCAATTTCTGTGACATGTATTCCTTCTATATGCCTCTTTTCCTGTGGTACCCAAGCTGGGTTTTCAGGTGTATTTGCTAAAGCCCATCTACTAAGACCATCTGAAGTTTTGTGAATATTTCCAGATTTATGGACTATAAGAATATTTCCTTTATATTCTTGGATAGCAATTTGCCATCTTAGCATACATCTATTTGGTGTCTTCATTTCTACAAAGATTTTACAGCATTACAGTCTGTAATTACATCAAACACTGAACCATCCAAATAATAATGGAATCTTTCTAAGGCCCACACTAAGAAAAGATATTCCATTTTTCTTGCTAAATACCTTGCTTCTTTTGGCTTAATTTTTCTTGAAATGAAGAAAATTGGTCCTTCAATAGGTTTATCATTGATTATTTGTATCTGGTGTAGTGCAGCACCTAATCCTTCTCCACAAGCATCAATTTATAGCTCAGAAGATAGTTTCCAATCTGTAATTAGAAGAAATGGGGAATTTGTGAGAACATTTTTCAATTACTCATATGCTTTGACTCTTTCTTAAGTCATTTCATAAACTGTCTGTTGGTCACAGAGTTTATAAAAGCATTTGGAAATTCTTGCAAAGTCCTTTATATGCTTTCTGTAATAACCAGAAACTCCTAGAAATTATTGCATTTATTTTTTGGTTTGGTGCATTGGCTTCAATAGTACTTCTTCTACTTTGTTCTTATCTATGCCAAAACTTAGTCCAGATACATCATGTCCTAGTTCTTTCAGTTCACTGTATGCAAAATGACACTTTTTTAAGGAAATGTTCATGTTTACTTGTACTATCTTTTGCAAGACTCCTTCTAGTATTGCTAAGTGACTATCCCAAGTTTCTGAGCAAACTATGATATCATCAATATAGATAATCAACCATCCTTCTGATAACTCTTCAGGATATATGGTGTTGATCATCCTTTGATGATGGGAAGGTGCATTTTTCATACCAAATGGCATTTTTAAATATTCATATATCCCATAATAAGCTATTATCCTTAGTAGTTTCTTAGCCTTGTCTGTCAAGACATTTTTGGTGAAATCCCTTGAGAGCATCCATGGCTGTAATGAGCTTAGCCTGTGACAATTGTGTTAATGTCTCATGGATTCTTGTTATTGGATATCTTTCAGGGATAGTGTAGGTATTTAGAGCTCTAAAGTCCCCTACCATCCTTGATTTTCCATTATGCCAAGTAATAATGACAGGTGTAGTGCCCTCTACCTGTTCATTATGTCCTACTTTCCTTAATACCCCAAGGTCCATTAATTATTTAATGTGTACCTCTAACACTTCTCTAGCTCTTGGGCTAGCTGGGTAAGCTGGTCTTCTTAACAGGGGTGGATAAGGTTTTCTACATTAAGGATAATATCTACTTCATGTCCAATAATGGCACCTAGTAGCTCTTTTTCAGTTTAAAAGGCATTTTTGTATTTGAATAAGAGGTCAATCAATTTTTCTTTCATTTTTTCTGTTAATTCTTGATTGAATTCTGCCTCTTTAAGTTGGTCCCTTGTGAAAAAATATCTTTCTGGGCTTTTCTCTGCATTTTTTATGACTTTCATTTGTTTTTTATTATTTAAAAGCCCAAATTTTTGCCTCTTATTGTCTCTTATAGTAAAATATCTGTCTTTTTAATTTGAGATATCTACGCCATAAATTGACAAGTAAGCATTTCCAATAATAAAGTGGCTACTAGTACAGTTGTCCATTGCTACAGACTCCACTTTCACTCTTATACATTGCGAAGGGTGAGGAAAAACCAATTTTAAGTCAATTATTCCAAGGGGCTTCATGCTTTCACTGGCACTACTAAATTTGACTCCTTGTATTGGCAGAAGTTTTTCTTCCCAATGTGGTGCAATTGATTTTAACTAACATTTACCAACACATCTACAGTATGCTCCTGTATCCAAGTTCACTTTTGCCTTATGGGTCTTCACCATGATAATGCTTATACTTGACTTTCCAGCTGTATATCCCATTCCTTTTTTTGGTTTGGTTCTATACAGTTTGGCATCTTGTATGTTTTCATTTATGAAAAATTCCCTCTTGATAGCCTTTCCCCTTTTTTCTGAGACAAATTAATTAGCCAATTGAAAAAGCATTACTTTTTACTTTTTCTTGGTACTATTTGGTCTTCCTATGAAATAAGTTTCTTTTTGAGTATCTTTAGATTGTGGAATCTGTTTCAATCCAGTTAAAAAGTGTTAAATACTGACCATTTCCTCCATTCTTTCATATAAATGTCTTGAATGAACTATTTAATACAGTGTTTTCTTGCGGGCTTATTCTCCCCCTTTTCTTGAAGTCTTATCTTCACTCCAAACATAGTAATGTAATAAATATTATTTTGAGAAAGAAACATAATAGTAAATCAGATATATAAACACAAAATAAGTCTTGAACTCTATTTTGAATTGAAACATTCTCTTCTGAGGAGGATATCAATTTACACATTATAATTTTTTTGACAATTTCCTATTAGTGTAATTCCATATGCTTTAGCACATTTTTAATATTTGGGAAAAAAAATTCAGGTTGAATTTTACACCTTTTTTAGTGAATCATGATTTCTTCAATTGGGAGGAGAGGCCTTTTAGGGGAAAATAATCAAATGCTTTCATTTTTCTCAAGTTATCCTACCTAAGTACATATTTTATTGTCCTTTGATGGCCACATATAGATTTTCGAAAGCTTTCAAAAGCTTTTTATATTAAATTTTAATCCAAAATTAAAATTTGGCATGAGAACCTCCAGCTCTTTAAATAGATTATTTTTGGTTCAAAAGCACATAGAACACCCTTTTAATTAAACCCATTCAGCTCTTGGGAAATATTAATTACTTTAGCTGTAATATTTTAGTATCAATCCTAATTATGATGTACTTATGCCTTTTGAGAAGGGTACACAACTTAAAATAGTTCAAAAAATAATGAATGGCTGAGAGGTATGAGAGGGGAGAATCAAAATTACAACAGAAAAAATTAATTAATCCCATTGGTTCATAAGCTCTTATTTATTTATTTCATTCCCCAAATATTTTGATTATATGTGGGGGTAGATCCCTTTTGATGTAAAAAATTCATAAAATTATTTTATATTTTGGGTATACCTTCTTGAGCTACTTCATTAGAGCCATTGCCACTTCAATTAAGAATATATAAGAATGGTTTAGCTTATGAGCTCTCACTAACCAAGTCTTTAAGATTTGGAGGGGTTAATATTGGAATACTTCAGTTTCATTGAGAAAGAAATGAAAGACTACAGAGGAATTCTCTCATTTTTAGCTTAATATTACAATATTTAGCCATTTAAGGCTGTAATCCTTGTCTTGTAAGTAAAATTTATCAAGAGGAAATCAGCTTTTTCAATATCTCTGAGAATCTTTTATTAAATAAAAACAATGATTTTATGTGACCCAGATCATCAAATAGGGTGTGGTGAGAACTAATCTCAAAGATGAGGGTGTCTAAAGTTCCTTTAATAACATTAATTACTTAAAGAGATAAATAATTTTTATAGATTTTAAATTCTGATTATATTTAAGAATAACCTCCATTTAGTATTCCCTTTTACCTAGAGGCTGGGCTTCATTTTCATACTCCTCCATAAATGAGGAAGTTAACAAATCAATTTGAAAGGACTCCTCACAATTGATCCTCATATACCTTTTAAATTCCAAAATATTCAGTAATTATTCATTATTATAGGGTATTTGTAAAACAACATAAGCGTTCTGGAAAAAACATGTATGTGGTTTCCTGGGCCCATTTTTGATTAAGAATGAAACACAAAAAAACCTGTATTGGGCCATAACCTTCCAAAAACCACCAAAAAGAGATTTTTCACCCACAAAACCACTCTAACCCATTTGTTTTAGTTTTTTTTGCACATCCCCCCCAAAAAAAGACCAAACACCAAAATAATCCACATTATCCCCCCAAAACATTTTCTATTCTAAAAACAGCATTACAAAGGCAATTTTGAAAAGCTTTTCACACTATTTTTTCTTTTTTTCCCCCAAAGACTGCATTTTCATCTACAAAAACCTGTTTCCAAGCCTCTATAATTCCAATTTTTTACCTTCCCTCATCTATTAATCCCACATTTCAACCACTTCATTTCATTTTTTACACCTTTTATCACTTCTTTTTCACATTTAAAAAGGTTCTTTCCCCATTCCAAATCCCCAAATTTCCCTTTTTTTAAATTTATACATATTTTTCACTCAATAATGCTTAAACCCCCCACTGAAGGTGAATCTCAGACCCTTGAGCTTCTTTGGCAGCATGTGCATAATGTTTCCAGTGCTCAGGAGTATTCTTTTTCCACCTTGAGGTCCAATATGACCCACAACCAAATTGAAATAGGTTGTGACAGCCCTGGGACCCCAAATCCCCACAAAAGCTCCTCCAAAACAGTCAATGAAAGAAATCTTTACTGTCCAGTTAGACTTTATGCCAGGAATATGCCAATAGTACCACTTGGACTCTTAAGTTCAAAAATCCTGAACACAGCCATGATGCCACTGAAAATATTATGCCACATCCTTCTTTCAGAAAATTCAATAAGCAAGAAACATCCAAAGTTCCTCAAATGTCTGAATCACTGCTCATGCCAAGGCAAATTAAGGCCCAATTATGCCGCCAGAGGGAGTCTGACAGGCCTGTAATCCTTCAAGACATTTATAACCAAGTCAAGAAAATAAAGAAAGACAAACTTCAAGGTAGAACTCCCATTGATGCTCTTATTGAAACCCTAAAAGAAGAAAATTTTGTGCGTTCCTATGCAAGGGATGCTGAGGGATACATTAACTCCTTGTTTTTCACTCACATCCTTGCCATAAAACTACTTCATGGCTTTCCTCATGTGATTATTATGGATTTTATTTATAAAACTAATAAGTACAAAATTCCCCTCTTTCATATTTTTGGCTTCAGCTCAACCAATAAGACCTTTTCTGGGGATTTTTGTTTGATTAATAATGAAACTTAACCCTCATATACTTGGGCATTAAATTAATACATAGAAAAAGCCCTCAGCAACACCAATATTTTCCCCCCTCTCAAGAATCTCTTCCCAGACTAAAATTTCATTTTATGACTTTGGCACATCAATAAAAATTTATCTTCCCATTTCATGAAGAGAATTGGTCATGGAACTGATTTTAAACTTTTATGGGCCTTTGGAAGCAAGTAATATAATTTGATCTTTCACTGTTATTCTTATCATTGTTTTTATGAACAAATTTGGGATTCATTTCTCAGGTTATGTATTTATCCACTGAAAAGTCTTTCAAAGACAACTGCAAGAAGCTTCAAAAGCAATTCCAAGATCCTTAAGTCTTGCAATATTTGGAAAATACCTGGCTTCCTTTAAAGAAGTATTATTTTCCAGCCAGGACCAACCATCATTGCCACCTGGGTGTGGGCTCCCCCTCAAGAGTTGAATGTGGCCATGCCATGATTAAAATTTGGCTCCAAAGGTCTGCTGGTACTTTCCTGGAGGTAGTGAGGGCTCTCCACATGGCTTTCAGAAAACAATTTATTGAAATAATCAACAGAATCTCCAAAGAAATGAGTGTCCATGTCAGGAACTTTCCTCCACACATCTGTACTCTCAATGGAAAGGTGTCTCATTATTCCCTTCAGATGGCCTTTGACAATTCAAAACTGAATTTCCCCCATTGAAAAATTCACCAAAATATACAGCAATTATCAAGGGATTCCTTTCTAGTGCAAGACCCGACAGGAATTTTCCAAGCTCCAAATTCTCCAGATATCAGACTTCCATCCTCAATGGAATTTGAATTGATCTGCGAGAATTCTTTGATCATCATTTTTTTCTTATTAACTAATATTATTTGTCATATTCTTCTCAAACTTGTTATCAAGGTGATGATCAAAGTGTTGAGAAAGAAAGGACAAATGAATCCAAAAGAATATTTGAAGATACTGGGGAAGACCTTTTTCAAAGACCAATGGCAGAAATCACCCCGATTCTTAAACATTTTCAAGATTTTTTGATTGGGAAAGTCCCATTTGATTGAATTCCCAAGAGTAAAGAGGATTATCAATATTATGCAGACCCACTAGAATGAAATAATATATATGGAAGACCTCAAGGAGACAAGAATAAAAAAAGAGAATAATAAAGATTTAAACTCATTGGAAGTCAATCCAAGAGAAGAGGAAGACCCCCATCAAAAGTGACCAGCACAACAACATTAAGATCACGGTCAATTGCACCCTCTCCAATTATTGAAGTGGATTCATCTGAAGATTCTGAGGACTCATTATCAAAATCAATAAGCTCAACAGATTCACTAACCTCAGAAGCTGAATTAAATTAATATGGAAAATCAGGAGTAACCGTTAGAAGGCCCAGAATATTGGCAATGGGTAGAAAAGCCTCACAAAGAAATTCCCACAAGCCTTTCACAAGCTTGAAAATATATGATGAAATCGACTTGATGTGTGAGCATTTCCAAAGCAATTAGGACACAACTAATTAATGCCCCAATCTCTTTGTGAGTTTCTGATTTACTTTAATGTATATTTCTTTTGTTTATTTGAATATTTATTCATTTTTTGACCTAATTTTATCAGGTACCTGTCTCAGAAGACTTCCCCAAGTTTATATTGAAATAAACCTTCAAGCCCATCAATGTTCAGGGTGATGGAAGCTGTGACTACAGGACTGTGGGCCTTTGGTATATGACCACATATCCAAAAGTTTCATAAGAAAACTTTATGATAATTATTTTAGAATAAGTGAGAACACCATAAAAAGGCATAAATTCTTAATTACCTTTGAACCTAATGCTTAAGAATGTGAAATAGATTAAACCATTAGATCCCGCATGATACAATACACATATACCATTTTTATGGCATATATGTAAAGTCAATACTTAATGAATAATAAGTAAAAACGCCATAAAAAAAAGATGAATTCTCATTTATCTCAAAAACAAATAAAACAAAATGTCACATAAATTGAATCATTAAAATCCCCATGAAAACTACACATCTAACATTTTTATTTCATATCTGTAAAGTCAATATTTAAGGATATAACCTGAATATATGCCCTTTTATGGTCAGTGCATATATTCATGATTTTGAGCTCATATCTTGTAAAATACACATTATAGAGAGTTAAACCAAAGAGAAAGCTACCACTTAATTATTTTAAAAATACAAACATGAACCTTATTTGAGAAGCTATAAACAAGGTTATTGTAAGATGTGACTATGAAACTGGTGATAATATTACTATTAATCAACAGTACTATGTCTGTTCTTATGAAATATAATAATAAAATATTATTATAGCCACAATTAAATAATTAAAGAATTATTTCTTTCACGTGTTAAGCACTACTAGTGATTTTAACAGTGAGCAAGTAATTGTCTACAAGAATCAATTACAAGAAGAATTTAATAATAAAAACTTCTTTATTAAAATAATAAAATTATTTTAATATATAATTATCTTTTGCAAGAATAATTATAAAGATAATTCTTGAAGAAAACTATTACTAGAGAAAAACTTTAAGAATTAAGAATAAATGACTCACTAATACTCCAAAGAACTTATTGATAGGTAAGAGTAGAGAAATTTGACGTGGAATTGTGGATTTAAGGGATCAAAAGGATTTATAACAGTATTACAACAAAATATAGTTGGATTCTATGATTTCACGTCTTTCTGGATGATTTTGAAAGATTTAAAACACTTAAGAATAGCTTTAACTAATACTTACTTGTTGGTAATAATGATTTAATAAATTGATAAGATGATTCTTGGAAAAAACAGCAAGAAGAGGCTTCTTTTAAGTCAACAACAGCTCACAGAGGCGTGCCATGGAGCAAACTGAAAAACCAGTGAGTGAGAAAACAATAAACCCTTTTGGATTAATGATTGCATCATCTGTTGTCACGTAAGATTATCATAATTACTTAATTGATGCTTTTACGTGACTACCAACCCCAATATGGTTAAGAATAAAAGGAGTAACATCTGTAAATCTTCTTTTATTCTAAAATAATCATTGATTTCTCAAAGTTATCAATGTTATTGCCAATTTCATCACAGGTTGTAATTACTGTGAATTTTTGAAGATTCAGTGTTTCACGTAGAATGGTCAAAAATGGACTGTAAGTAAAACTTTTAATTTTACTAGTAAAACCATAATTCTTTTTGGTTGTACCATAGATAATACAGTTCTTCATTGGTCCTGAAAGTTTCAGAAAGATTCATTAAGAATTGTATTTTTAATGAATTTTTGAAGTTTTTACCTCATTTCTACATAGAATTGCAAATAGCAGTATTTTGCTGGTTGCTATGAGGTAAATCAATGAATATGGATCCCAAAAGGGTTTAATTACTCTTTTAGGGTCTAGTCATGGAAAGTCATCAAGAATTGACATGGTTACAGGAGTCTAAGTAGCTCATTACCTCCTTGGCACGTCAAAATAGCAGGTTATTTGCTATTTTTCTTATGATTACAGTAGGTGTAACTTGGTAACCAAGTTCCCAAAGAGTTTTAGTTTACCAATTGGGCCAAGATGAGCCATGGATCCATTCTCTGGAGCTATCCACGCCTCTGAGGCCTCAGAAGTTGGGTACCCTGGCTCTCTTTGATGTCTTTTGTCCCCCTTGCCTAATTTTTACATCAAAATAGTAATTTAAGCTTAAAGTGAGATATCCACTATGGGTGTACCAAAAGTCCATGTAAGAATACCATGATATTAAGTGCTCAAAACATGCATAACACTATTCTTAGTGTATATGTAACATGGGATTTCTCACTTTCCCATTATTTTGGCTAAAAATCAAGAAAAACAAAAATTTTCACGGATCTTTTATGTGGTATTAATGATGTGGTATTGAAGTATTTTCCATTTTACCACCTCAAATACTTAAATTGAGCTTATTCACTCTATGGAGCTACCCTAGGTGAATTTTTGTGTAGAATCCAAATCTGGTCTTAAATCCATGGATTTACTTACTCAATAAAAAGTTATTCATCTTTTCTGAAATTGAAAATGATGAATTTTGGATATATGCATGACTTATGAGTTTTGCATAATTCAAAATTTCTTTTTAAGATAATTGTGGCCTATTTGGGTATGTAAAATATACCTCAAGGCTCACATTCCCTCCCACCAAAAAATAAAATTGTACTACAATTTTATTAGTGATAAAAGAATAAGGCCCCAAAGGGGGTTAATGTCCACTGTCCAACCTCTTCACATCACTCAGATCAAGTAATTTAAAGCACATTTATAGACATATTCAGGCTTGTGGCCTTCTTTCATGTCTAAATCTTCTTAAGAGTTTATCTGAGTCAGGTATTTCTGATTCTGCCATCCATTCATCTTCATGTACTGGATTTCTATATCTGACAAGATATTCTCTTGGATTTTTACCCCTAAGTCTCCTTTCTTTAATGACTTTCTTTATCTTTCTGTCTTCATTCTGTTCCACAGGTGGTACAGTTAAAGGAGTTGGGTTTCTTAAAGGAAACAATTCTTTATCAGCTGGTTGATAAGGTTTTATCAAGCTGACTGGAAATGTGGGGTGTTTATTTTCCAATTCACCACTCAATTCCACTTGAACTGCATTGGTTCCATGTAAGGCAACAATAACAAAAGGTCCTACATAAGAATCTTTAAGTTTCTTTGGGCCTTTGATATTATTAAAATTCAAGGTTGAAACTAGAACTAAGTCCCCTACTTTGAAGTCTGGTACTTTATGACTCTTGTCCCACTTCTGTTTTGCATAATCAAAAGCATCATCCATAATCTGTTTTGCATGGTGTTTTACTTTATCAAGCATTAATTTGAAGCTGGAAGCTGTAGGATGGATGTCAATCAAGTCTTTCCTCAGTGTGTCTGCTGGGAGTCTTGGATTCCATCCCTTTTCTAACATAGCAGGAGTTTGTCCTGTGGAAGAATGGACTGATGTCTTGTATGCCAATTCTAATGCAGGTATCAGAGTGCACCAGTCATGGGTAAAGCCATCTGAGTCTTTGAATTCTAATCCATAAGCACAAAATCTCCTGATCATGTCTTCTAAAGTTTGAATCATCCTCTCTGCTAGCCCATCTGTTTGAGGGTGATATGCTGTAGAGAATGATAACTTAGTCCCAAACAATCTATGAAGATTGGTCCAAATTGCAGATGTGAACTTGGGGTCTCTGTCACTTATGATATTCTTAAATAACCCTGTATGAGAAATAACTCTACTCCATAAAAGAAGAGCTGTATCCATAGCAGTGTCATCTTTATGACATGGTAAGAATATGGGAGTTTTGCTATATCTGTCTACAATGACTAAACAAGCATTATAACTTTTGTCACCACTTGGAGGAAGTGCTGTGATCCAATCCATGTGAACAACTTCCCAAGGGGATTTTGGTTCTTGAATATGGATCATCAATCCAAATTTCTTGCCTGTACTCCTGTTTGCTTTTTGGCATCTATCACAGGTATGGCAATATTCAATGGTTTCTTTTCTCCAAGATGGCCACCATGCACAGTTCTTCACCTTTTCAAGTGTTCTGTCTTCTGATAGGTGTCCAGAGTAAATGCTATCATGGCATTCATGAAGAATGGTATTGATGAGCAATCTACTACATAGTGTCATTACACAAGAATGTTTTGTTCTATGGTAAATAATCCCATCAAACAAGTGAAATCTTCCTTCAGAATAGGAATTTTTCCAAACTTCATCTAGTGCATTAACCAAAGATGTGTCTTTGCAGTCTTTATCCAATAAAGAAGTCAAGATATGGCAATTCTTGTCTTGTTTATAAGACTCTCTGACCTCTTCAAAGAATTCAGTCCCAATATCAGTTATGTTAATCCCTTCAATTGGAATCTGTGGTTCAGCTTCCAAAGGTACATAAGCTGGGTTATCAGGAGTGTTGGCTAAAGCCCATCTACTAAGTCCATCAGCATTTTTGTGAATGTTTCCTGCTTTATGAACTATAGTCATGTTTCCTCTATATTCTTGAATGGCTATTTGCCATCTCAACATATGTCTGTTGGGAGTTTTCATGTTAAGAAGTGATTTCACGGCATTACAGTCAGTTATCACTTCAAAAACACTGCCATCAAGGTAATAGTGTAATTTCTCAAGTGCCCATACCAAACATAAGCACTCCATTTGGCTTGCACCATATCTGGCTTCTGTTGGTTTGATTTGTCTTGAGATATAACAAACTGGTCCTTCTGTAGGTTTGTCATCAATAATTTGGACTTGGTGTAGGGCTGCCCCTAATCCATCTCCACATGCATCAATGTACAATTTAAAAGGAATATTCCAGTCAGGCATGAGGAGTAAAGGTGCTTCTGTAAGGGCTTTCTTTATCTTCTCATAAGCTCTAATTCTTTCCTGTGTCATTTCAAATACAGTCTGTTGATCACAGATTCTATAAAGTGACTTGGCTAGAATTGCAAAATCTTTCAAGTGTTGCCTATAGTAACTAGAAAATCCAAGAAAAGACATCATTTCTTTTTTATTCTGGGGTATTGGTTTAAGTAACACTGCTGCTACTTTATTCTTGTCAATACCCAAGCTCAAACCAGAAACAACATGTCCTAATGCTTTGAGTTCTTCAAAACCAAAATTGCATTTTTTAAGTGAAATTTTCATGTTCACTTCTGCAACTTTATGAAGTACCCTTGCAAGTCTTTCAAGGTGCAAAGACCATGAGTCAGAACATATAATAATATCATCAATATAAATGATAAGCCATCCTTCAGACAATTCTGTGGGGAAGATGGTATTAACCATTCTTTGATAATGAGATGGAGCATTTTTAATGCCAAATGGCATTCTAAGATACTCAAAAATACCACAGTGAGTGATAATTCTAAGTAATTTCCTAGCTTTAGGTGTCAAAACATTTTGATGAAAGCCTTTCAATGCATCCATTGATGTTATATACTTGGCTTTAGACAATTGAGTCAAGGTTTCTTGAATTCTAGGGATTGGATACCTATCTGGAACTGTGTAGGTATTCAAAGCTCTAAAATCTCCAACCATTCTTGACTTATCATTATGCCATGCAATAATAACAGGTGTTGTCACTTCAACTTCCTCATTATGGCCTACTTTCCTTAGCACACCAAGTTGGATCAACTCTTGGATATGTTTTTCCAAGGCCTCTCTAGCTCTGGGACTGGCTGGATAAGCTGGTCTTCTAAGTACTGGAGGATATGGTCTATCAATATTAAGAGTAATATCAATTTCATGTCCCCTTATAGCGCCTAATGGTTCATTATCAGATGCAAATGCATTATTGTATGTATATAATACATCAATAAGTTCATTCCTCATCTTTGGTGACAATGATGGATTAATTTGTGCTTCAACAAGTTGTTTAGACACAAATTCATCTTTGTAAGTATCTTTGACAGAAGATACTACAGATATCTGTTTTGGCATATTGGAGAAAGCAAATTTTTGTCTTTTGTTATCTCCAATTGTGAAATATCTGTCCTTATGGTTATTTATATCAATACCATAAATATTTAAGTAATCATTCCCAAGAATGATGTGCTGAGATGTGCAATTATCCATTACTACAATCTCAGTCTTCATTCTTACACTTCCTGCTGGATGTGGGAATACAATATCAGTGTCCAATATGCCCAAGGGGTACATATTGTTACTGGCACTACTGAATTGTACACCTTCTATTGGTAATAGATGGTTTTTCCATTCAGGAAGTATAATTTGGAGATAATCTTTGCCAACACAAGTGCAAAATTCCCCTGTATCCAAATTTACTTTGGCTTCAATATCACTCATCAGAACTGATGTGATACAGGATGCTCCAGCAGTATAACCCTTTCCTCTAGCAGGTTTTGTTTTACACATTCTGGCATCTTGGATATTGATAAGGTTACAGAAATCTTCACTGTACTGTGGCAAGTGGGTATGGACTTCTGTGACCTCAAAGAAAGCTGAAATGTTTTCAATGGGATAGTCCTCCACTGGTGTATCTTCAGAGACTGCAGAATCTTGATCAGACTCTTCTTTCTCCTCAGTACACTGAATTTCTTCAATGACTTGAACTTCATTGATCTTTGTCTTCTTAGGGCAAGTGTTGGCTAAATGTGAAGTACTTCCACATTTATGACACTTCAAGACAGGTCTTTCTGGTCTTCTTTCTTCTCTAGGAATCTTTGAGACTATTTTGGACTCTATTGGGTTTTTAACCCAAGTTTTACCAATTCTTGTCCTGGTAATGATATCTTCCATAGCATTAATGTAGTCTTCTGTTGAACAGGGTTCCACACATCTGCTTTTGATAGCATGTTCCAGTTCTCCTCCACACTTTCTTAATATTTTCATATTAATCATAGTGTCAGATATATCTGGGTGTAAAGCAGATAATCTGTCTTTTTGTTTGAAGAACCAAGTAAGTGGTTTGTCTTTTTCTGAGTTAAAAATGGCACTTTCAAAAGCATTTTCCATTTTAAACCTCCAAGAATTATTAGCCCATTTGGTAATCACTTCAGATTTCCACCAAGACCAGTCATGTTTACCATGATCAATCCTCATTTTGTAATACCATTTCTTTGCAGTTCTGGTAAACAAACAGTGTAATTTCCCCACTATGATTTCATCAGGTATATTGAAGTCTTCTTGCAACATATCAATAGTCCTGATGAATTCAATATGGTTGTATTCTCCTTCACCAGAGAATGTTGGCCATTCTTCTATTTTGGGAATATCTCTTGCAGAGTAGGCATTTTCTCCTAAGAATGGAGTCAAACTTTCTTTGACAGAAAGATTTTCTTCAGTCAAGGGTGTAGAATGTCTTGGCATATGTGGTTCATGATTCTTATGAATTTGCTCCACACTTGCAATTATATCATTCTTTAATTTCTGCCTCTCATTGTCACTTTTTGCTAAATGTATAGCAAATTGATTGGTGTTCTTAACTATTTGTAAGACATGGTCTTCAAGAGTTTTAAGTATATCATTTACTTTAAAAATGGAAGGGTCCTCTGTGTCATTATTTTGACATTGGTTCTCAATTCTTCCACAAGCATTGCTAATTGACTCAAGGGTGACATTTGTCAATTGATGCCAATCAGAATGTTGTTTGTCATTTTTCTTTAAATCATTGATGTCTAATGTAATTTGCTTCAACTTTGACTCAAGTTTGCCTATTTCTACACTAATACTTCTATGTACATCATTTATTTGCGTGGAAAAGTCCTGTTCATCCTTTCCTGCTCCTTGGCTGTGAATTCCATGAGAGTTCTGGCCATATTGAAGACACTGTCCACGGCTGAAGGCTCCAATTTGGGGATCATGTACCCTTGTGGGTAAGGTCTGTGCCAATTGGCTTTGCTTTTGCCCTTGCCTTGATGGTTCTTGGGACCTCTCTGTTTCTTTTGAGGTCCTTTGGGCTTGTCCTTGGATGCTTCTGGAGCTGGTAGATGCCACTGGTGCCTCTGTCTCCAAAGCTGGAGTCATTTCCAACTCTTTCTTCTGGTCTATGGATAAAAGACTTTGGTTCTTCAACCAATTCTTTATCTTTTTGAACTTGTCTTTGCAAGACAGGGGGCTCCATCCTCCTAAGAGTTCTATGGTCTTCTTCTGACCCAGAAAGCTCTTGATGTGTAAGTAAGAGTTCATGGCCCCCTGCCAAAGGCTTGGGCAGATTTCCCACTCCTCTTCCTTGGCTGCTCTGAACCAGTTTTTGTACTGGCATTGATATATTTCTATTGCTGCCACCTGAAAGTGGTTCAGCCCTGGAAATATTACCATAAATCAGTTCAGGCTCAGAATTCACGTCAAAATCTGTTGGTACAGACCTTGGGGAATGGGGGGCAACTCTGGCATCCTCCAGATGTGTCTTTCTTGTGGAAGATTTGGCACTTCTGGATTTGGTCTTGCCTCTTCCTTGTCCACATCCATCTGGTTGGACTGAATAGTTGCTTCCATTTCTGGTATGCACCATTTTCACGTCAATTTAAAGATAAAAGGTGAAAATATAAGATAAAATACACACCTTTTGGTGGTAATTTAGCTTTTTCTGAGTTGAATAAGGTGCCTCTTTTAGCAATCTGCACCTCAATACTGTCTTCAGATTCTGCTTCTGAAGATTCAGGACTATTGATGTATCTTTTACTGAGTCTGTTACCAGCTGCACAGTATTTGATTAAAGACACTTAAAGAGAAAAAATATGATAAAAGAAATTATTTTTGTGTTTTAAGATATTTTTAAAAAATTTTTTATAAATTTTATTATTTTTTAATATTAAAAAAATTATTCTTTTTAAAGAAAAAAATTAAAATTTAAGATTTTGAATGAAAATTAATTCAGAGTAACTCAAAGAATAATTTTATAAGTTTTTGGATGTGAAAAAGCCACGTGTAAAACAGTATAAAATTAAACCAAATTCCTCAATGAAAAAGATTTCCAAAACAATTTCAAAAATAAGAATTATTTTGACTTTAAAATGAAAAAAAAAATATTCAATTAATATATTTTAGAGCTTAAAAATATATTAATTAAGGGTACAAGGTTCAAAAAACACGGCCAGGCCCCCAAATGTAAGATGTGACTATGAAACTGGTGATAATATTACTATTAATCAACAGTACTATGTCTGTTCTTATGAAATATAATAATAAAATATTATTATAACCACAATTAGATAATTAAAGAATTATTTCTTTCACGTGTTAAGCACTACTAGTGATTTTAACAGTGAGCAAGTAATTGTCTACAAGAATCAATTACAAGAAGAATTTAATAATAAAAACTTCTTTATTAAAATAATAAAATTATTTTAATATATAATTATCTTTTGCAAGAATAATTATAAAGATAATTCTTGAAGAAAACTATTACTAGAGAAAAACTTTAAGAATTAAGAATAAATGACTCACTAATACTCCAAAGAACTTATTGATAGGTAAGAGTAGAGAAATTTGACGTGGAATTGTGGATTTAAGGGATCAAAAGGATTTATAACAGTATTACAACAAAATATAGTTGGATTCTATGATTTCACGTCTTTCTGGATGATTTTGAAAGATTTAAAACACTTAAGAATAGCTTTAACTAATACTTACTTGTTGGTAATAATGATTTAATAAATTGATAAGATGATTCTTGGAAAAAACAGCAAGAAGAGGCTTCTTTTAAGTCAACAACAGCTCACAGAGGCGTGCCATGGAGCAAACTGAAAAACCAGTGAGTGAGAAAACAATAAACCCTTTTGGATTAATGATTGCATCATCTGTTGTCACGTAAGATTATCATAATTACTTAATTGATGCTTTTACGTGACTACCAACCCCAATATGGTTAAGAATAAAAGGAGTAACATCTGTAAATCTTCTTTTATTCTAAAATAATCATTGATTTCTCAAAGTTATCAATGTTATTGCCAATTTCATCACAGGTTGTAATTACTGTGAATTTTTGAAGATTCAGTGTTTCACGTAGAATGGTCAAAAATGGACTGTAAGTAAAACTTTTAATTTTACTAGTAAAACCATAATTCCTTTTGGTTGTACAATAGATAATACAGTTCTTCATTGGTCCTGAAAGTTTCAGAAAGATTAATTAAGAATTGTATTTTTAATGAATTTTTGAAGTTTTTACCTCATTTCTACGTAGAATTGCAAATAGCAGTATTTTGCTGGTTGCTATGAGGTAAATCAATGAATATGGATCCCAAAAGGGTTTAATTACTCTTTTAGGGTCTAGTCATGGAAAGTCATCAAGAATTGACATGGTTACAGGAGTCTAAGTAGCTCATTACCTCCTTGGCACGTCAAAATAGCAGGTTATTTGCTATTTTTCTTATGATTACAGTAGGTGTAACTTGGTAACCAAGTTCCCAAAGAGTTTTAGTTTACCAATTGGGCCAAGATGAGCCATGGATCCATGCTCTGGAGCTATCCACGCCTCTGAGGCCTCAGAAGTTGGGTACCCTGGCTCTCTTTGATGTCTTTTGTCCCCCTTGCCTAATTTTTACGTCAAAATAGTAATTTAAGCTTAAAGTGAGATATCCACTATGGGTGTACCAAAAGTCCATGTAAGAATACCATGATATTAAGTGCTCAAAACATGCATAACACTATTCTTAGTGTATATGTAACATGGGATTTCTCACTTTCCCATTATTTTGGCTAAAAATCAAGAAAAACAAAAATTTTCACGGATCTTTTATGTGGTATTAATGATGTGGTATTGAAGTATTTTCCATTTTACCACCTCAAATACTTAAATTGAGCTTATTCACTCTATGGAGCTACCCTAGGTGAATTTTTGTGTAGAATCCAAATCTGGTCTTAAATCCATGGATTTACTTACTCAATAAAAAGTTATTCATCTTTTCTGAAATTGAAAATGATGAATTTTGGATATATGCATGACTTATGAGTTTTGCATAATTCAAAATTTCTTTTTAAGATAATTGTGGCCTATTTGGGTATGCAAAATATACCTCAAGGCTCACAGTTATAACTTGTAAGGGTTTATTGAATAAAATTGCTATTGCTGTTGACCACTTTGTTGTGAAAGTGGTCCAAACCCAAAGTAAAGTAGATATTCAGGCTCTGCTAGCTCATACATGAACAATTATGGATTTTTTGTTATTATATTCAAGGTATAACCCCTTGAAATCATGGTTTGAAGTTTAAAATAGTGAATTTCAATAGACAAGATGAGCTGCAAGAAAAGTCATCAAAAATAGGGTTTTGATGATGTAATAAAATTCTCTTGGGAGTTTAATTATGAAATTGCAATCTATCATAATCCACTCTTTAATTGGCTGTAGCATGTATAGCTTAAAAGCTCTTAATGATCAAAGTTTAAGCTTAAAATTGATCATTTATGATCACTCACTGTAATCTTATTTCAAGCTTAACAGTTATATAAGTGATGAAACTGGTGAGTAATATTATATTATGATTAATACTTATAAAATACACAAATTTTTAGTCTTGTGCCAAGCCTATGATGTTATCAAACTAAGAGTTATAGTGATAGCTCTAAAAAATGGTGTAATAATGAGGCAAGATGGTTTAATTATAATGTAATCATCACTAAAGCTTGGAATACTGATTTATTCTAGTGGATACCATACATGAGCATATACTATAAGCCTATTTGACCCTAAGAGGGAAGATTTTACTATGAATTGAGCTCTTTTTACTCTATTTCCCCCTCAGATGGAACAAAAACATTAAATTATTAAAACCAAAGGTAAAATCTGTCTTCTTTTATATAAAACTATCATATAATCACAGAATCAAGTTAATCTTTATTATAATCATCAGTTTTGACATGATTAAATCAAATTTTAATTTTTTTCTTTAAATGTCTCCAAAAAATCTCTAATTCCATGTAAAAACAAGAATATTTGTAATTTCTTTTAATTTTTATGGGAAATACAGTTTACATAAGTTTTATTTATATTTTTTGGTGTCAATATATTCAGAATTATTATATCAAGTGTTAAAAGTAGGTTATTTTGTTTTTCTATAATAATTTCTCTTTATTACTATTTTTTGAATAATTCTTGAATTGATATAAATAGTATTTATATTAATTCATAACTTCAATATTAGTAATATTATTTTTATAATTGTTTTTTATTAATGAAAAACAATTTTCTACGCCTTTATTATTTGCTTGTAACAATAATAAAGTGTTATAAATATATCAATTATCATATATTGATATATTTATTTTAATATATAACTTATATTATTATATTCATTTGATAATATAAATATTTCATGCAATAATTATAATAGTTCTCTATTACTAAAATTATCTTTTATCTTATTATTTAAATTTCATAAGGACATTCAGAGTACAATAAGTAAAATATTAGTAGTTTTTACTTATTGTTTCATAGTCAAACCTTACATTTGGGGCCTGGACATGATATTTACTTAAAAGACCTTTAAAAAGATTCAAATTGGGCTTATCCAATAATAAACTATATAATAATATTATATTTATTTATTTCAAGAGCTATTGAGACATTTTGAAAGAAATTGTACTGTCTTAAATGTGGTTTTTTCACATCCTTAGACTTGCAAGAACTTTATTTGAGTGACCCTAGTGATTGAAAAAGATATTTATAAACTAATTTAAAGAAGAATCATCTTTTTTATCATTTTATTTCCTGAAAATAAAATATAAAAAAGATATTAAAAATTAAAAAACCAATAAAAAAATTATTTTTATTCCTTTTTTATTCATTTATTTTATGCATTTTATTCATTTAAAGACATAAAAGAATTTTTTCACATTTAAATTGCCATATCTTATCAAAAGAACACTTTTTATAAAAAATACTTATATTTATTTGTCTTTTTTAGTGTTTGCAGAAAACCCACCAGAGGACAATCAAACCACTTCTGAGAGATTGGTAGAAGAAACTTGTCCAATCTCTCCAACACTTGTTGTCAATAAGAAAAAGAAAGCTGAGGAATTATTCTTTCCAGGACCCACTATTCAGGACTCTGAAGGTGAGTACCTCTCTTCAAAATTTTCATAAAAAGAAATTTTTAGTGTCCTGAAATCTTTTTATCTTCTTATTTATGACTACTAGAAGAGTATCCCAATACTCCATCAAATCAGATGGAGCTGGACTCAGAAGTAGAGTTTATCCCTCAAAAGGGAATAGAAAGTGCAAAATCCCCAGTGGAACACAATCCACACAAGGAAGTACCATATCCCAAGGGCAAGTCGCAGAAATGCCCATAATATCAGAGCCAGAGTTAGAACTAAGTCTGGGTAACTCTAAAAGATATAAATCACATTAAGAGGGCTCAAATAGACATTTATATGAGCCAGTACAAGCAGTATTACACAGTGTATAAGGACAAAGATTAGATAATGTTGCCACAAATTCACAAAGGAGTGATGAATTCCTGGCACATCCTGAAAAAATTCCTCAAAGAGGAGGAAATAGTGAGATACTCCACTGGATGGAATACACTATCATCCAAGCCTCAAATCAAAAAGATAAAGGAGTACCATGCCAAAAAGAAGGAGGAAAGAAAGGAAGAAGACCCAGTAGCTTTGACCAGCAAACCTCAAGCCAACCAAGCTCCCCAATAAGGGAATAAGAACAAGAAAAAGGACTGGAGGAAACCATATTACCCAAGCTACAGGATTCCAAAAATCCAAAAAGATTCCATGGGCAATGTCTTCAACATGGCCAGAACCTTGATGGAATTCAAGGATAAAGAGGAACAAAGAATGAGACAACCTCATTTACCAAAGAAATAACATTGTCTTCTGATGTTGTGAATACTTTAACAGAACTTGAAAATAGTATTTTACCTCTTAAAGGAATCAAAAATAGTCTATTATCTTTACAAGAAATAAATAATAATTTAACATCTTTAACAAAAATTGTTGTACAAAATAATAAAGAAATTGATAACATTGAATTAATGGTTTAAAATAATAAACCAAAAGTTTTAATTGACAATACTCAAAAATTGATACAAGGACAACAGGAATTGTATAAATACATAAGAGATATCAAAGAAAAAACTTTGAAAATTAATTATAACATGAGTATTGATAATCTTACAGAAAAATTAAACAAATTAAGTATTTCTGCTGAAAAATTTGAAGAAAAGACTTCATCACATCAAAAATTGCTTCTAGACCATGTATAAAAGAGTGATGAAGCAAGAATGAATCTTAAAGATGAAATTCAAAGTGAAATAAGACTTATTACTGAAAAAATGTATAAAATAAATGAGGCTAAATTAAATATGCCAAAGTCATCAACACCACTTTCTCATATAAGAGTCACTGTTAAACCAAAAGAGGAATCAACAAATCCATTAATAACAGATTTGAGACATCAAGACAATAACCAAGTCTTAATGAAAGAAGCACCTCAATTAAAATAATGTCCAACATTCACAGTTGAAGGTGAATATTACCATATGTCATTTATTAAAACGATTGACATGTTACAAGAGGATTATGCCATACCAGATGAATTAATCACTGCCATATTACATTCATTATTTGAAAAATCTACAAAAATATGGTATTATGGCATAATATAAACAAATGGAAGAAATACCTGGTCTTGGTGGAAAAATGAAAGAATCACTAAGTGGGAAAATGATGCCTGGAGGTACAAGATAGAAAGTGCATTTGAAAATTCCTTCTTTGACCCAGATAAGGATAAACCTTTTACTTGGTTCTTAAAAAAGTTGAAATATTAAATGCACTGTGTCCAGAAATGTCACAGAAAATTGTGCATATAAAACTACTAAAGAAATTTGGAGGAAAACTGGAACATGCCCTAAGAAGCAGTTGTATAGAACCATGATCCACAGAAGAGTATATTAATGCATTAGAAGATATAGTTACAAGAACAAAAATTGGCAGAACATGGAAAAAATTGGACATTAAAAGTTCAAATAAACCATTTATAAAAAAAGATAAATCAAAAGAACATTTAAAACCCAATACACCCAACAGTAATGAGCAAAAGAAATTCCACAAAGGTGGAGGTATTGGAAGCTTAGCCAATATTTTCCTTAAAAAGGCAAAAATCAATGCAATTGTGGAAACAGAATACCACAATGACAAAGAAGAGGAATCTGGTTCTGAAAAAGACACTGAAGAGTCAGAAGCCTCTGAATGTGATGAAATTAATATAGTTAATGCACAAATTAATAATATTGATTTAATATATGGAGTATTAGATTTCAGCTCAAACTTACCACAAGTTTGAACATCTGATACAAGCTGGACAAACATACAAGATTACAAACTGTATAGAACAAAACCAGCAAAAAGAATGGGATATACAGCTGGAAAGTCAAGTATAAGTATTTTCATGGTTGAAAACCAAGAGGCAAAAGCAAGCTTAGATACAGGAGCATGCTGTACCTGTGTTGGTAAGGATTATTTAAAAACAATCATACCAGATTGGGAAGGGAAACTCATACCAATACAAGGGGTTAAATTCAGTGATGCAAGTGAAAGCATGAAGCCCCTTGGAATAACTGACTTGAAATTAATTTTTCCTCACCCTTCCCAATGTATAAGAGTGAAAGTATAGTTTGTACTAATGGAAGACTGTACTAGTAAACATTTTATACTTGGAAGTGATTAGTTGTCAATTTATGGCATAGATATATCTAATCAAAAAGACAGATATTTCACTATTTGAGACAATAAGAAGCAGAAGTTTGGTTTCTTAAATAACAAAAAAACAAATTACAGTTATAAAAAATGAAGAGAAAATCCTGGAAAAACCTTCTTTCATAAGTGAAAAACTTAATTAGGCATAATTTGATCAAGAAGTAACAGAAAAAATAAGGGAAAAACTTATTGATCTCTTGTTTGAATACAAAACTTCCTTTGCAACTGACAAAGAACCATTAGGCGCAATCATTGGGCATGCAGTAGACATTATTCTTAATGTGGAAAAATCTTATCCACCCTTGTTAAGAAGACCAGCTTACCCAGCTATCCCAAGAGGTAGAGAAGCCTTAGAGGTACATATTAAAGAATGAATGGACCTTGGAGTATTAAGGAAAGTAAGACATAATGAACAAGTAAAGGTCACTGTACCTGTAATTATAACTTGGCACAATGGAAAATCAAGGATGGTAGGGGACTTTAGAGCTCTAAATATGTATAATATCCCTGGCAGATATCCAATACCCAGAATCCATGAGACATTAACACAATTGTAACAGGCTAAGTTCATCACAGCCATGGATGCTCTAAAGGGTTTTCACCAAAATTTCTTAAAATACAATGCCAAAATGCTACTGAGGATAATAGTTCACTGTGGAATTTATAAATACTTAAGAATTCCATTCGGTATAAAGAATGCACTTTCCTATTATCAAAGAATGATCAATACCATATTTCCTGAAGAATTATCAGAAGGATGGTTGATTATCTACATTGATTATATCATAGTTTGCTCAGAAACTTGGTAAAGTCACTTACAAAGATTAGAAATAGTGTTGCAAAAAATAGTACAAGTAAATATGAAATTTTTCTTGAAAAAATGTCATTTTGCATACAGTGAAGTGAAAGCACTAGGACATGTTGTATCTGGACTCAGCTTGGGCATAGATAAAAGAAAAGTAGCAGCAGTACTACTGAAACCAATTCCCCAAGCCAAAAAAGAATTACAATCATTTCTAGGATTTGCTGGTTATTACAGACAGCATAAGAAAGACTTTGCAATAATTTCTAAATACTTGTACAAGCTCTGTGACCAACAGACATTCTATGAAATGACTGAAGAAAGGGTTAAAGCATATGAGGAATTGAAAAATGCCCTCAAAAATTTCCCATTTCTCCTAATTCCAGATTGGAAACTACCTTTCAAGCTGTACATTTATGCTTGTGGAGAAGGACTAGGTTCTGCACTACACCAGACACAGATCATCAATGATAAACCTGATAAAGGACCAATTTGCTTTATTTAAAGACAAATTAAGCCAACAGAAGCAAGATATCTAGCGGGAAAAATGTAATGTCTTTTCCTAGTGTGGGATTTAGAAGAATTACACTATTATTTGGATGGAACAGTGTTTTATGTGATAACATACTGTAATGCTGTAAAATATTTATTAAACATGAATACACCTAATAGACACATGCTGAGATGGAAAAATTCTATCCAAGAATATAGAGTAAGTATGACTATAGCTCATAAATCTGGAAATATTCACAAAAATTCAGATGGTCTTAGTAGATGGGCTTTAGCAAATACACATTAAAACCCAGCATGGGTACCACAGGAAAAGAAGCATATAGAAGGAATATGTGTCACAGAAATTGGCCCATAATTCTTTAAACAAGTTAAATAAAGCTATAGGATGGACATAAACTGTAATATTTTATGCCAACTTCTAATGAAAGCCTGTAAAGACCCATCACTTTCATCCAAACTAGATGAAGTATGGAAAAAAGCATATGACAAAGGAATATTCCACTTCCTTTATGGAATCCTCTATCATAGGACTAAATATATATGTTCTATGGCTTTAACAGATAGAACTCTAATAGACACTATACTACATGAATGTCATGATAGCTTTGCATCTGGACATCTCTCAGGAGACAGGGCGCTAGAGAGGGTAAAAGCCTGCTCTTGGTGGCCAAATTGGGGAAAAGATGTTGCAGAATACTTCCAAACCTGTGACATATGTCAAAAAGAAAACAGAGCCACAGGAAAGAAATTTGGAATGGTGATCCAAATCCAAGAACCAAAACTCCCATGGGAAATAGTTCACATGGACTGGGTAACAGCCTTACCTCCAGGAGGAGACAGAAGTTATAATGCATGCCTAGTATTAGTTGAAAGGTATAGAAAAACTCCGATGTTCTTACAACTTCACAGAAATGACACAGCTATGGAAACAGCCATAATGATATGAAGTAAATTTATCAGCCATACAGGCCTATTCCAAAATATCATAAGTGACCAAGACCCAAAATTCACTGCAGCATTATGGACAAACCTCCATAACTTGTTTAGAACAAAGTTATCATTCTCCACAGACTACCATTCTCAAACTGATGGTCTGGCAGAAAGAATGATACAAACCTTAGAAGATATGATCAGAAGATTCTGTGCTTATGGCCTAGAATTCAAATACTCTTCTGGCTTTACCCATGATTGGTGTACCTTGCTACCAGCTCTTGGGCTGGAATATGAAACATCAGTCCACTCTTAAGCTTGCAAAACACCAGAAATGTTAGAAAAAGGTTGGAATACAAGACTTCCATAAGATACTCTCAAAAAGGACTTAGTGGATATACCTCCAACAGCAAGTAGCTTGAAAATTATGCTTGTCAAAGGGAGACACCATGCAAATAGATTTATGCAAGATTCTTTCAATTATGCAAAAGAAAGATGGGATAAAAGTCATAAACCACCTAGCTTCAAAAGAGGAGACTTGGTCTTAGGATCAACTCTTAATTTTAATAATATCAAAGGACCAAAGAAATTGAAAGATTCCTTTTCAGGACCATTCATGATAAAAACACTACATTTACCCTGTGCTGGGCAACTAGAACTCACAGGTGAATTAACAAATAAACACCCAACTTTCCCTGTAAGCCTGATAAAACCTTACCTCTCAAGTGACAAAGAGTTATTTCCCCTAAGAAATAAACCAACACTTGAAATTCCCCCTCTAGAAGAAGGAGAAGAAAGGAAAGTTTCAAAAGTCCTTGAAGAAAGGAGGACTAGAAGCAAAAAATAAAAAGGTTAACTTTTGAGAAATAGAAACCCAACTAAAGAAGATGAATGGCTACTTGAGAAAGATATAACTAATGCTGATAAACTACTAAGAAGGTTCAGAAATCAAATAAGGCCCAGAGAATAGAGAATTTAAGCATTATTGAGCTTCAATACTAAAAAATTCTAATTAAGAGGTATGACAGTGGAGGATACCCTAATTAACTATATCAGATTGTGGTACAATCTTTTTTGGTGGTAGGTAATGTGAGACTTTGAGATATGACCACATATCCAAAAAAGTCACAAGAAAACTTTATAAAAGTTATTCTTTTGAAATAATTATCTTAGCATAAGTAAGAATGCCATAAATGGGAATAAATAATTAATTACCTTATTGTCTAATGAGTAAGCATGTGAAAAAAATTACATCATTAGACCCCTCATGAGAAAATACAGGTATATCATTATATGGCATATCTGTAAAGTCAATACTTAATGAATAATAAGTAAAAATGCCATAAAAAAGACATAAATTATTATTTATCTCAGAAAAAAAATGAAACAACATGTAAAATAAATTAAAAAATGGGATTCCCCATGAAAAACTACACATATAAAATTTTTATGCCATATTTTTAAAGTCAATATTTAAGGAAATAACATGAATATATGCACTTTTATGATCAGTGAATATATTCATGGCTTTCATCTCATATCTCTTGAAATATAAATTATAGAGAGTTTTACCAAAGATAAATGTACCATTTAATTACTTTAAGAATACATACATAAACTTCATTTGACAAGTTATCAACAAGGTTATAACTTGTAGGGGTTTATTGAACAAAATTGTTATAGCTGTTGACCACTTTATTGTCAAAGTAGTCCAAACTTGAAAAGAAAGATATATTTATATTCTACTAGTTAATACGTGAATAATTAAGTACTTTTTATCATTATATTCAATGTATAACCCCTTTCAATCATAGTTTGAGGTTTGAAATAGTATATTTTGACAGAAAAGGTGAGTTACAAGAAAAATCATCAAAAATAGAGTTTTGATTATGTAATGAAATCTTATTGGAATATTAATAATTAAATGTCAAGCTATCATAACTCACTCTTGGAATATCTGTATCATTTATAATTCAAAATTTATTCATGATCAAAGTTTAAGCTTCAAATTGATCATACATGATCACTCACTATAATCTTCATTTAAGTCTAACAGTTATATAAGTGATTGAAGTTGTGAATACTTGTTTATTATGATAAAAACTAATATAATTCATTAATTTTATTCTTCTTCCAAGCCTATGATGTCAGAAAACTTAGAGTTACAGTGATAACTCTAAATAATGGCATAATAATGAGATGAGATGGTTTAATTATGATTTAATCATCACTAAACCTTCAATTACTGATCAATTCCAGTGGATACTATAAGTACACATCTAATAGAAGCCTCATTGACTCTAGGAGGGAGGATTTTACTATACATGGAGCTCTTTTTACCTCTATTTCTCCCTCAGATGCAACAAAAACATTAAATTGTTAAAACCAAAGGTAAAAGCTTTATTCTTTTTATATAAGACTATTTATTATTTAAAAAATTAAGTTTATCTTTATTTTAATAATCAGGTTTAAATTTTTTTTGTTAAATTTCTCTCTAAAATCTCTAATTTCATGTAAAAATAAGAATATTTGTATTTTACTCTAATTTTTTAATTTAAATACAATTTAGATAAGTTTTATTTACTTTTTCTGGCATAAATTTATTCAAAATTATTCTATCAAGTGATAAAAGTAGGTTATTTTCTTCTCTCATAATAATTTCTCTTTATTATTCTTCATAGTAATTCTTTTATTAATATAAATAGTATTTTTTTCATAACTTTATATTGGTAATATTACTATTATAAATTGTTTTTTACTATTAAGTTACAGTTTTTTACACCTTTATTATTTGTTTGTAACAATAATAAAGTGCCATAAATATATTGATTATTAAATATTGATATATTTAACCTTACTATATCATTTCATTTATTTAATAATATAAATATTTTACCCCATAATTATAATTATTTTTTATCTTATTCTTTGATTTAGTAAGGAAATTGATAGTGTAAGAAGTGAAATATTGGTAATATTTACTTAATGTTTCATAGTCAAACCTTACATCTTTAGTCTCTATATCTATCAGCCATGGAAACATCTTTGAAGCTAGGAAGCAAGGTCTCATCTGATTTCAGGCTCATTCAAGTTTCTGGATTCAAAATGATTAATATTTGTCATTAAATAAGATAAAAAAAGACTCAAAAAATGGTTATTTTAGTCAGGAATTTCTTTAAAATGTATATGAACATGGATATGTAATTTTAAAACAAAATCCCATTGTAAGGAGGTTTGAATGAATAAATGGGTGTGTGAATAAGGAAGAAATGGAGGGAATGTTTTCAATAATTCTGAAGGGAATTAGAAGGAAAATTATATCAAATATAAAGGTGGTTATGGTGAAAAATGAAAAAAAATAATTGGGATATATTTTGGGAAATCAAAAAAAAATTGAAATGATAATAAGAAATAAATTAAGAATAGTTTCTTTTTGAGGGGAAAATGGTCATAGTAATGTCTATGGTAAATTTCAAAAGTTCAAAAAAATGAGAGGTGGTGAATAAATTTAAAATGTACCTATTTGGTGTCATACTTTATCAAATATAGTTTCTGACCAAATAAAGGCCAATGTCTTGCTAAATTAATGCCAAAACATGCATTTGCATAGCAAAAAATATGTATGAAGATTCTTTTAATATGAAAAATTCACTTTCAAGACTATTATTTTTTATTTGAAGTGATAAATTTCCTTATTTCTCATATATCATCAATTGGGTCAAAATTTTGAAAAACAAAAAACTGATAAATATTAGCTTACAGGTATTATAATTACAATAATCCATTTTAACTTTTTTATTTTTGATCAAAAACTTAATCCAATCTTGTTCATTCATTTTATAGCTATAAGTTACTTGAAAATATTCACCCTTTCCTCTTCATTGATATGTAATTAACTTGAACTTACATTCAAGAAATTTTCATTTTTATATTTTTGTTATGATTGAATGATATCATTTTGAATCATTTTTCTTAATATTATTAAAATCCAAATTGGAATGTCTTTTGTTACATTCTTTCAAATAAGCACTTTATTTGGAATACTACAGATTTTATTTAGAAGAACTCTTTAATTCATTCAGTTACACACAAATTTCAACCATCCTTCTTCAAATTTTCATGATGTTGGGGAAAAACCCCCAAAGGGGGCTTACACTCCCAGACCCTAAAAAATCAAGTTATCTTTGGTTTTATAGATTCCTAGTACTTTGGTGGAAATAATTGAGTTAATTTTTGGTTATTAACCCCTAATTGGGTTTTTTATGATTTGACATTTTTTCAAAAAAGGGTATTTACAAAGGAAAATTAATGAAAACAAGAAATTAAAATGGAAAAAATTTGACATTGAAAAAATAAAAATGGAAAAAATGGGGTTTGACTTTTTTTAAATAAAAAATGTTTTTTATTTTAAAAAAAAAAATCAAAATCATTTCCTTGAAAAAGTAAAAGTTATATAAATATTATTGAAAAAACATATGAAAAAAATGATAATGAACAAATTTCAAAGATATTTTTTTTTATTTTGAAAAAAAAATAATTCTTTTTTTAAAATGAAAGATTGGTGTTAATGTTTTTGTTCAAAAGTGGTCCAAAAACCTTGCAAGCCTTCTTATGTCAGTTTGTGTTTTTCAATTTATTGACCATGCTAACACCAGTTTTTCCGGAATTGTGGCCTGTATTGGTGTTGATTTATCAAATTTTCAGTATGCATTTAGTCACGCCCTAGACTCATCCATCCTAGTAAAATAATTCTTTTTTCATATATAAACACTAGTAGGTTAAAGGAAAAAGATTATCTTAAAAATTAAAAGGCCTTAATTGTTAAATTTTACATCCAGCCACATATAAAATATTCAAGAATACTATTTTAATCACTGATTTTGTAATTATAACTCACTTTATAAGTTGATTTTTTATTTTAAGCTTCTCTCGAGACCTACATTATACGTCTAAAGAAGTATTTCATTCGTTTTACCTATTTTATTAAGTTTTGGCTTGAGATTAATCAATTTTCTTGTAAATCATTATCACTTTTCATATCATTTCTTCCATTGATTTTTTTTGTATTTTTAGTTATTAATTACAATTAAGTGCTCAAACTATCAAGTATAAAGAAATATGAGTCTTATTTTATTTCAATTTATATGCTTGAATTCAAAATTTTACTCAATTATGTAGCCTTATGGTAAATTCAAAAAGTGTTTTATCCTAATATAGCATACATAGCTGTCCATCATTTTGTAGTTTTTTCAAGTATAATTATTAAAATACAGTTAATAAAGCCATAATATCAAGTAAAAAATTTCGCATTTCAAATATTTAGAAAAAGAAAATTTCAAAAATTATCTCATTCATATTTGTTTATTCAAAAGACAAATAATTAGTTCCATAATTCTTTTAAAACAATTTCTTTACCTGTGCTTTCTTGTGAACAAGTTTATATTAGACTTCAATTTAGAATAGACTTGAAAAACTTCATTTTTGGCTGAAAATTAGTTTAACAGAAAATAATTCACCATAAATCTTTCCAAATCAACCTTTTTATATATTATTATTTTGATTTTCTTTTTTGCTAGTGCATTCTCAAAATTGATAATTTCAAAGTTATGGCGCTGCTTTTGAGGCCCAATTCTGCTCTCTCCCTGTGATTTTCTTGGTTTATGCTTGCCTTCAAAGGATTTATTTGAGCACCAGAGAAAATATCGCCTTTGGACGCAGAACTGTCTGACTTGCATTCAAAAATCTTTAGGCTTGTCCCAGTCCTGTATGCAAGGAACCTCGTGTGGATTTCCTCGCAGCTGGATCATATTGGCACCCGCCTTGTGTCCCAAATTCAAAGCTGTGGCCAGCCATTTTGAATATTCATCTTCATCGCCACTTTATGCAATTTGATTTTTTGGCGTGGCCACTCAGCCATGTCCAGTGTCCACGCCTAGGTGGCTCAGGGAGACCGTCAAGGGAAGGAACACAGCACCCAGCGCTAGGCCTGGAAGTTTCTTCTGATCAAGTTTATAGTGACTTATGTTTCCCAGACTAAGACCAACTCATTTTAACGGCATCGCCGTCCGAGCCATACATACCACCAATCCAACCATGAAGTCAAAGTCGCCATTGAACAAATATTCGCGGACGGTTACCCAGCCAAAAGATCAAGGCGCAAGTCAAGTCAGTATGCACAAGGGTCATCTCGTCCTTGTTATTTCCTTTGTTTTTGTTTAGTAAAGAAATCAATGTTGTGAGCTGTCGCGATGAGGTGCTCAGATCTTCCTGAGTTTGAATTCTCAAGGCAATGCTATACGCCACTGAAGGCGTGGATTCCCAAGCTGATTTAGAGAAACCTATGGTCGGTGTGGCAAGCGTCTGGTAAGTGGGCTCAGAAACCAAATTACCTCATCCAATTTTAGTTTTTATCAGAAGCTAAGGTTCCCCAATTCGATTGACGATTTGCTATATTTCGGGAAAATGAAAGGTACGAAGGTAATCCTTGCAATCGCCATCTGCTTGGCCTTGGCCAACGTATCAAGCGCTCCCTCGTAAATTCCGACTTGATTGGCTATCAATTCGGTACTGTTGGCGTCAGCGACGGAATTAGCATGGGCACATTTGGAATGAGCTACAGTCTTCCCAGTCGTGACTTGATTGCCGATAGTGTTGAGTCGGCCGCTGGAGGACACTGGCTCGATGGTGTGGTGGTTGTTCCAGGTTGTGACAAGTTGAGCCTCTATAATTTGAATGGTGTATTAGCCTTTTCGTTAACAAGATCTTTCATTTGATACTATGACCAACTTGAAAAGAAACATGCCGGGCACCTTGATGGCTCTTGGAAGGCTCAATCGACCAGGTCTGATGGTCTATGGTGGTACAATAAGACCTGGTCATTGTGCTTCCTCTGGCCAACTTGATATCGTCAGTGCATTTCAATCCTATGGCAAATATGTTGCCGATGGTCAGACACCCCAGGCCGAGACACAACGCTTGGACGTTATCCGTAATGCGTGCCCAGGCCCTGGTGCCTGCGGGGGCATGTATACCGCAAAGTAAAGTGATAACCTTTTTCTTACCCAGAGATCTTTCCTATAACTTTATATTCCAATTTGTTTGATTCTAATTGGCCTATCATCCCATCTTGGTTTCCCATTGTGAATCTTTTGTTCAGTACTATGGCTTCTGCTGCAGAGGCGTTGGGTATGACTTTACCTGGTTCTTCAAGTGCTCCTGCCGAATATCCGGAAAAATTAGCAGAATGCGATGCGATTGGAGCTGCCATGCGCAACCTGCTTGAGAAAGATATCAAGCCTCGCGACATCATGACTAGAGCTGCCTTTGAGAATGCCATGGTAACAAGTTTTTTGAAAAAAAAATCTATCCTTTATCACCTTGCTAACTTTCGCGCTAAATCTTATTAGGTTTTGACAATGGTTTTGGGAGGCTCCACTAATGCAGTATTACATCTTATTGCAATCGCTCATTCTGTTGGTATCCGCCTGACCATTGATGATTTCCAAGCTGTTTCCAATCGAACTCCATTTTTGGCCGACCTCAAGCCATCAGGAAAATATGTAATGGAAGATGTCTACAAAGTTGGGGGCATTCCTGGTATAAGCCTTTTTTTTCTCATTCTATGTGGAGCCTATCATCGTGCCATACTCGCAACTATATTTACCATCCAAGCATTTTTTTTCTCTTTCAATAAAGCCGTTCTTAAGTACCTACTTGAAAATAAAATGATCGACGGCACTCAACTAACCGTGACAGGAAAAACTTTAGAAGAAAACTTGGCCGATGTCAAACCGCTAGCTGATGGTCAAACTGTCATTCATCCACTATCATCCCCTATCAAACCCACTGGACATATACGCATTTTAAAAGGTAACCTTGCTCCTGGTGGTGCAGTGGCAAAAATTACTGGCAAGGAAGGTTTAAAATTTAAAGGCAAAGCCAGAGTCTTTGAAACAGAAGCAGGGTTAATTGAAGCCATCGAAATTGGATCAATTCACAAGGGAGAAAAAACAGTCGTTGTCCTTCGTGGAATGGGTCCCGTTGGTGGTCCTGGTATGCCTGAAATGCTGAAGCGTCAGTTGATTGTGTTATTGTATTTCACTTCTCAAAGCTGAAGGATGACGTTTTGATTTTGCTAAATTATTGGTGGGCATGCTCAGCCACTAGCATGATTATGGGTGCTGGTCTTGGTTATGACGTAGCTTGCCTTACAGACGGAAGGTTTAGTGGAGGGTGAATTACCCTTTGAATTTTCAAAGTATATCGGCAGCTTCATTGACTCTTGCTCCTAACCACCAGGACCCATGGCTTTTGCATCGGACACGTCGTACCGGAAGCCGCCAAAGGAGGCCCAATTGGCTTGATTCAAGATGGAGATGTAAGCCAAATTAAGACAACCTCGTAGATGACCATACATTGTCCACTGAGACTTGAAACTTTAATTGATTCGCTGGAATAGGTCATTGCTATTGATGCTGAGGCCAATACTTTGAATGTTGAGCTATCCGAAAAAGAACTTGCATCTCGAAGGGCTGGTTGGACACCTCCACCACTGCGAGTTACATCTGGTACACTCTATAAGTATCAAAGATTGGTCGCAGATGCTTCTCATGGTGCCGTTACGGATTTGCAAGATATCGAAGACCTTGTGGGGCATCCAAAAATCCTCTAGGTGTATGTAATGGTGTGACTTAAACCCATGCTTTAGAGTTGGTTGTATGAGCTTGTTTTTTCAAAAGACATTGGAACCCATTTGTGAAAGTCAATCATCGTAAATACCCTGAAACTATTTTGCTTTCAAAAAAACGTGGCATGTTGTTTTATTAACTTTCCAGTCGAATGCTGAGGTTAAATGGTACTGAGGTAACGTTGAATAGTCGATTTTTCATTCTTCAAATGAGTCCACCTATTTTCTAGTGCTTCACAACAGATATTTATTTTTGGGGGGCTTGAAGAATTTAAAACTATGAAATTGAATAATTCAACAGAACATTTCTCTTGATAAAATAATTCCACAAGTACAGTGCCCTGCCAGTTATATGCAAACAAAAAAAATACAGGCAGGAGCACTGTATTTTTATTATTGCTGCGCAGTTCGAATCTCACCTGTGTTTTTTTCTGAAGGAAAGCCTTCAATACATGGAAAAGAATCAAATATTATCTAGCACCCTCCACACCCCACAGTATGTTTTTCAGTCCTCTAAAATACTTGATATAACTTCGAAGATGGATATCAAGAGGCTTAAGGTTTTTGTACACAGTTACAATATTTCTGTTATTCCTCACTTCTCTTGGACCTTTATTTGGAAAAGATTATTTGAAAAACTTTTTTTGCATTGTAATATTATGCCAAATTAAATAAATCAAAATTATTTTTCCTTTTCCCAAATATTTGTTTTATTATCTTTATTAATCAAGATATATATCAGAAAGAAATATTTTTTTATTTGTAAAATGTGTTCTTAAAGATTTATCATATTTCTTCGGTGATATAAATTTTTTTAATTATTAAAGTATTTCTAAGTTTAAGAATCTTTTTCTATTTATTTTTGCATCTCTTTCAATAAATTTGGTCCATATAGAAAGTTGCTTACAATTTTTTACTATTTATTGAGTTTTTTGTTTAGGACACCTCATTTTGGGTCATACTGAATATTTTTACAAATTAAATAGATTTCAATTTTAAAGGAATGAAAGAACTTTATTTCTCAGTTCCCATAGCTTTCTTGCACCTCCTTCCTTTTTTAGCTCAGCTATGTATCTCTTTCTTTTTTAATGTTAAATTTTTGATTTTCTTCAGTATTTCAAGTTTCATCAACTTGATACTTTTTTTGAAAAAATAAAAATTATTAACAAAAGTGATTTCAATTGAAAAGATAAAGGACAAATTTTCTCCAAATTTTGATTTTTTTTTTTAATTTTTGATTTTATGCTCATTTTGAAATTATTATTTCATAATTTTTGGAAAAATAAATAGTGTTTTTGTTAGTTTTTGTCAATTTTTTTCATTGGTTTATGATTTTGTTTGGATTTTTTCCTTAATTTTGTTGGCTCTTTTTTTGACTCTTTTTTTATCTTTGATTTTTTTTTAATTTTTGTATTATATATTATGATTTTTTCCAATTATTCCTTCATTTTTTTAAAATTTTTGCCTTGATTTTGTTGTAATTTTTCATGATTCTCTTCGAAGATTTTGAATTTCATGTTGATATTTTTTGAATTGTTAAATGTAATGTTCTGAATTTTTTCAATTTTTTCAATTTATATATTTTTTTTTCTTAATTCTTTGAATTTTTTTTTATTTCTTTTAATCTTTGCTCATTTGTTTCTTTTGGGTTTTTCAACTCTTTTTATTCTTTCTTTACCTTTTTTTTTTTGTTTTTTTATCCAGTTTTTCTTTGATTTTTCATTTATTTTATGTTCATTGGTTTCTTTTTTCATTTTTTTTTCTGTGTGGGCGTAGATACACTGGAATAAGCTTTATTGCACTTATTCCAATCCGAAAACCCTTATTGCAACATGTATTCACAGCCACCAAGCCCAAAATAAATCAAAAAATACAAATAAAAATTAAAAAAATAATGATTGAAGATAAGAATTATTCAGAGTTGAGAAACAAATGAATTGAAAATTAACACAACTTATGAAAAAATTGAAATAAAAATTGAAAAAAACAGCAAACAAATAGAGAATAAAAAAAACAAAAAAAATACTTTTTAATAATTTGAAAAAAAAATAAAAGAAAAGAAAATAATCAAAAATTACAAAAAGCAACAAATGAAAAAAAATGAAAGAAATTAAGCCCCAAAAAACAAAGAATATTAAAAACTCAATAGAGAAAAAATAAAAACCAAATAAAACATAAGAAAGTTTTCCAAAAATCACTATTATTGGGAATAATAGCTAAAAATAGGAAAAATATGTTGTAAAAGATCAAATACAAAAATTCAAATTCTTTTGGAATAGATGATTAATTGGGACAAAATATCACAAAAGTGCAAGAAAATCTTAAAAATTGGTACATCTGTAATATGACATAATGAATCTTTATTAATTTTAAGATTCTCAAGTGTAAACTGATTCAACATTTTTTTCTTATTTTGTAGCAGCATTAAGCGCAAGTGAACAAATTTGATATCCCAAATATTATATCATTTTCACAATAGTTTATAGTCTTATAAAGCATATTTCTGTTGAATATTTCCATATAGTTTATATGTACCTAATTCCAATTAATAACCCCAAAGATAATTCAATATTTCTTGAAATTGAGGCATGTCAAATTTGTTTCCAATGTGAGTCTAAAAGATGTCCAAAATAGCGAGTGTAGGTGGGTTGGAAAAGGGTTTAGGAATAGTTTTAAGAGGTAAAGCATAAGTCTCAATAAATTTTAAAACAAAACTTCATAAAATGGCAAAAAAGGTTGTCTAAGATGTTTTTCAATTTATTAAATATGAATGGATCAATGTTGGTGAAATGAAGCACATTGAAGAAAAATTTGTGCTATATTTGACATATTCTGATAAAATTCTGAGCAAAACTATGATTTCGATTGACTCAGAAAATTAAATATTTTATAATAATTTTTTTAAAGAAATTGAATAATATTCACCATATTTCCAATTATTAAATATTATAATTTATGAAAATATTCCTATTTACAAAAATTAAAATCTTTTCACTGAAATGGTGCTTCCCAAAAATTATTACCAAAGCTTTGAGACTAAGGAGTATAGTAGCTATAGCTTGATAATGCAATAGCAATAATGAGGAAAAAAAAAGTAATTTTTTAATTTAATTACATTAATCTCACAAGACTTCCTGAAAATAAAAAGGAATAAAAAAGGGCCATAAATTATTACCAAGAAATATTTCTTCTTTTTTTTTACTCCTTAAGATCATAAATTTTGAAACAAAAATCCCTTCCAAGAAGTAATTATCCTTACACATTATTCAAATATAATTTAGTGTTAAATAATCTTAAAAAGTGGAAAGGAACAATCTTAAGCTCAATAATTCTCTTTTAGAGATCATTAATAAATTTTATGTTTGAACAAGAGAGGAGAATAATGTTATATTTTAAGAGATTTATGTTCTTAATTTAGACTCACTTAGCTCATAGTTTGTGAAGATAATTACAATCAAGATTTAATACCAAATTCTACTGTCAAAGTTTTCGAAAAAATATACATAGATATAGTTTGGGAATTGAAATTATTTAATTGAGAAAATTATGAAAAAAATACATAAGAGATACCTAATTCAAAAATTACCTTGTAATTTCCTCTTTAGGGGTATAAGAATTTGGGTAATATCTTCTTTAGAGTGCACTTTTTATTTTTTTATACAGACTATCCAGAACGCTTCTTATGATCAAGTTCCTTCTGTAGGATAGTTGCTTTGAAGTGAATTTGGTAATAAAAAATGAGGGACAGGATTTAAACTACTTCCCTCAGAGGGTCTCCCACATAATGGGAACACATTAAACAGGATTTCACCTGGTATACACCCCCCATCATCCAACCCCATGGGGTGCATATTGTGGCCTCTCCATCAATTATATAAGGTTCTATATAGGTATTTTTGTAATACACTGTGAGTGTTGAGAAAGAAAAGGAAATAAAATATTGAATATTTTCAATTTTTAGAAAAAAATTAAGAAGAATAAATTCCTCAAGATATCTGGGAGGTCAATTAGGTGAAGTACTATATTTTAAAGTCTACAGGTTTAAGATATTTTTTTCAAAAAAGATCATTGGTACCATTTTCTTCATTAATAATATAGATAGAAATATCATTCAGGAATAATGAATGAATTTTCTATTATGGATTTATAGATTAAAAGGGGAATTTAAGATTAAGTCTAGTATTCTTGATCCAAAATGAGAAATTTGTGTTAGATAGTACTATTAAGGCTTTCTAGATTTATATAAAGCTGAGTACATTAATATAATTTAAAATTAAAATTGATTGGGTTTTTTATCTATCAGGGTGTTAATTTTTGTGGCTACAGATGATATTGCAATATATCAGCTGAACAAATATTCCTTGTAAATTAAATATTATAATTATACAACATGAAATATCACAGTGGTAATAAATTCGTGATTTGTAAAAAGATGGGTAAAAAAAAAATTGAAAATTGAATTGGTGAAATGTTTTGAATTTCAATAATTATCTTTGAACAATTAATCATGGGATAATCTTATATTTATATTATTAAATAAAACTTCCATTGAAATAGTGACTCCTCTTAATGGATATTTGGGTTCATTGAGAACCTTGAGAATTACTTCTTTTTTATATCATTTGAAGATTAGTACTTACTTTGAATCCAGGAAATATTATTTATTTAAATTAATGGAATATTCAAAATTAAAATTATTTAAAAAAATTAATTTTGATGAGGGAATAGAAAGTGATTCCCATTTTTTATTAGAAAACCTATCATAAGCATTCTCTTTTCCTGTTTAAGATAGGAAGATTATTAATGGGTTAATTCTTATTTCCCCATAGCAGTGTTCTTGAAAAAAAGGAGTATTTTGTAAATAATATCCTTATTTTTAAGGAAATCTTATTTTAAAATATAATCTTGAAAATTGGTTTGAATTTAAAATTCTGAATATATTTTTTGTTATATCATAAGCTAAAAGAGATTGTTTTGTGAAAAGAATTTGTGACAGTTATTCCATATTAGATTGTGGAAAAGATAGAATAATATTTCCTCTCATTTTACAATGAAATAATGAAAGCTCAGGGATAAAAGTAATAAATAATTATCATGAGCTGATTATTGTGAAAAAAATTCTTTTTTAATTAAAATTTAAATGATTTTTTTTTCAAATACTTGGAAGAAGAAATAACATATTTGAATTTGTCGTAATTTTACATAAATGAAGATAAATCAATATCTTAGGAAAAATTAATAAGGAAAAATATATATTTTGTGTAGCTTTGTGATTGATAGAAGATTGTGATTAGAGATTAATTAAAGAAAAGCATTTTAATGTACAGAATTGTGAATATGTAATAAAGGGTAAATCAAATAATTTTGAGTAAAAAAATCCATTAAAAATGAAGATGTGATATTAGTTGAGTAAGGATTTACTTTGAATTTTAAAAATATCAAGAGAGATTTATGCTTTTATTGCCTTAATATTCACTTGAAAGCTATTCATTTGGGTTCACAAGAGTATTTTAAAACAAAGTAATTCTCAATAATTGCAGAAGCTGGAGAATTTAATACAATTTATATGAAGTATTTCACAATCTTGAAAATAAGCCTTGGAAGATGAACAAATAGTAATAGAAAGCAAGCTCTCAGTATGAAGCAACCTGGAAGCCTGGTTGGACCTGGGTTATGCCTGCTACCCTGTCCAGAGGGGATAGCCTTGTTTCATGGTGATTGTGGGATTTTTACCTTAAAAAATCATAGATTGGTCATTTTTAGAGATGAAGAGCTCAGAGGAGGCTCATTTTGTATATATTAATTCGCTCTACACAATAGGTACTCATTTGGTATGCATAGAATTAATTATGGAAAAACTATACGGGCTTTAAGTTCCATTGTTGGAATTTGGATCTTGTATAAATACTGTATTAAGTGGATATCCTAAATAAATTTCTCTCAAGGAGTGATTAATGTTTTCTGGGGGAATAATTAGAAATATTATATTATTTTCTTTCTAAAAGGAACCTATTTCAGGTATCTCACAGTAAAATTGTAAAAGTGAGTTGAGAGGTGGATGATTTGTTCACCCTTATTTGTATTATAGTTTGATATAGCTTCTGTAATATTTGTGCTAGCTCAATTTGGCTGGTGTCATTGAATAGACCTAATTGATAGCTTCAATTTTAAATACAATTTGATTGTTTTATGCCTCTTTCCCTATATTTTTTATGAGAGGTGAAAATCAAGGTTTATTCTCATTTAAGGCTTTGAGAAGGAATAGCTATATCATTTCTTATTGTATGTTTATGGGAGCTTTGTATTAGATATGAGGTGAATTTCCTCTTTTTTGGGCTTCCTTTATGAGCTATGTCTGCTCATGTAATTTCTGGTAGGTATCTTGCTTTACTGTTTGTTTATGGTACTTTGGTGTCATGAATATGCTCTGGGTTTGAGTTACAGGTTGACAGTAATCCAGAAATATATCCAATCACCATGAGAAAGGTGGCTTCACCTGAAAGCAGGTGTTGCATTTGAGAATTAGGTTGTAACCATCATATAATGTGCTTGGCTCCTTCCTCTGAGCTAGGTTGTAGCCAGAAGTCAACTTTTCATTGATATTCCATGTTATTCAAAGCCACTAAAATATTGTGTAAGTTTCAAGATTATAATTTTTTGTTTTTATATAATAGCTTATATTATATCTTATGAATTATCTTGAAAGGTTTTGATCAGTGAAGAAGCCTTTGAGATCCATTTCCATCTTCACACAGCCACTGTATACTACTATAGGTATTTTACCCATTACATATTTTTTGAAGTTGAACATTAATTTTTTGATTTTGAGAGCATCAATTAGAAGTTACCGCTTGAAAAAGAAAGAAGCTTTCAATTGAATTGATTTATAACTGATTAAAAGTCCATAATAAGATTACTTATTTTTGCATTGAAAGGTGGCTTAGAAATATCTTGATCCCTGGTGAAATCCCAAACTTGAGAAGAAGGATATTTTTACCTTTTTTTCTATGTAGTTAGTTCTCTTGAAACTTCAAGGAAAGAATATGAAATAATGAAAATTCTCTTTCATTAAATTATTCAAAAAAGAAAAAATTTACAGAATATACATATTTTCTTCCTTATTAATGATGGTTTTATCAATATAATTAATATATTCATTTTCATTTCATTTTATGCTCCCCATTATAATTAATGAGACTCATAAGCCTTTTTATGAGTAAGGATCTCATTTCTCTTTTTTAAACAGAATTTGTGCCTTTGAATTTGGGTCTCTCAGTTTTCTTTTAATTTTTTATTTAAAGGATAAATATCAGGGTCTGTAAAGATTGTCCTGCTACTGAAAGAGATTTTACAGTTTTTATCAATTTTAAATTTTCAGGAAGCAAAGGGGAAATTACTATGAAAAACGTAAATCAATTTTTACAGTGAAAGGTATCACAGAGAGCACTACTGTGAAATTGTTTATGATTGGTTACAAATTTACAATAGCAGGCAGGCCTTACAGGGCCCTCAACTGCAGTTTTTAGTAGAAAAATAAAAAAAATAAACATATAATGACTCAAAAAATTCAAAAATTCAAAATACTTCAGACATATTAAAAAACATCAAATAAGAATTATTAATAGTTTCATAAATTAACAGTCTTCATAAAACAACTGAACATAAAATTGAGAAAGTGGTGCAAGATTAATAAAAGGGCTTTTTCCCATCAAAAGGATAATATCTTTCCTACTGATTTTCTTTGAAAAAAAATGACAAAATAATCATAAAAACTATAATAATAGAAAAACATATCCCATTTTTCATGATTTTCCTTTTAATTCATTGTTGAGGTGAATTTATAATTTGTTGTTAAATTTTTGAAAAAAATATTTTGAAATGCATTTTCTATGGGTTTTTTAGTTTCTATTTTTTCCTTTAAAGATCCAGGAAGGGTAATTTTGAATTTAAAAAGGAAAAAGGGGGAAATTAATTGTAGGAAATATATTAATTCAAATAATACTGATCATATGAATTTGAAATTTCAATATTTTCCTTAAAAAATGAGGACCAAGTAACTCAATCTCTGAAAATTATCCGCTTATATTTATCAGAGGAATTTAGTAAAACAATATTGTATAAAACATATTTCAGTGTAATACTGTTAAAATACAGTCAATATTCAAATTAATACTTTAATTTTACTTTCCCAAGTCTTAAGAGAAATGTTATTATTTTGAAAAAAATTAATCAAAATTTGATCATATTTTCTGTGACACAAGATTATCATTCCTGAATTAGATGAATGATATATGAATTGTATTCATGAAGTTTTTTTAATGTGGATATTTCTATAAGGACAATTGTAATAAATTACCATTAAACAATGATCAGAATATTAATAAATTCTATCAATCACTGTTTAGTAATTGAAATTGCAATTTTGAAAGACGATTGTGGCCATTTTTTGAAGCTTGTTGGAAATGTCTCTGAAGTCATCTTTTTATTAATTGAAGCCTACTTCAAAAAAATTTGAAGCTTAATTTTGTATTACATAGATGAAAAGACAAAATATTTGTTAATTTGGTAATATATTATCCAACATAGATACCAAGAATAAGGCAAGGAGTATTTTTGTATTTTATATTAGAGATTCTGAAATAAGGTTTGTCTATAATTACATAAAATACACCTTATAAGTACCTTATAATTAGAAATAGACTATCATTTTTGGCTCAAAAGATGTTTCAAAGTATATTCAAATTCAGAAGACTCTCCAAAGCTTTACAATTGAGACTCAATATAGAGATTTGGTAGAAATTCTGTTTCATACCACTTTCTTTCTTTAAATATCACATATATTTAAATTATGCAGAAAAAATATTTCTTTTCTGTTAAGAAATGAATATTTTTTGATTATTCATAATAACTATATAATATTAATATTATATTTGGCTTAAACTTTAGAAAGACTTGACAGCGTTGCCCAAATATCTTTCAAAAAACTTGAATCAATTAAAATTGGAAAAATTATTCCCTAAATTATCTATATTGACCCGTTTTTATTAATTTTTAGCATGATTAAAGTAAAAACTTTGTTCTGGAATAATTAAGACCCATTCAAACACACAACTTTCATTTCTCTACAAACAGCCAAATATCCATAAATTGAAATTATTAAGGAATATATTCAAAGGTAGTGAATGAAAAAAATAAATAATTACTATTAAATATAACAAGAATGACTAAAAAATATATACTAAATAGAAAATCAAACTAATTTATTTCTTTCAAGTGAAGCATCCATTTATGAAAATTAAGTCTAGCCATATTAATAAATGAAGGTTAGATTTAATCAAGCTTAACACATATAATCTCAGTGACTTAATATTAAATCTATAATTATTAGGTATTAGAGCTATAATAGAATTTTTTTCCAGATTCTCCCCTTATTTTATCAAGAAAATGACTCACAATATCAATTTTTATAGAAATATTATTCTAGAATTTGAAATATTAAGGTATTCCATTAAATAAAGATTTTAAATTACACATTTTTCACTTTAAAACAGTGATAAAGAAAGTGATAAATATAATTTTACTCCAAAAGAAACTATTACATTGTTGAAGAAACTGAAGAAACTTCTTTTTAGAGGTAAATTACAGAAAATATTCTATGATTAATCCATGGTTCTTTTCTGAAAATGAGAATGATTTATAATTTAAAATTTTGTATTTCATCATAAAAGCCTTCCCAAATTCCAAAATGAGATAAAAATATTTTTCCTTCAAGCTCCATGTATTATTAACATAAGTGCAACCATTTCCTTTAAAGAATTTTATTGGTTTAAATAATGGTGATATTTGATAAATTTATATTGTATTTTGCTATTCCCTCTCTAAATATAATTCTCTTGTTAGCTCAATTGAGGGTATTTTCAATTGAAAATAGATAATATGAACTCAATAAGAGAAGAAAAAAAGGAATATCATCTGTCACTTGATACAGAACCTTGTAAGATAAGCCAATCTGATTTTGAATTCACTAATTTGTACTATCTATATTTTCAAAAAACTTTCAATTCAGTGTGATATTTTCTGATTAGGTAAATATTCCAAATTCTAATGGTCAAAGTGTCAATTTTTTTCAGCTATTGACTTCCACAAATAGGTTTGTGAAGCTTTAATATTTATGTAAAATCCTATGAAGAATACCTTAAAACTTAAATGTTAAATGGTTTCTTCATGAGATGATATTCATTGATAAAACAACTTGAAATAGAGAAGGAATTGAAATGATTCTTTTGAATATAATTTTGAGCTATTGATCTTTGACCATCTTTATAAAACAGGTATATTCAGAAAACTAGATTTTGAGTTTTTGGTTTGCATAAGTGGCTTAAATTCTTCCAAAAGTTCCATTTTGAAATTCAATTTCTGTCCTATCTCCCACCTTCATCCAATTTATATTTCATGTTAGATTACAAAGAAAACAGCTTCTGTCAGGTTTAGCCACTTTGATCATGGTGAATTATATAAGAGAACTCAAAGCTCATGTAAGTTATATAATATATTCCTGAGGTATTCATATTTTGAGGATTAATATTAGAAGGTGAGTTTCACAAATATATCCAAGGATTCAATCAGAAATGATGTAGAAAGAAAAATAAGGACCAATATACTTTACTAAAAGCAGGTAATAGAATAGTATAGATAAAAATTGTTTTTATATTAGAAAAAATACAAAAAAGCTGAATATTTCTCTAATTAAGGTTTCCCTTTAGGTATAGTATAAATGAATAATAGAAAAATATTTTTTCACTGTGGAGTGAACAAGCTATAATATTAATTTGTATAAAAAAAGAGCTTTAACTTCTATCATATTAAAGTGAATTATTTTACATTTGGAATGAAAAAAATGGTTAAAATTGATGTCCAAGATTTTTAGTTTTACCAAAAATTATTGGTGTATATCAATGGATTTTATGTTTTTTCTATTTTGAACCAGTATTATCACTTGATACACCCAAAATAGTCCAAACATTTGAATTGGAAGTGATATTATCAATAAAAATTTCACTTGATAAAACATTTGGTGAAGAAATATGGTGCTATTTCATCTATTATTATATTCTCATTGAGGTTGGTGATGGGATATCATGAGAGGTCATTTTTTCGAAAAGAGTAAAGAGTGATAACTGTGACAAAATCAACTACTGTAAAGAGCTATATTACATATTTCAAGAAGGCTTAACTATGAGATAAGTACACATAAGCATTATATAGGGCTCTTCCCTTTCATTAAAATTTATGTTGCTTCAAGTTTTCTGGGCTTAGAAGCCCTCCTAAAAATTACCTCTTTCAAATTTGGCCATTTTTTCCAATTTAGTTTTTGAAAAAATTGATATTATTTTGGGGGATTTTTCAGCACCTTTCCAATGGAAAGAAATTTTTAAAAGCACAAAATATTTACATCAATCTTCCGAATTTAAACTTTAAAAGATAGAAGAAAACATATCATTTGTCCAGAAAGATATCAGTTTTTGAAGTTTTGACCCTTTTTTGTAAGAAAAAATAAAGTCTATATTATCAAAAAAACTGAAAGAGCTTTTATATGAACTTTTACTTTCTCATATATGGTTATATTAGAGATATTCTATAATATAGAAGTTAATATAAGTTGATTATTCTGAATTGATGAAAATATCAACTATGACTATGATAAATTCATATCTCTATGTATTTAGGTAAGTGGGCCCACAAAAGGGTCTTTTATAGCTGAATGAGTCTTTCTATTAGAAAAATATAGTATACTTAGATGGAAATAAAGTGCCCTTGAGCTTATGATTCATTTTTATTAAGCTTGAGATTCAATAAATAATGAATCCATGCATATCTTATATTGAATACACTACTGTGGCCGTAAGTACAGGAGTTATTTTCCTTTTGATAATTATGAATATAAGTGGTAACATAAATATTCATTCAAGAGCTATAAATAGAAAAAAATGTTGATTGTATTGGAAGGGGATCTTACTTATGAGCATAGAACTTGATACAATTTGTTCAAAATTGAATCTTTAATTAATTGAAAAATCATTAATGAGAGAACTTAAGGTATCTTTGAATTTTCTTCAAGAGCTTGGAAAATGCTTTAGACTTCTTCTTTATGCTCAATAAATATTACCCAAAGGGTTGTTAGTTCTATGTGGATATTAAAAAATGATATTTCTTTAATGCCTACAAGCGAGGAGGGATATTTAGATCTGTGTATTTATCTCAAGAATTTAATTTAGGAAATAAACCTATTTACACTCATTATCTCTGAGACCAACCTTTTTGGAATATAAGGTGCGCAGATACCCCTGGATGATATTTTGATATAACTCACATCATAGAGCAGTCTAGAGTAGTCATTACCATGACCTATTTAGTTAAAGCTTTTGAAATTATTCCAAATTGATGTATCACTTTGAGAGTTGAGATATCTCAAGAAAAATTCAATGATGAAGATTTTTAGCCTGGAAGATATGGTATATTTTTCTAGTAAGAAAAAAATGATATTTGATCGTTGTAGGAATTATTACTTTGAAAATTATATCCTTTGAGGGTGCCTTTATGTAAATCCTTCTGAAATATTGAATTAATTTATGAAAAGAAAATATATTTCCTAAAATTTATTTGGGAGTTTTAGGATCCTGATATTTTTAAGCCATAATTACCATGATTTTCTATCTTAATAGTACTAATTATGGAGAGAATTGATATTGGGCATATATCTAATATTAAGTGCCATATTAATAGGCTTTCATATATATGATTTTATTATAGTCAAATATTACTTAGTATAATAATAATATACATGAGATTAGTTGTGAATTACTATATTCTATCAATAATGAAGAGAATTTCATATGGAGCTCAATTACCTCTTATTTTTAAGAAATTTCTTATTTGAGAATCATTACCAAAATAATATGAGACAAATTTTCATCCTTTTTGGCCATATATATTTTGTGTTCAGACTTTTGGAATTTTTTATTAATTAATTAAATAAATTGGTGCTCATTTTTTTGAATTCAAAAAATATCAACCTTATACCTTTTTGGATACATAAAGATATCATGTTTTGGTAAAGATTCTGCAATTAACTTATGCACAGAATCATTGAATGTATATTGAAATTTATTGAGATTTTAAAAATCCATTTTTTGAAAGGGGGGAAGGATTCCGGGTTTATAATTCGAAAGACTTGCTATTATGTGTATTTTTTTAATATTCCCATCAGAATTTTCAGAAATATCAATTGAATTGAGCGTTATAGAAGTTCATTTTACACTAAGGAGGTCTTTAAAATTGTTCATATTTTGAGATATGTAAGAATAATTTTTTCCAAAGATTCAGACATTAAAATAATATAAAATGAGAGATATTTCCAAAATCCTACATGAACTATAATTCCTTTTTAATGAGATTTAGAAAATTATTCCAGAAGGCTACCAATATAGGTATAAATAATTATTTGGTGTACTTGATAGTAAGTCAAGAGAATATAGAAAACTGGATATCTTAGAATTACAGATTAATAATTATTTTTGAAAGAAAAATCATAAGTTTAACTGAGTTGTGATAAATAAATTCTGATAAACCAATATTAGGTTTAATTTCTACAATAGACATACTTCACTTTATTAGAATAATAAATGAATTTTTAATTTCTACTTTTGAAAATTAGTACGTTTTTTTGAGCGATAGTACTTTGATGAATTAAAATCTATCAAGCTTTATTATTGAAAATTGAAAAAACCATTGATTTATCCAGACTATTTACCATATCTTATACATTTTACTAATATCTCTGAGTATTCTGATAGTTACCCAAAGCTTCCATCAAAAACTATAGTTTATTCCATATAAATGAGAGCTATTTTGGTGACTAATGAATAAGGCAGTAAGAAAAATCAAACTTATTTCATTTCCACTTTACATATTTAATAGTATTAATAACTCCAATATTCTATTAATTAGATATTAATTATTCATTTGAATGAGGTTTAACCTTACCTCTCCTAAATATTATTTAATTATTTATCACATATGAAATTTTTTGGCTCATGCCAAATAAGGGTATTCCTGAACACCAAATCTAATGATGAATTTTTTGATAAAAGACTTAAGGCTATATGATGACCAATCTTAGGAGATGAGTAATAAGAAGACACCCTGTAGCTGTAAATTAAAATTTCAAAAATCTGAAAATAGGAAAAAATATTCAGATAAGAAACTAAAAAGTAAGAAATATTTTTCAATATTCTTCAATCTTTATTATAGTTTTTAATATTTAAATTGATAAGATTAACTTTGAAAATTGGCTTACAATGAAGCTATAAAAATTCACCTTCTGATATGAAAAATGTTGAAGCTGAGTGGGTTGAGAAATCAATGGAATACAATGTGCTTTTAAAAAATAGCTTGAGTTACCTTTTAAGATTCAGATAAATGGAATAGAGTAGTAAGAAATTTTATTATGTTTTTATCAACTGATGAAGCTGGATAGTATCAGATTATTGTTCTGGTGTCAAGGAAGACCATAATGGATATCTCTAATCTCAAAATACATACTAGATTTCCTTGGCCTGAAATGAATTACTATAAGTCTTGGGTTCTGGTAAAGGCACATCAGCCCTTATGTGTTTTTACCAATTTATAGCCAAAACATGTAAGTAATTCAATTGTGAAAAAATTCCTCAGGATTATTTTTGGGGAATTTTTCAATTATTTTTGCCATATTTTTTATGAAATGAGATGTCAAGATCCCCAAATTGTTTCACCTTTTTTTGCCAAATTTCTCCAAATTAGCCAATTTTTTTGATTTTTTTTTAAAAAATCTTCCCACTTATGAGTTAACATCATCTTATTCTAAAATGAATAGGAGATTCCTTAGAATATAAAACCAGAAGCCCATAATTTTGGGATCTGTTTTGGGTGGGACAATTGTAGGCCCAAAAAGGATTTTTTTATGTTTTTTGTTCATGTTTTTAAGTAAATTTAAAATTCCATTTATGAAATTAATTTGATTAAAAATTTGATTCATGGAATTAGTGGCCTTAACAATGTAATTAATTGAATGAGTGGTATTGGCAATTTCATTAATGGAATTAGTGGCTTTAACAATTCCATAAATGGAATTAGTGGCATTTAAAGCTCCATTGATTTAATTAACAGTGCCATAAATGGCATTAAAAGTGCCATAAATGGCATGAAAAGTGCCATTGATGGCATAAAAAATGCCATAAATGGCATTAACAGTGCCATTGATGGAATAAAAAATGCCATAAATAGAATTTTATTTGAAAGGGGCTTCCCCATAAGCTTACTTTTTTTCTGAGAAAGAATACAAATGTGGGGACTAATTCTCTTGAAAATAAATGGAAGAGTTTATATTACTTAAGTAACGTCAAATAATATAACTATTAGACCCCCTCAAAGCTATTATATACCATGCACAAAACACCCAAATTTTTTCTGACCCACACAACACAATTAAATTTTTGGTAATTTGAAAAAATCACACCTCAAAACCCATGGTGTTTCCAATCCCCAAAAAGTTGATTTTTTGATACCAAATTCCATCTTTACCAAAAACATTTGATACCAAATCTTCTTCAAATATTTTCAAACCTACCAAATAGATTAATTTATAATTCAAAAGAGCTTACAGAAAAGGAAAATAAATTCTGGTTGAAACCCAGACCATTATGCATATGCCACAGATGGTGTGGGATGAAATAAGGCAGTAACTTGAGGGGGAAATTACTGGTAAGTCCATTTTGAATTTCAGAATTGTCTAATACCCATGGGTGCTAAGGTGTATTAGTTGCCCCTATAAATAATGAAAAATAGTCAGCCTACAGAGAATCACAAAATAAAATAAGGATTGTTGCTTTACCAGATAGTGAAGACTTACAAGTAGTCTCTAAATCCAAACTACCAATAATTATATAGCCAAAACCTCTGATGTAACACTCTAGTTTCTAATTAGCTAAAGACCACTATTTGATTTCATTTTAATAAGACTAATAAAAGAGTATTTTTTGTGTTTTATTTTTTATTATGATGATTTTTTCAATATGAATAGTAATAACAAGAATATGGTATTTAATACTAATAATAATTCTTCAGTGATTTCTTAATAATATGTTTATATCCCTACTGCTTTCCTTTAATAATACTAAGCTCCATATCAAGGCTGCTAATCCTTTCACTATGGTTATACTACTATTCCTCAACAATACTAAGCTACTGAGTGTTTCACTATGGCTATACTACTCTTATTCACTAACACTAAGCTACTGATATTTTCAGAACTAAAACACTACTACTAAACTAGATATAATGCTATTTCAGGGATGATTGTGATTATTAATAGTGGTAACTTACTCCACTGTTTTTGGAAGAAACTAGAGAGAGAAGACCTTTGAGCTTCTCAAAACAGGGGACTTAGAAAAATCATATTTGAGCTGTTTTAGCAGGTGAAACATGTAGCTTTTGTGCAGCAATGTGTTTTCTGAGAGAATGTTTCTGGTGATGTTTTATCATCAAAATAATTTGATGTCATTGAGATAATTTTTTAGGTGAGATTTTCTTTTTGCCAAGAAAGTGGACAAAATACAGCTTTTGAAAATTGAAATTTCTTCTAGTAATATGATATCTTTGAGAGAATTTAGCTTGTGAAATTTTTCTTTTTGGTGACTTTGTTATTTGTTTTCTGAGAGAATTTGTTGGCTGGTGGCATTTTTCCTATCGAAATCATGTCATTTCATTGAGATAATTTTGCTGGTGAGAGTTTATTTTTGCCAAGAAATTGGAGTAAACATAGCTTCTAAAAATTGAAAGGTCTTCTAGTCATATGATATCTTTGAGAGAATTTAGCTGGTGGTTTAATTTCATTATTCCATCACTTCTATTAAATTTGACATGTGTTAATATTAGTAAGCAGAAATTTTCTCTTGGTAAGTATGTTATAATTTCTTGCATGGCCTTGAGGTGGAGAAAATTTAGTTCTCATTTTGTGCTTAATATGAATTTAAATAGCTATATTTAGTTTACCTCTATTGAATTGTGAAATTTTGCTATGGACGATTCAATGAGGAGGAGAAATCAGTATTTATTATTTTAATTGAAATTCTTATGGTTGAAACTTTAGTCTTATGGATTTTGAAATTTCTTCATTCTGCCCTAAGACTTCTTTTAATTGGATTTATCTAGCTAGTTCCAGAGTTCTGCAATTTGATTTCCTTTTCTGGAGTTATTCTGAAATTGTATTTTGATCTCTGGAATTATTCCACACCTCTTATGTAATTCCAAAATCCTATTTCCATATCTGAAATTATTCTGTGATTTAATTTTCTTCTCCAGAGTTATTCTGGGATTTGTCTATAATTCCAAAATCTTCCTTCCATAAAGCTACTCTGAAATTTTCCAAACCCCCCATTTCTTCTCTGAAATTCTGCAGTATCTTCCATAATACCTCTCAACTTCCTCAATTTTCTTCCAATTTCTTCTCCAAAATTCTGCAATTTGATTTTGATCTCAAGAATGATTACACAAATTTACTGTAATTTCACATCCCTATTTTCATCTCTGGAATTATTCCACAAATTCATTTTAATATTTTTTTTACATATGGTAATCTTGAGAATGGTATAAGTGCTGTGGAATACCACAAAAGTGAGACTGATGAAGAGCTTTAAGAAGACATTTTAAACCTTGCTTGCTTATTTGAAAAATGATATATGAAGCAACATCAAGTTAACAACCCTTCATATATTTACCAAGCATGTTATTTGAGAAGCTTACCATCTGAAAAATTAAGAAAATTATGTCAAACATAATATTCTAGCTTTCAACATCTGGTAAATATCATAAGCCATGATTATTTATTCAAAGATAATGATAAGGTAAAGCAACCTGATATCAAAATACAACTGGATGTAGCGCTGTGCCACCTAGGTACCAATGAAACAGGTCTTATGTTGGTTTTATTGGATTGATTTTTTGCATTGGCCAAGGAGCTGTGATACTTTATACAAAAATGTTATAACAGCACTTCTAAAGCACAAGTAAAGATATTTTACATGTCCAGATTCAAATGAAAAGGTATCACAAGCTGTGGGACTTCTATTTTTCATTTTATTAACTGATGGAAGTTCCTTTTCATTATCTCAAAATATGCCCAATAATCCCAAGTTATACTTTGTTTGTGAGGCCCATTTTTATATCTCTCAATGAAGAGATGATATTTTGGTTTTTGATATGGTTACTCACTGTCAATTCAGCTTGTAAATGATGCAAACAATATTTTTTGAGAATCAAATGTAAGCAATCCAGGGTCAGTAAATTACTAAAGAGCTTATTAACATATGAATATTTGTCAAATTCCAGAGAAATTTTTCAAGAAAATAAATACTTGCTTTTTGATTCAGCATACTGAAGCTAAAATACCAATTACTTCATGTAAAGGAAATTTTGAACATTAATTAAATAACAAAAACAGCTGAATTATTCCCTGGCTCAATCAAGTTTACATATAGAGCATGCAATAGAAATACTCAAAGGTTGTGTCAGGCTGAAGATATGATAAAGTGATGATGAATGTATTTACAGATTTGACTATGACTTTGACATGGATATAAAGTATAAAAAAAGATCTGTTAATGGTATCAAGGCCTTTGCTATGAAGAAATAGTGGTGGTAAGAACTATTAAAGCCACTGGGTGCAGCTTTAGAAATAGAAATATTATAAAAGAAGACTACAATAATTAAGGTTATAATTATACCTGGTTAATTTCAAAGAGTATAGCTGTAGGTAAGAGGTTGTACTACATGGTAGCTCAAAAGAAGAATGGGGATTTCCCTTTTGGGAAAAGAAAAGTTCCTTTCTATCCTGAAACTGGGTGGAAGGACCATTAATCCATTCCACTTAGAAGTAAGAAAGATTTTTTGACTTCCAAGGACAGGATCACACCCTTTATACCCTTTATTGGGCTCATATGAGGTTTTGAGTCCACATCAGGGTAGTTTTAACCAATGTAGGGTGAAAATATTCATTTCAGGACCATACAGCCCTCTTCTGATATGCATGATGCATATAATGCTGTACAGATCCTGTATGAGGACCCAATACTGGAAAAACTATTAGCTATTGAAGTATAAAAAAGCTTCTTTTTAGAATTGACACCTTGTATTCAAGAATATGGGATAGTATCTCACAGTATTGGGTTTTTGACAGTACTGTTGGATTTTGACATTTAATAAATCCATACATTTGTCAGTTTTGAAGATAATGTTCTCAAATTTGGTTCATTGTGTAGCCTTGGATGAGTTCTATACAAGGATATCTCATTTGGTACAGGTAACATTCAATATGGCAAAGTTATGCCCCTTTAAAATTAAATGATTCAGAGATGGATTTTTCCAAATCCTGTATAGAGTTTGTTTGCTTCATAACTCTTGTTCTAGATGGGTTATGAGGAAAAGAATGGAAAAATAAACAAAATGTGATTGTTCCCCTTCCAGAAAGACCCATTCTAAGTATTTCACACTAAAACTGTAGAAGTTCAATCAGAGTTGAATATTTTGTTCACCCTTATTTGGATTAATATTGGCCATAACTTCTGTAGTTTTGATACTATATTAATTTGGATAGTACAATTAGATATCCCTACCTGAGGGATTAAATTTGAAAACAAAATTAATGGGGTTCTGCCTCTTTACTTGGATTTTATATGAGTTGTGAAAATTAAAGTTTATCTTGAGTTCTTGCTTTGAGAAGGAATAACTTTCTTATTATTTTTCTTATGGCTATGGGAGCTATACATTTGGAAAAAAGTGGTTTTCCTCCTTATTTTAATACCATTCATGAGGATTTTACGCTCATATCCATTTTTGGTGGTATTTTTCTCTAACATTTGTTTATGGTATTTTGGCTGTCATGATTGTGCTCTTGTTTTAAGTCAGAGGATAACATATCCTCCCCCTAAAAAAGGCTCATCATTTATGAGACTGTTCAGCTCTCATAGAGGCTCTGAAAATTCTCAGGTGAAGGTCACCATCTGGTATGGCATCTGCTGCAAACCATTTTTCTTTATCAGCTGTCTGGTTCTTGAATCTGACCAAATACTGTCTATGGTCTTTTAAATTTAGTCCAATCTTCCTCACTGGGCCAGGGGACTATTCTATCTCAATATCTCATGCGGAGTGTGACCCTTAGTCCTGGAGGGGAATTTATCTTCCACATTCTGGTGGTATGGTTTGACTAAGCTCCCTGGGAACAATGGGTTTTTCCTAGAGAATTCCTCTGTGAGTTTAACTTCCACTGCATTTTGCCCTATCAACCTAATGATAGCAAATGGTCCCACAAATGAGTTTCTCATTTTCTTGGAGCCTTTGAGATTATTTAAGCTCAAGGTAGAAACCAGCACTTGGTCACCCTCCCTGAAGTCAGGTTCCTTGTGTGTCTTGTCATACCTCTGCTTATTATATTTCTTTTGCCTCAGCTATGAATCTGGATTCTGTTTCATATGCTCTTTTCCACATATCATGGAAATTCTTGGCTGTGGGGAGGATAGTGCGAAGATTTTTCTTCAGGTTATCCACAGGAAATAAGGGGTTCCACCCTTTATTTATCAGAGAGGGTGATTTCCCTGTGGTATAGTGCTGGTTGGTGCTGTAAGGTATCTGTATATCTGGTAGAAGCATAACCCAGTCATGGGTATACCTTTCATTATATTTATATTCCATGTCATAGGCATAGAGTCTTCTACTGATGTACTCTATTATCTGGATAATCCTTTCAGCCAGTCAATCTATTTGTGGATGTTAAGCTGTATAAAATGCAATTTTAGTCCCAATTATATAATAGAGGTTGTTCCAAAATTCAGATGTGAATTTTGGGTCCCTTTCACTAATTTCAATCTTAGGTACTCCACATTTAGCTATGATGTTATTCCAGAATAACAAGGCTGTGTCCATAGATGTATCTTCTTTGGGTCACGATAGGCATCAGACACCTTTGCTAAACCTGTACACTATGACTCAGAAAGCATTTTATCTTTCTTTGCCTCCTGGGACAAGTCCTATTACCCAGTCCATGTTAATTATTTCGCATGGGTGTTTGGGCTCCTCTATATATTGGAGTAGTCCATACTTTTCCTCATGCTTTCTATTTTCCTTCTGGAATCTTTCACAAGTGTTAATTTATTTACTCAACTCTTGTTCTTACTGATTCCACCAAGCATTTCTTGCTATCCTCTCTTTGGTCCTATCTTCAATCTTGTGTCCCATGTAGGGGCAGTAATTACATTCTTTGCGGATCAGTGAGACATGGTCTCTGTCTATCACTGTGAGGGCACTAGTGTGTTTCTCTCTGTTATAAAGGTGTTCATCTATAAGGAAGAATTTGTTGTCCTTAGAATCCCTCAACCAAGTTTCCTCTAGCTGGTATTCCAGTTCTGGACTCCTATACATTTTTTGAAGGAGTGAAATTAATATTCTACACTGTTTGTGTTTTGAATAAGATTTGTTAACTGAATTAAAAAATATTTTGGAGTTCAGAAGAGATTATCCCTAACATTTGTGTTTCTGTCTCTTATGTTCCAATATGGTCAGTATCTGGGGTACCACTTCCTGGTTTCCATCACAAGAATTTGAAGCTTCTCTTCCGATCTATTTTAATAAAATGGATAGGGATTTTATCAGCTACTTATGGGTCATAAGCTGGGGTTCTCTTGACATTATCTAGTGGTAATCTACTAAGTAAATCTGCATTGGTGTGGCTCTTGCCTTCCTTATAGATGATGGTCATATTTCCACTTTCCTCTTTGATGGCTATTTGCCACCTCAACATGTGCCTATTGGTAGTCTTCATGTTGAGAAAAGACTTGAGTGCAGTGCAGCATGTTTAAACTCAAAATAATCAACCATCCAAATAGTAATAGAGTTTTTCTAGAGCCCATACCAGACAAAAACATTCTGTCTGGGTTTCTCCATACCTGGCTTTGGAATATTTTAGTTTCCTGGAAATATATCAGATTACCCCATCTCTAGGTTGACCATCTACAATTTGTTTCTGGTGTAGAGCTGCTCCAAATCCTTGACTGAAATCTGCATCTATATGAAACCTAAATAGCAGTTAAACGTCAGGTCACATAAGAACAGGTGCATTAGTCAGTTCATAATTGATCCTCTCCTTGAAATCTCAAAAACTACATCTTTTGAACATAACTCTTATATACTTATAGTTATGTGGGAAATTCTTTTGATGTGGTTTCTGTTGTAGCTAGAAAACCCAAGGAAAGATTGAATTTCCTTGATTTTCTTTGGTAATGGCTTCTGAAGTACTTCTGCTACTTTATTTTGGTCTATGGCCAAGATAGGGCCTGAGACCTTGTGTCCCAGTGCCAATAGTTCTTGTTGGCAGAATTACACTTTTTGAGTGAAATTTTAAGATTGATGGGTTTGAAATTACTCAAGACTCTTTCTCAGTATTCCAAATTGTCTTCCCATGTCTCTGAATAGATAATGATATCATCAATATATACTATGCTCCAGACTTCCAGAATTTCTTCTTGAAATTATGTCTCCATCATCCTTTGTAATGAGCTGGTGCATTTTTGATAAAAAATGGCATTCTGGTATACTAATATATACCCATATGGCCCACAATTGTGATTATATTAATGGAGTTTGGTTTAACTATTTTTTGATGAAAGCCTTTCATACAATCCATTTTGGTAATCTATTTTTCCTTTTCCAGCTTATCCAGGGCATGGGGTATCCTGGGTATAGGGTACCTGTCAGCCTTAGTGTAGTTGTTCAGTGGTCTGAAGTCTCCACACAATCTCTATCTTAAATTATCCCCAGTGATTAAGACTGGTGTGGTTACTTCCACATTTTTATTATGTCCAATTTTTTGATGACATCCATATCTAGGAGTTAATTGATATGTTTTTCAATTTCTTTCCTAGTTTCCAAGCTTTCTGGGTATGGCCGTCTTCTCAGCATGGGTGGGTAAGGTCTTTCCTCATCCAGATATAATCTTATATAATGGCCTTTAATCTTGCCTAAGGGTTCTCCCCCTATGACAAAAGCTGGCCTATTATTCCTCAGGGTTTTTAGTAGACTGAGGTTTTGTTTACTAGTGAGTTCAGAGATGAATTTTGCCTATTTCAACTCATTTAGTAACTCTTCCAATGGGTCCTGGTTAGACAATCTGTATATATCAAGTGAAACTTTCTTTTCCTTATTGGTACCTATGGTAATAAGCCTGTTTTTACTGTTTTAAATATCAATTCCATAAATACTTTGGTAGTCTGTTCCCAATAAAACTCCTGGGATATGGGTATACTAAAGCACTACAAAATTTGTTTTGAGTCTGATATTACTTTTCCTATGGGGTATTGTTATCTCTTTGATGACAGTCCCAATGGAGGTTATCGTTCCTGATGAACTGTTCAAATTCTTTTCCTTAGTTGGAAAGACTTGGTTTTACAAATTTGAGAAGTTCATTTCCAAATACTCTTTGGCCACTACTGAGCAGTGTGAACCACTTTCAAGGATCAATAGCTGTTTAGCATTGTCAACAAAAACAGTCATCTTGGTGGCTGCTATATGATTGTATGCCATTTCTTTAGTTGGTGTAACTAAGAATGTTTTTGAATCCTGTATATGTTTGCACAAGTTTTTGTTAGCGGTGTGGGATGAAATAAGGCAGTACCTTGAGGGGGAAATCACTGGTAAGTCTGTTTTGAATTTCAGAATTTTCAATAACCATGGGTGCTAGGGTGTATTATCTGCCCCTCTAAATAATACTGAATAGTCAGCCTACAGAGAATCACAAAATAAAATGATATTTGTGGCTTTAACAAATAGAAAAGACTTATCAGCAATCTCTAAATCAGACCTATCAATAACACTAAATTAAAAATCTGATTTAAAGCTAAAATTTCTGATAAAATAAAGACAAGATTTTTTTTTATTTTAATAAAAGTAATGATGATATATTTTTTTCTGGTTTTCTGTTTCTTTGACTGAGACTAATAAGAATATTTTTTTGGTTTTGTGTTGATTATAATGATTTTTTATTCATTTTAATATTAATTATAAGACTACTGGATTTTCTTATTTTGATATTTATAATGTTGAGGTTATATAGCTAATTGTTTTCTTTTAATAATACTAGGCTTGTGAGAAAAGCTCCTGAGCTTTTAACTGAGGTTATACTACTGTTTTTCAATAATACTAAGCTACTGAGCAAGGCTACTGAGCTTCTTCACTATGGTTATACTACTATTCTTTAATAATACCAAGCCACTGAGCAAGGCTACTGAGCTTTTACTATGGCTATACTACTATTATTCAGTAATACTAAGCTACTGAGCAAGGCTACTGAGATTTTCATGACTAAGAAGCTACTGCTATTCTAGATATCCTGCTAGTTCACAGATGGTGGTGATCCTGGATAGTGGGAACCTGTTCCATGATGATGGGAAAAATAAGGGAGAGAGGACCTCTATTCATAGCTTTTGGGCCTACATAGAGCTTCTCAAAACAGGGTAGTTAGAAAAAAATTGTTGTTGAGAGGTTTTAGCTGGTGAGACATGTAGTTTTGGTGTAATATGTTTTCTGAGAGAATTATGCTGGTGGTTCTTTTTCTTATCAGAGTCATGTGAGGTCATTGAGATGATTTGGCTTGTGAGATTTTATTTTTGCCAAGAAAGTGGAGAAAATAAAGCTCCTGACAATTGAACTTTCTTCTAGTCATATGATGTATTTGAGAAAATTATGCTGGTGGTTTGGTTTCTTATTTAGATCATGTGATGTCTTTAAGATAATTTGGCTGGTGATGGTTTCTTGAAGGTGGGGAAAGTAGTTTTGTTTCTATTTCCCTGTATTTAATTGATTACTAATTTTAACTTTGTTATTCAGTATTGAGGGAATATGCTTGTGAGCCTTTGAGATATGACCACATACCCAATAAGGTCACAAAAAGACTCAGAACAATTATACCTTTAATATAATTATATTAAAATTACTTAGAATAATTATACACTAAGAATAATTACTTAAATATACAAAAAATACCATAAATTGGTACAAAAATTGGTTTAACTTAAAAACCAATGAATCAACATGTAAAATAAATTATACCATTGGATTCCCCATGGAAAAATACACATATACCATTTTTATGGCATATCTGTAAAGTCAATATTTAAGGAATTATAAGGTATAATACCTTATAGAAATCATAAAACCTTATTTATCTCAAGAACTAATGAAACAACATGTGAAATAAATTGTACCAGTGGATTCCCCATGAAAATCCACACATACAACAATTAATAAGCCAATTCCCAATGTTAATACTTAAGGAATTATCCTGAATATATGCACTTTTTTGGTCAAGGCATATATTCAAGGATCATAGCTAATATCTTCTAAACTATACATGATAGAATGATGAACCAAAAATAAAGTTACCACGTAATTACTGTAGGAACACAGATATGAACTTTATTTTACAAATTATAAACAAGGTTAAAACCTATGATGAATTATTGATAAAAATCAACAGAGCTGTTGACCACTTTGTTGTGAAAGTGTTGCAAACTTAAAAAAAAGTATACAGTTGGATTCTACTAGTTCATTCGTGAAGAATGATGTAATTTTTATTATTAAATTCAGGGTATAACCCCCTGAAATCAAGGTTTGAAGTTTAAAATATTGAATTTCAACAGAAAAGATGAGTTACCAGAAAAATCATCAAATATAGAGTTTTGATGATGTAATGCAAAACTCTTGGCAGCATAATAAGGTTATTCCAGGCTATCAGAATTCACTCTCTGAACTGCTGTAGCGTGTAAATCTTAAAAGTTATTGAGGATCAAAGTTTGAGCTTAATTTGAGCAGTTATGATCACATACTGTAGCCTTAATTTAAGTTTAACAGTCTTAAGAGTGATAAAATTGGTGAATAATATTAGTTTATGATTAAAACTAATAAAATCCACGAAATTTGGGGTTCTGCCAAGCCTCTGATGTCATCAAACTTAGAGTTATAGTGATAACTCTAAATAATGGTGTAATAATGATGTAATATGGTTTGATCATGATGTAATCACCCTCAAACCTTAAAATATTGATCAATTCCAGTGGATATGATCAGTAAACGTCTACTAGAAGCCTGTTGGACTCTAGGAGGGAGGTATTTACTATAAATAGAGCTCTTTTTACTCTATTTACCCCTCAGACGCATCAAAAACATTAAATCAATTAAATAAAAGGTAATTTCTTTATTCTTTATATATAAAACTCTTATATTATTAAAGACCAAAGACCATCTTAATATTAATCACCATTTTTACGTGATTAAATCAATTCTTTAATTGTTTTTGTTATAAATCTCTCTATAAACTCATTTCCACGTAAAATCAAGAAATTTAGTAATTTTCTTTATTTTTTATTGTAAATACAATTTGAAAAGGTTGTATTATATTCTTTTGGCGTAAAATATCTCAAAATTATTATTTTAAGTGTTAAAAGTAGGTTATTTCATCTTATTATAATAATTTCTCTCTTATTATTAATCTTATTAATTCTTAATTAATATAAATAGTATTTATATTAATATATAACTTTAATATTGGTAATATTATTGTTATTAATTGTTTTTTATTTATAAAAAACAGTTTTTTACGCCTTTATTATTTGTTGGTAACAATAATAAAGAGCTTTATAATATATTAATTATTTTATATTAATATATTATTTATAATATTATAATTTCATATAATATTAATTATATTATTATATTTATTTAATAATATAATATTTTTACGCCATAATAATAATATTTCTTTATTATTATTATTATTTTAATCTTATTTATTTCAATTATAAGGACATTCAGAGTACAATAAGTAATAAATTAGTAATTTTTACTTATTGTTTCATAGTCAAACCTTACATTTGGGGGCCTGGCCGTGATATTTACTTAAAAGACCTTTAAAAAGATTCTATTTGGGTTTATCCAATAATAAATTATATTTATAATCATAAAATTATATAATAATTTAATATTTTATTGATTTTAAAAGCTATTGAGGCATTTGGAAAGCAATTGTACTGTCTTACACGTGGTTTTTCACATCCTTAGACTTGCAAGAACTTTCTTTGAGTGACTCTAGTGATTAAAAGAGATATTTTATAAATTAACAATAATTTTTATTATAATTTAATTTTATGAGAATCATATTCATTTTTTATTTTATTCTTTAAAAATAAAAATAAAAAAAAATATATAAAAAATATTAAAAATATTAAAAACCAATAAAAAAGTTATTTTTATTCATTTTTATTCATTTTTATTCATTTCTTTATTTATTTCAATTTTTCAAAGATAAAAAAGCAATTTCTACGTGGAAAATTGCCATATCTTGCCAAAAATAATACTTCTTATAAAAAGACTTATATTTATTTGTCTTTTTTAGTGTTTGAAGATAACCCAACAGAAGACAACCAAGCTACTGTTGAGAGATTGGTGGAAGAAGCTTGTCAAAGTTCTCCAACACCAGTTATCACCAAAAGAAAGAAAGCTAAGAAATTAGACTTTCCAGGGCCCACCATTCAACACTCTGAAGGTGAGCACCTCTTTTTAAATTGCCATAAAAGAATTTTATTCTAAAATACTTTTATTTTTTCTTATTTTTTAAAAATTATGACTACCAGAAGAGGTTCCCAATACTCCATCCAATCAGATGGAGCTGGACTCAGAAGTAGAATTGATCCCTCAAAAGGGAAAAGAAAGGGCAATATCCCCAGTGGAACAGAATCCACACAAGGAAGTGCCTTATCCCAAAGGCAAGTCCCAGAAATGCCCATGATATCTGAGCCTGAATTGGAACTAAGTATGAGTAACTCAAATAGGTGCAAATCACATTCAGAGGGCTCAAATAGACATCTACATGAGCCAGTACAAGCAGTATTACACAGTATACAAGGACAAAGACTGGGAAATGCTGCCTCAAATACACCAAGGAGTGATGAACTCCTGGCACATCCTGAAAAAGTTCCTCAAAGAGGAGGAGATAGTGAAATACTCCAATGGATGGAATCCACTGTCATCCAAACCTCAAATCAAAAAAATCAAGGATTATCATGCCAAAAAGAGGGAGGCAACCAAGGAAGAAGCCCCAGTAGCCTCTACCAGAAAGCCTCAAGCCAACCCACTTCCCCAAGAAGGGAAGAAGAACAAGAAAAAGCATTGGAGGAAACCATATTCCCCAAGCTACAGAATCCCAAGAATCCAAAAGGATGCCATGGACAATGTTTTCAACATGGCCAGAACTTTGATGGAATTCAAGGACAAGGAAGAGCAAAGAATGAGACAACCTCATTTCCCAAAGAAATAACCTTGTCCAAAGATGTTGTAAATACTTTAACAGAAATTAAAAATAGTATATTACCTCTAAAAGAAATTAAAGATAGTCTATTATCACTACAAGAAATAAATAACAATTTATCTTCTTTAACAAAAATTGTTGTGCAAAACAAGAAAGAAATTGACAACATTAAGTTTATTGTTGAAAATAATAAACCAAAGAATTTAATTGACAATACTCAAAAATTAATACAAGGACAACAAGAATTGTATAAATACATAAAAGATATCAAAGACAAGACTTTGACAATCAATTATGATGTGAGTATTGACAATCTTACAGAAAAATTAAATAAATTAAGTATTTCTGTAGAAAAATTTGAAGAGAAGACTTCATCACACCAAAAATTACTTTTGGACCATGTGGAAAAAAGTGATGAAGCAAGAATGCATCTGAAAGATGATATTCAAAGTGAAATAAGGCTTATTACAGAAAAAATGGATAAAATTAATGAGGCTAATTTAAATATGCCAAAGTTATCAACACCATTTTCTCATATAAGAAGCCCTGTTAAAACAAAAGAGGAATTGTCAAATCCTTTCATAACAGACTTGAGTCACCAAGACAATAACCAAGTCTTAATGAAAGAAGCACCTCAATTGAAGGAATGGCCAAAATTCACAGGAGAAGGTGAATATGACCACATGTCATTTATTAAAACAATTGACATGTTACAAGAAGACTATGCCATACCAGATGAATTAATCACTGCAAGATTACATTCATTGTTTGAGAAATCTGCAAAAAGATGGTATTATGGCATAAGACAAACAAATGGTAAAAATACCTGGTCTTGGTGGAAACAAGAAATAATCACCAAGTGGGCAAATGATGCCTGGAGGTATAAGATAGAAAATGCATTTGAAAACTCTTTCTTTGACCCAGAGAAAGACAAACCTTTAACTTGGTTCTTAAAACAAGTTGAAAGGCTTAATGCACTGTACCCAGAAATGTCACAGAAGATGGTGCATATGAAAATACTTAAAAAATGTGGAGGGGAACTAGAACATGCCCTAAGAAGCAGGTGTATAGAACCATGCTCCACAGAAGAGTATATAAATGCACTAGAAGATATAGTGGCAAGAACAAAAATTGGAAGGACTTGGAAAAAATTGGACATTAAAAGCCCAAATAAACCATTTATCAAAAAAGATAAGTCAAAAGAATCCTTTAAGCCCAATACATCCAACAATAATGAGCAACGAAAATGCCATAAATGTGGAGGTATTGGACACTTAGCCAATAATTGCCTTAAAAAAGCAAAGATTAATGAAATTGTGGAAACAGAAAACCACAATGACAAAGAAGAGGAATCTGACTCTGAAAAAGAGACAGAAGAGTCAGAAAGCTCTGAAAGTGATGAAATGAATATAATTAATGCACAAATTAATAATATTGATATAATTTATGAAGTACTGGATGTTAATTCAAACTTGCCACAAGTTGGAACATCTGACACAAATCTGACAAACATACAAGATGCCAAAATGTATAGAACCAAACCTGCAAGAGGAATGGGATATACAGCTGGAAAATCAAGTATTAGTATTGTTATGGTTGATAACCATGAAGGAAAGGTTAACTTGGATACAGGAGCATATTTCACTTGTGTTGGCAAAAGTTATTTAAAAACCATTGTCCCAGACTGGCAAGAAAAACTTATGCCAATACAAGGTGTCAAATTTAGTAGTGCAAGTGAGAGCATGAAACCCCTTGGAATAATTGATTTAACACTAATTTTTCCTCATCCCTCACAATGTGTCAGAATTAAAGTAGAGTTTGTAGTAATGGACAACTGTACTAGTAATCATTTCATACTTGGGAATGACTACTTATCAATCTATGGTATAGATATCTCCAACCAAAAGGATAGATATTTTACCATAGGAGATAACAAAAGACAAAAGTTTGGATTCTTAAATAACAAAAAACAAATCACAGTTATTAAGAATGAAGAAAAAATTCCAGAAAAGGAACTTTTTATATCTGAACAACTCAAAGAGGCAGAATTCAATCAAGAATTAACAGAAAAAATGAAAGAAAAATTGATTGACCTCTTATTTAAGTATAAAAATGCCTTTGCAACTGACAAAGAGCCACTAGGTGCCATCATTGGACATGAAGTGGATATAACTCTTAATGTAGAAAAACCTTACCCACCTTTATTAAGAAGACCTGCTTATCCAGCCAGTCCAAGAGCTAGAGAAGCCTTAGAAGTGCACATTAAAGAATTAATGGACCTTGGAGTGTTAAGAAAGGTTGGACATAATGAACAAGTAGAAGTTACTACACCTGTCATTATAACTTGGCATAATGGCAAATCAAGGATGGTAGGAGACTTCAGAGCCCTGAATACCTATACCATTCCAGACAGATATCCAATACCCAGAATCCATGAGGCATTAACCCAATTGTCACAAGCTAAGTTCATCACAGCTATGGATGCTCTTAAGGGTTTTCATCAAAATGTCTTAACAGACAATTCCAAGAAACTACTAAGAATAATAGTCCATTGTGGAATTTTTGAATACCTAAGAATGCCATTTGGAATAAAAAACGCACCTTCCCATTATCAAAGAATGATGAATACCATATTCCCTGAAGAATTATCAGAAGGATGGTTGATTATCTATATTGATGATATCATATTTTGCTCAGAAACTTGGGAAAATCACCTTACAAGACTAGAAAGGGTACTACAAAAAATAGTCCAAGTGAATATGAAAATTTCCTTGAAAAAATGTCATTTTGCATATAGTGAATTAAAAGCACTAGGACATGTTGTATCTGGCCTTAGTCTAGGCATAGACAAAAATAAAGTAGCAGCAGTACTACTTAAACCAATGCCTCAAACCAAAAAGGAAATGCAATCATTTCTAGGATTTGCTGGTTACTATAGACAGCATATAAAGGACTTTGCAAAGATTGCTAAATCCTTGTATAAGCTATGTGACCAACAAACAGTCTATGAGATGACAGAAGAAAGAGTCAAGGCATATGAAGAATTGAAAAATTCCTTAATAAATGCCCCATTTCTTCTAATGCCAGATTGGAAACTGCCCTTCAAACTGTACATTGATGCTTGTGGAGAAGGATTAGGTGCTGCACTTCACCAAACACAAATTATCAATGATAAACCAGTGGAAGGACCAATTTGTTTCATTTCAAGGCAGATAAAGCCAACAGAAGCAAGGTATGGAGCAAGCCAAATGGAATGCTTATGCCTAGTATGGGCTTTAGAAAAACTGCATTATTATTTGGATGGCACAGTATTTGATGTAATCACAGACTGTAATGCTGTGAAATCACTATTAAATATGAAGACTCCAAATAGACATATGCTGAGATGGCAAATTGCTATCCAAGAATATAGAGGAAATATGACTATTGTTCATAAATCTGGAAATATTCATAAAAATGCAGATGGTCTTAGCAGATGGGCTCTAGCAAATACCCCTGACAATCCAGCATGGGTACCACAAGAAGAGCATCATATAGAAGGAATATGTGTTACAGACATTGGCACAGAATTCTTTAACCAAGTTAAAGAAAGCTATAAGACAGACAAAAATTGCCATATCTTAAGCCAACTTCTAATGAAAGACTGCAAAGATCCATCACTTTCATCAAAACTAGATGAATTATGGAAAAAGGCATATGATGAAGGAAGATTTCACCTCCTTGATGGAATCCTTTACCATAGAACAAAACACACATGTGTTATGGCCTTAACAGATAGAACACTAATAAACACTATTTTACATGAGTGTCATGATAGTGTTGCATCTGGACATCTCTCAGAAGATAGGACACTAGAGAGGGTGAAAACCTGCTCTTGGTGGCCAAATTGGAAGAAAGATGTTGCAGAGTACTGCCAAACCTGTGACAGATGTCAAAAAGCCAACAGAGCCACAGGAAAGAAATTTGGAATGATGATCCAAATCCAAGAACCAAAATCCCCATGGGAAATAGTTCATATGGATTGGGTAACAGCCTTACCTCCAGGAGGAGACAGGAGTTATAATGCATGCCTAGTGTTAGTTGACAGGTACAGTAAAACTCCCATGTTCTTACCATGTCATAAAGATGACACAGCTATGGATACAGCCATAATGATATGGAATAAAGTCATTAGCCACACGGGCTTATTCCAAAATATTATAAGTGACAGAGACCCAAAGTTCACTTCAGCATTATGGACGAATCTCCATAACTTGTTTGGGACAAAGTTATCATTCTCAACAGCTTATCATCCTCAAACTGATGGTCTAGCAGAAAGAATGATACAGACCCTAGAGGATATGATCAGAAGATTTTGTGCTTATGGGCTAGAATTCAAAGATTCTGATGGTTTTACCCATGATTGGTGTACACTAATACCAGCACTTGAACTGGCATATAAGACATCAATCCATTCTTCTACTGGCAAAACACCAGAAATGCTAGAGAAAGGTTGGAATCCAAGACTTCCTTATGATACCCTCAAAAAGGACTTAGTGGATATACATCCAACAGCAAGCAGTTTCAAGATAATGCTTGACAAAGCAAGACACCATGCAAACAGATGCATGCAAAAATCTTTTAAATATGCAAAAGAAAGATGGGAGAAAAGTAATAAGCCACCTGATTTCAAAATAGGGGACTTGGTTTTAGTATCAACCCTTAATTTCAATAACATAAAAGGCCCAAAGAAATTGAAAGATTCCTTTGCAGGACCATTTATGATAAAAGCACTTCATGGACCCAATGCTGTGAAATTAGAACTCACAGGTGAACTAATGAACAAACACCCAACTTTCCCTGTAAGTCTAATAAAACCTTACAGTTCAAGTGACAAAGAGTTATTTCCACTAAGAAATAAACCCCCACTTGAAATTCCCCCCTTGGAAGAAGGAGAAGAAAAGAAAATAGTAAAAGTCCTTAAAGAAAGAAGGACAAGAAACAAAAAAGAAAGGGAATACCTTGTAAGGTATAGAAATTCAACTCAAGAAGATGAATGGCTACTTGAGAAAGATATAACAAATTCTGATAAACTACTAAGAAGGTTCAGACATGAAAGAAAGCCTGAAAAATAGAAAAGCTAAGCATTATTGAGCTTCAAGACTAACAAAGTCTAATGAAGAGGTAGGACAGTGGATGATACCCTAATCACACATATCAGATTGTGGTACAATCTTTTTTGGTGGTAGGGAATGTGAGCCTTTGAGATATGACCACATACCCAATAAGGTCACAAAAAATACTCAGAACAATTATACCTTTAATATAATTATATTAAAATTACTTAGAATAATTATACACTAAGAATAATTACTTAAATATACAAAAAATACCATAAATTGGTACAAAAATTGGTTTAACTTAAAAACCAATGAATCAACATGTAAAATAAATTATACCATTGGATTCCCCATGGAAAAATACACATATACCATTTTTATGGCATATCTGTAAAGTCAATATTTAAGGAATTATAAGGTATAATACCTTATAGAAATCATAAAACCTTATTTATCTCAAGAACTAATGAAACAACATGTGAAATAAATTGTACCAGTGGATTCCCCATGAAAATCCACACATAAAACAATTAATAAGCCAATTCCCAATGTTAATACTTAAGGAATTATCCTGAATATATGCACTTTTTTGGTCAAGGCATATATTCAAGGATCATAGCTAATATCTTCTAAACTATACATGATAGAATGATGAACCAAAAATAAAGTTACCACGTAATTACTGTAAGAACACAGATATGAACTTTATTTTACAAATTATAAACAGTTTAAAACCTATGATGAATTATTGATAAAAATCAACAGAGCTGTTGACCACTTTGTTGTGAAAGTGTTGCAAACTTAAAAAAAAGTATACAGTTGGATTCTACTAGTTCATTCGTGAAGAATGATGTAATTTTTATTATTAAATTCAGGGTATAACCCCCTTAAATCAAGGTTTGAAGTTTAAAATGTTGAATTTCGACAGAAAAGATGAGTTACCAGAAAAATCATCAAAAATAGAGTTTTGATGATGTAATGAAACGCTCTTGGCAGCATAATAAGGTTATGCCAGGCTATCAGAATTCACTCTCTGAATTGCTGTAGCGTGTAAATCTTAAAAGGTATTGAGGATCAAAGTTTGAGCTTAATTTGAGCAGTTATGATCACATACTGTAACCTTAATTTAAGTTTAACAGTCTTAAGAGTGATAAAATTGGTGAATACTATTAGTTTATGATTAAAACTAATAAAATCCACGAAATTTGGGGTTCTGCCAAGCCTCTGATGTCATCAAACTTAGAGTTATAGTGATAACTCTAAATAATGGTGTAATAATGATGTAATATGGTTTGATCATGATGTAATCACCCTCAAACCTTAAAATCTTGATCAATTCCAGTGGATATGATCAGTACACGTCTACTAGAAGCCTGTTGGACTCTAGGAGGGAGGTATTTACTATAAATAGAGCTCTTTTTACTCTATTTACCCCTCAGACGCACCAAAAACATTAAATCAATTAAATAAAAGGTAATTTCTTTATTCTTTATATATAAAACTCTTATATTATTAAAGACCAAAGACCATCTTAATATTAATCACCATTTTTACGTGATTAAATCAATTCTTTAATTGTTTTTGTTATAAATCTCTCTATAAACTCATTTCCACGTAAAATCAAGAAATTTAGTAATTTTCTTTATTTTTTATTGTAAATACAATTTGAAAAGGTTGTATTATATTCTTTTGGCGTAAAATATCTCAAAATTATTATTTTAAGTGTTAAAAGTAGGTTATTTCATCTTATTATAATAATTTCTCTCTTATTATTAATCTTATTAATTCTTAATTAATATAAATAGTATTTATATTAATATATAACTTTAATATTGGTAATATTATTGTTATTAATTGTTTTTTATTTATAAAAAACAGTTTTTATGCCTTTATTATTTGTTGGTAACAATAATAAAGAGCTTTATAATATATAAATTATTTTATATTAATATATTATTTATAATATTATAATTTCATATAATATTAATTATATTATTATATTTATTTAATAATATAATATTTTTACGCCATAATAATAATATTTCTTTATTATTATTATTATTTTAATCTTATTTATTTCAATTATAAGGACATTCAGAGTACAATAAGTAATAAATTAGTAATTTTTACTTATTGTTTCATAGTCAAACCTTACAATGCTGATGGCTTTATTTTTTATCAAAATCATGTGATTTTTTTGAGATAATCTGGCTGGTGAGATTGTATTTTTACAATAAAGTGGAGAAAATACAGCATTTTTATTTGAGTTTACCATCATTAAATTTCAAAAAGAAGGTTGGGAAAGTATTAGTTGAATTTTCCTGGTTTTATCACTAATTTAGATCTTGATACACAGCCTTTGAGATGATTTTTCCAGTGGGTTGGCTTTAGGATGGAATCATTTCATGCAGAGATTGCATTATTTGTTAAGTTTGACATGTTTTTTCTTTTTGAAATCAAAATTAAAGTTATTCTTGGGAAATACATTTTGATTCTTGTTTCATAGCCATGAATGTTTTTCTTCTTTCAGTTGAATTTATGCAGGGAAAATTTATTTTTAATGCTGTGCTCCACAGTATAGGTGTATTGAAATTAACTCAATTGAATTGCATAATTTTGTTGATGATGAAATAAGGTGTAGAAATTGTGTGATACTAGCCTATTTAAATTGAAATCCTTCTGCATAAAACTTTGTGCTTGTGTGTTTTCATATATTTGTGGGGCCAAGGATGTCCTAGCATGGAGAAACCATGTGATTTTGTATTGTTTCAAAAATATCCTTCTGTACTAAAGAAGTGTTCAAGGTGCATTATATTCTTCTGTAATTTTACTTTTATTGAGGCTGTGTATTGTATATCCGTGTAAAGTGCGTAGCTGTAACATGTACAGTGCCCTCCAATATAGATCCAAAAACTCCTAAAATTGGATTGTTTTCTCATTTTTTTGCTCTCCTGCTATTCAATAGCTGCTTGTTTTAAAAATAATAAGCTTCTCAATAGATTTTTTTTTGTTCTGAGACTCTCTCAACAACCTTTACACATGATAGGAAGTTTTTTCCAATTATTTAACAGTATTATGAGAAATAAACTAGAATTTAACCCTCAATAGTAAAGTAACAGTTGAACCAATCAAAACAACTGATAAGTTTATTATAAAAATGCAAGTTTGAGCTTCAAACAAAGAGAAATTTCAAAAACTATTTTGAGTGCATTTCACTTGCTTAGCTCAAATGAATAATCTGGATTTTCTTTATTCCTGAATTAATTTCAACTTTATATATCAATTATAGCAATGTAATGAGTTTTCTTCTCTTTGAAATCATATAAATACACCTCTTCAGCTCTCTTTCAAGCTATTTTGAGAGGATTCCATGTCATGAGGGCAAAATTGATTGCACTGAAATTTTGTAAAACTAAAAAATTGAAAGTTGATAAAGTCAGTTTTATTTGAATTGAATAATCTTCTTTAGCATAATGAATATGATATATGTCTCACTTTCCACCTGAGTATTCCTTAAAAACATCTTGCAAGTATCACCACAGCAAAATGTGAGAATGGAGTAATAGGATTGGGATTTTGATAATGATTTAAACTTGAGTCTTGAGAGTCAATTTATAGTCCTTCAACATGTTAATTTTGGCTTGATGCTTGTGAAAAATTATGGGTGAAAAATGAAAAAAAGGTCAATGATGTTATAAAAGAGATGAAAACAAAAAAAATAATAGAGAAAGAAGTTAATTTTGAATATGATGTAGTAGTCAGAGAGCAGTGGGTGGTAGGAGTTGAGTTTCAAAAGTCATGCGCACTAGTTTGTGTTTGGATATATATTGGAGGGCACTGTACATATTTTTCATGTAATTGTTTTTCTGGGTCAACCATTGAGATTTTATTTCTATTTTTTTGAATAAATGATCTTCTTTTCTTCCCAAAAATTAATAATTCTTCTGAAATATTCCAATATTTTCTGTATTCTTCCTGAAACTTCCCGAAATTCAATTAAATACTTTATAAAAAATTCCAAAATATTCCTAGATCTTCCTATTTATTCCAGAAAAGCACCTGTTACAAAACCTGCATGTGGTTTGTCTTCAATGTGGCTTGAGCCAGCCACATGATCAATCAAAAGGTGAATAGTTCCTTCTTGTCAACTCACCCCTGGCATTTAGGTGACATGTGCAGCCACATGTCACCTTGACGTAGGGTTGGGGGTTTTATGCTGTGGTGCAAGTGTAAACCGCTAACACTTTTTTTCACTACTTAAGCTTTGCTATCTTGATTGTCTCCTTTTTTTTCTTTCAACTCTTCATCCATCTTTTCCTCCTTTCTTTTATTTTCAGTAACCTATACTATGTAAAAATAATTATCTTGACAAAATCACATTCCTCAGACTTAGACAATGGACTTCTGCACCTGCTCAAGCTGCCAGAACTACAAAGTTACAACATCCAATGGACAAACCTGTGAAGTATTGTATGTTGACCATAGCACGCAAATAAGGCATTGGGCCAAGATTTCTAATCAACAGGACAAATCTGTTAACAATAATTTTTTTATTGAAACCTCCCTCAGTCATCAAGAAAAACTCACAACCCAACTCTCTAGTGATAATGAAGAATCAGACAGTAGTTCACAAGAGACAAAATCCAATCACAATACTAATAACACAAAATTCATTTGTAAATATTTACCTTTTCTCTTATTAACATTGAGAAACTAACTAATATGCATCTTATATGTTAGCACTCATCTTACATTTTATAATGTGGCTCTATCTTGTTTGTGGAATCAGCAGGCAAAATTGTTGGAAAGCTAGAGATATGCTTGTGCATATCATTCAACTTCTCTCCCAAAAAAAACACCATAGCCAGATTAGTACATCTAGTGTGCCTTTCAATATTTGTACAATCTCAAAAAAACTGAAATTGGATTTTACGATTGATCAAAATGTATGATGTCTATGCTGTTACTCACTTTACAATGTGGAAGTTTCACCTGAAGATTGTACATAAAAGCCAGCCATTGCAAGAAATCAATGTTATACCAAGCTATTTTCTCCTGCTAAAATCCATCCACTTCCATATCTCCAATTCACAACAACTTTGGCCTCACACCATTGACGTCAAAGGACTCGTCAAATTCAGTTACCTGGGCATCAACGCATTTGTATTCCACAAGCAAAACTCATTTCACAGCCTATACATTCCTGGATTTCCTGGCTCCTAAGTATTCCAGGAATTGAGGAATAGAAATTCAAACTAACATCTCTACAAGGTTCAATCCTTTTTGATGTAGCACAAGGTCATGTTTGGAACACAATTATTTCAAACAGTTCTACAAACAACCCTCTCAAATTAGGATTTGGCCTTTTTGTTTACTGGTTAAATCCTAAAGGAAATAAGATTGCAGGAAAGAAACTATCAATGGGAATAATAGTTCTCTACTGCCTTAACCTTCCCCCACGAAAATAATTTCAACCAAAATTCACCTGTTTGGCTGGAGTTATACCTTCTCCAAACCAACCAGACATTATCACCATTAACAATGTCATGAAGCCCCTAGTTGATGAACTCAATAAATTGAAAAATGGAATTAAGGTTTGTACACCCAATTATCCACATGGACAAAAAGTCATTGTCAAGCTGGTGGAATTAATTGGCAATATTGTGGCACCTCACAAAGTTGGAGGATTCATGTCTCATTCTGCTAAAAGGTTTTGCTCTTGGTGTGAGATTCAAGACAACAACAGGGTTGATTTGAAGATTGGAAAGCTTCAGACATGAAACACTGTTTTGGCTGCATCTCATCAATGGAATGAAGCAAGAACAGTAACCCTACATCAAAAAGTATGCAAAAGAGCATGAAATTCAATGGTCTGAATTGAATCGCTTACCTTATTGGGACCCTACCACCAATATCTCATTGGGGGTAGTTTAAAATTGGTATGAAAGTGTGTTGCAGCACCATATTCATTATTGATGGGGATTTGATGCAACAAAAATACCTCAAGAAATGGTTTCTTCCAGCTCATCTAGCTCAGGATCTGATGTATGTATAGAAGATGACTTTGGGTAAGAGGAAGGCAATACAGAGATTAAAGGATATCTTTTGGAAGAGCTCATTGAGAAAATCAGGAAGAGAATGAACAAAGTCATTGTTCCAAAAGGTGTCAGTCACATACAATCAAGACTGGGTACAGCACAGACAGGGAAGCTGAAAGCAAATGAGTGGTCAGTTATGTTCAAGGTTTACCTTCCTTTAGCTATATTAAATATCTTCTGGGATTTGGGAACAAATCAATGTCTTCTTCTGGTCAATATTGGTGCACTTATTCAGTGCACCAACATTGTTGGAGCATGCTCAGTAAACTCAAGAGATGGTGATATGTTTGCTCAGGAATATGAAAATTATCAGGAAACTTCAAATTTGTTTTTCCAGATATTCAAATCACACCTAATCATCACTTTGCCATGCACATTCCTGAACAAATAAAACAATGGGGTACCTTGAATGGTATATCAGAATATGGTGGAGAAAGGCTGGTTGGAATCCTCCAGAAATTGAAAAAAAACTTGCTGAATGTTAGGTTTTCTATATTTTCATTCTTATCTTCTCATAACTTTACAATTATTATGTATGGGCTGTCAGGATCTGTGGAAGAAACTATTATGAAGAAGTTTGGTCAACTTCAAAGGCTTGAGCAACAAGGGCCTGATACAGATTTCATTCCATCAAATAACTCTCCATCATCAAATTTGAATAGGAAGGAACTAGATCAAGAATCTTATTCAAAATTATTGAATCATCTGCAAAAAGAACAACCAGATTTGCACCATTATGGGGAAATTCCCCATCCACCAAATGCAAGAGTTTTGAGGAATTACATAGCTGAACTTACTCATTTATCATGGCATTATGGCATGAAGGTCTCAAAACATTCCCCCAAAAACTTAGTTTACATCAAAAAGGGGGACTTGGACATTGAATTTGGCAAGGTATGCCACATTTTGGATCTCAGAGATTCTGGATTGCATAATGGTCCTCTTTTAATGGTGAACTGGCTGGAACCAGTTAAAGAAGAAAGTGTAGGATATGACAAACTTGGTAAATTTTTAGTATCATGTAAACTGAGACATTTGAAAATGGTGCACACATTAGGGTTTGTATCCCTATCATATATCTAGGGGTCAGAGCATATGTTAAGGTACCAGCATGGTCTTTAGAATGCACAGATGTGACTATGCTTGCTCTTCCAATCCACAAGCATGTTGGCCTTGAGAATTTTGATTAGGATGAAATGCTTATTTCTTCACTCTTGAAAATTTATTTTTGTTATTCATACTCCTTCCAAGAAGTAGCAGAATGATTGACTGCCCTTTTTGGAATTGAAAAAAAATCAAACTATTTAGATTTCAATCAACTAAACATTTCAACCTCCAAATTTTTCATTTTAAAAAAAATTATTACTTGTATGTTCTCTACATCTCACAAAAAACTCTATAAGAAACTCAACTTCAATATTTAGAAACCATTGCTTTTTCTAATCCATGTTCAGAAACTATATACAAAATGAAATCACTTTCTTTTTTTTTCAAATTTTTATTTAAATATTATTCAAAGACCACTCAATTAAAACCAAATAATGATAGATGAAGTCAGCAAGTTCAATTCTTTTGGGATTAGTAAGCTTTTCAACACCTCAAAGCAAGTATTTTTGGCAATTGTGTACATCAAAATAGAAAGAAAAAGACCAAATCATTACTAATCAATGCTCTAAATTTTATAACATGTTTTTTGTCTATAATTCTTAAAGCTGGATCAAACTCTTGACTATAATGAGGTCCATTAATTTGGAAAGTTCAAGACATTAACATGATGCTGATTTTCATTTTGGTCACTTGCATCTTCCATTTCGATATCCCTATCTAGAAGATGATTGAATTCCCCTGCCTCATTGTTGTTCATTTCATGAATGTGATATTCTTCTGAACTCTCCAGGTCATCACTTTCTTGGTTAAGGGAGTCGTCCAGGTCATCATCATTTGCAATCTCATGTGAAATACTGTATGGCTTGATGGCCTCCTCCCAATTTAATTTGGTAAATCGTTTGTCACTGAGCCTCTCTTCTGAATGATGCGTTCCTAGAAGAGATTTCAACACATCTTGCAAAAATGCTATTACGTGGCAATTAGAAATCGTCCTCTTTTGGCCTTCTGGAAGATTATTGAACGACTCTGGATCATAAAAATTGATTGGGAGGCGGTTTGGTGCAGTTTTACTGATTGATGCCTTGCCTTCAGGTGGGATATGGTGCTCATGTCTTTGAGCTTTCTTTCTTTCAGCATTTACAGCCTTACTAATTTCTTCATCAACTCTTTGTATTAATTTGTTTGCTTTATCTGACCTGCATTCTAGATTCTTGATGAAATATTTATTTGATATTGGATCGAATTCTTCATAACTGTGTGAATCAGGGTTTGCTGAAATTTTCAGGTATCTTTGTGGAAAACCTTGAGCAACACCAAATTTATACTGAAGATCTTTCAACTAAGCAAATTCAAGGTTGACTGGTTAGCTAAGGGTCAATTAATTGAAATGAGCTTCCAGCTCACCCTTAGTATATATCTTAAGACAGCTTTTTGATCTTCATCTTTTGCATGATTTCCAGGTTCTTTAGCCTCCTTCTTATATTGTTGGGCCATATACCAGTGGACATAGTGGTTGTAAACCTTAGTAAACAATTGGATGTTGTCTAGATAAATCATGTTTACGTTCATGAACTCATATGCTCCACCAATAGAAATTTGACAAAATTTTTGGATTGCACTGATTCAACAAGCCTCATTGTATAACGTATCCAACAAGTCATTGAGATCTAGATCCCATCGGCAAATCCCAAGCTTTGCAAGAAATGAAACAATGTACTTGATTGCAAAATCACTCATATTGACAATACAGATTCCAAATTTCTTCTTTCCTGGTTTCATGCCTCTCAGCATTAGGACCTCCTCTAAAGGGACCAAGGGTGGTGTGGTGGGGTTTGCTGACTGAGTCACAATCTCACTTAAAAATGAAAAAGGCAATTGAATTCTTGTAACATGGAGTAATCAGGTGATATAGGTACCGACTTTTGATAGATGAGACCCCAAAATATCTTGATGTGCTCATAAAAAGCTTTCTAAGTTTGAAAAGAGAATGTATGGTTTAGTATACTCAGAAAATGAATTGTGCTAATAGGATAATGGATTACCTTGGTAGGATTAAAACCTTCTGGAATTTCAGTGCTTAGGAGCTGTTGGGGGTTTTTCTTTCGTGATGGAAGGAGCTCATTGGAAACAGTTTCTTTGACTCTGCATGGTATTTTGCTTTTAATATTAGAGGTATTACCCAATTTATTTGGAGATTTCCTTTGTGGTGTAGGTTTGGTAATGCTTGGACGTGGGGTTTCAAGCTGTTTGCCTTTTGATTTCAATGACAGATTGTTTTGTGTAGTACTTGTTTCTTGAAGGTTGAATTTTGAAAGAAGAGATGCTAACACTTGATCATGGCTTTCTATCTTTTGTTGGAGTTGTTGAATTTTCTGAGTTTTTTCATTAACAAGTTGAAGCAAATTATTTTTGCCGGATGATTCAAAATCTTGCTGAAAATGACTATTATAGTGGTTGAAACTCATATGTAATGTTTATAAATAATTGTATCAAGTGTTGAGAAGACTGGAAGCTTATAATATCACTAGTGGCTGGCTCCACCTGAAAGAGGTGAATTAAAAACTGAATGAAGTAGTAAATGTAGCAGAAAAAGCTGTAGAGGTATGTGAAAGGAGCAATTGTGAGCTTTAAAAATCTGAAAAACAAGACACGTGAGAAAAAGAAGAAAACCCACTGAATAAAAGAAGGAATAAAATTTAAAAAATAAAATTTCAGGAGGATTATTGTTGTGGGGAAGGAGGAAAATATTCAACAAAGTAAATAAGTTTTTGTGGAGTAATTGGACTTACACCATGGTATGTCAGACAAATATGAAATAAAAAATCTGAGAAACTTGACAAAGGCATCAAGAACAATGTCTTGCACTCAAGAGGTGGCAGCTTTGTTATTTCTGAATAATTGACAATGGGAATCCAAGTGCTATTTTCTCCTACCATTGTTATGATCTATACCATAGATGCAATGCAAGGCTCCCTTTTTCATTGTTCTATCTATTAAATGAAAAGTGCCTTAGCATTGTTCTCACAAGTGTTGATAGTAGTTTACATTACAAAATACAGTTCCCTGTGTACAGTACAGTATTGTAGATAGTGTATTAGTTTACAGCATGTTCCCCAGCAGTAACACATATAGGAACTTTCTATTACGTCAAGGTGACCTGTGACTGCACACGTCACCCAAATGCCGGGGGTGACTGAGACAGGAAGGTTCCCTTTTCTAGTCTGGAATTATAAGTGTGTCTGTAGAGCTACTTTCCTTTTCAGTTCTCTAAAAATATTCAAAAATATTGGATATATTTAATTCTATTTTTTTATTTATTATTCTGGTAAGCTTGAAGCTGATAGTAATAGTATGGAATACCACAGCAGTGTATTGTGGTAATCCTGCTTCCAACTACATGTACTGGATTTCAAACTGGGTTTTCTCTTGGTACTCCACTAGAGATTTTTCTATTTGGTCTTGGTCATGATCAGAGTTTCCTTTGATGGAATCACCCATAGAGTCATATTAAGAATATACGTCTTGGCAATTTTCCTCTGGTGCTTGTTCAATGGAATACATTGTATTTTTTCCTAGGGACAGTTGTGAGCATAGTTCTCTGTGGACCCACAATTGTGACAAGGTATATTTTTCAAAAGTCCTTCTTACACTTTCTCTCTGGGCTTGTTATTTTTGCCAGCCCTGAAAGGCTGTTTCTCTCATAAACTTTTTCCTTGATATAGGAGATACTTCCCTATATTTTTCCTCTTCCTTACTTCTTTTAAGGTAGTGGCACTATTATCTAGGGTTCAGTCTTTGTTGAACCTTCATTTTGATTCAGTTTCTAGTTCTCCTTGCAGCTGTGTCAGTAGTTTATGATTCCTCATTTTATTATTCATATGAGGATATATGGCCTTAAGTCTCTTAGACTGTTTAAGGAACCACTAATAGGGATCTTTGTCCACTAAGTACTTGCCATTTTAAAATGAAATGGTATTTTTAAATATTTATATATTGTAGGAGCTCCTCTTGTGTGGTATTAGAATGAGGCAGTAGCTGGAGGGGGAAATCACAGGTAGATATTTTTGAATTCCTAATAACTCCTGTAACCAAGGGTGGTAAGGTTGTATTGCCTTCCCCTCCTAAAATACTGAACAAAATCTTCCTTGGAGCTCACAAACAAAAAAAAAATTAGTGAGTGGCTTTAAAACTGCAGAAGACAAAATTCAGCAGTCTCAGATCATAACCATTGAATATATAATAAGAAAAATAATGTCAGTAATTTTGGTTAAATTTGAGATTTTAATGAAATACTTGTCTGTATACTTTTTGTCAGGGTGAGTCTATGTAGTAGCTTAAAAATAGTAAACACAAGCTAGCACTATGACTGTGACACGTCAAAATAAATAAAAATAAAGTCTTCAGGTCCTACTGCTACGTGGTAACAGTGGTGATGAGTCTATTGAGGACCTGGGTTGCAATGCTCTAATATCTTTGACTGTAAAGAAATACTACAATAATTATATTCTAATTATATCTTTAATAATTCTAAGGACACTACTGATGAATAACAGTCTTGTCACGTAAGAATATTGGTAAAGTAAGATAAGATGATGGGTTTTCAAGGGGAAAACCCTTCTTTTTATATCTTTCAAGACTGTCAAGAGTTATTAACTCTTCACACGTCAGAGGAGTGAAAATGTTCACTCCAGTGGTCAGTCTGTGGTTCTGGATCCTCAATTCTGACGTCAATATAGACAGAATTGTGGTTTTGGAACCACAAATGATCATTCTGGATCAATACAGGGTGAAAAAACTTTTCACCTGCCACGTCAGCACTTGGATGACGTTGTTCTGGTGTCTGTATGATCAATATCAGTCATTCTGGGCGGGTTTAAGCTTTAAATAACCATTATTTTAAGTATCAAGACTGTACTGGTTGGTACAGGTTTGGTACAGACCAGTATTGGTCAAAATACTTCCAACCAAGATATCTCAGTCAATTTTTGAGATATCAAGAAACCAAGAGCACAGAATTGAAGGGCTTAATGAGCTCTTCAATTTGGTATGCTTCATGTTTACCCTTCTTGCAAATAGCAAAAGTTATAAGGTTTTTAAGTTTTTGGATGTAATTTTGTACATCAGTATGAGGCTTCAAAAACTTCCATGCTAGATATCTTCTTCAATTTGGAAGATATCTGTATTCTGATGATACAGTTTTGTAGGGCTTGATTAGATCTACAGTTTGGTATATTACACTGTACAGTTGTATGAGTGTATGCCAAAGATACAGGGGTTTGTTTATTTTCTTGTTTTCAGAATATCTGTATTTTGGTTATTAAACCTTTGAACCAAGATCCCTCAGTCAATTTAAGAGATACAGAGGTCTAAGGTGTCTCAAATTAAAGCTCTTGTTGAGATCTTTAATTTGGTTATACTTTTGTACAGTTTTTTACAAGCCCTCTTTGACTTTCAGGGGGACTTGGTTTTGAAAATGAGGTTATATGGTATCTCCAGTTGTAGTGGTGTTACAAAAACATGGATGATATCATTGTGTAGCTCTCTATGTGAGCTTCAAGAAAAATACCATTTTGGTATAGAATAACTTAAATATGCATAAGTTAGATGAGAGGTGAAAAATAAGGGTTTTGACTTGTTTATTCTCCTCTAGGTTTCCTTATTCTGTTTGGACAAGGTTGGTGTTTAATTTAAGAGGATTGTTTTCTCTTAATTATTACCTGTATTGACTATGTTTGTTCAATACTTGTCATACCATTATTTATGGTATGTTGGATGTCATGCTAGTGCTCTGTTTTGAGTCACAGGCTGACACTTTCTTTTAGTGAAATTGGGGTGAGTGGTTTCTTCTTGGTGATAAAAGCTTAGTAATATGGGTTATTTATGGTTTTCTGGAAATTTTGATGAGTGTTGATAATGGTAACTTTGTTAAGGTAAAGTTATAATAGAGTGAAATAATTTTTAAAGGTTTTTCATTTCTTTAAGAGTGGTTAATAATAAGATAAAATTGTATTTGCTGAATTTGAGAGGTAAGTGTCTTTGATATTGGATTTTTAAAGGGGTAAGTTAATTTTAAATCTTGGTAAAAGGTGTTAATTTTACTAGGTGAGATATTTTGATAGAGTAGTAACCCTAATATTGGGTACTAGATCATTTTCCTTTTTTTAAGAATATGATTTCACTGAGCTTAGCTACTGGGTAATCTTCAAAACTATACTTCCACTAATCTTAGCTACTGGAAAAGTAAATTTACTATAATATACTGGACTACCTCCCAGGTGAGGGATGAATTATTCCTATGCTTCTACTATGTAGGGGATATAACCTGCATGGGGGGGAGAGAGCCCCTCCATTCATACCTTTTGGGAGCACAGAGGGCCCTGAATGGAAGTTTTCTTTTTCCACTTTGATTCCTCTTGATTCCATCATGTGAATTTTTTGTTGGTGAGGACTTTTCTTGCATGGGTAAGGTAATTTAAGGTTTGGTGATAATTATTTCTCTTAACAGCCTCCATTCATCACATGATGGTCTTTTGGTGAACTAACTATGATGTGATATTCTTGGATTTTCCTTGCCTGCATGAAGCAATGTCATTTTGGCTGAGGATTTTTCTTGTGTACAGCATTTTTTCTGTCACATGATATGCTGTTGGTGGGTGCAGTATCACATGATGACCTTGTATTTCCTTTTCCTATGTCATTTTTAGGCTTGGTAGAAGTGGCTGTGTAATTTGTGCAGGTTTCCTGGCTGTTTTTCTTCTTTTGAACTTCAAAATGAGGTCAGGTGAAATTTCTTGCACTGATGAATTTATGTATGCAGCCTGTTGTAACTAGTTTTGACTTGCATGAGGTGATAAGTGTTGTGAAGAATTTTGATGCTTTTTAAGGTTTCAAGTGGGGTTACTGTGTATATAAATGGGGTTATTCTTGTGGCTTTGCTGTAAATAACTTTCAGGAAGTCCATGGAGTTGAGCTTTGCATCATGTGACTTTTGTATGTTGAATGCAAGTTAGTTGTGTAATTCATTCAGGTGTCATTTCTTGATGGATGAGTCTGTGGCTACAGAGGGGTGTGTGTAATTTAAAGGGTGGTACCTTATTTGTTGTAACTAGTTTTCTATACATAACTTTATTTTCTACATAGGCATAATGAAATTGAATAATTTATTTAAACACATACACTGCCCTTTGGTGCCTTTTCCATGGTGTTATGAATTAACTGCAGCTTCTTTCTGTAAAACTTACCTTTTGGTGTAAACTTTGGCTGCAAGTCTGCCTGTGAGTTCAACTTACTGCTGTTATGGGGTACTATGAGCTTGAGCGTGGTGAAAAAGAAGGTATGGAATACCATAATACCATTACTTTACTTCTGGATTATTTTACTCTCACACAATGGATTTCTTGTATTTCTGTGTACCATATGCTAGAATTTCCTTTGACTTCTGTATTCAGTCTAGCCGTTATCCAGTAGTCTGGCATGTATTTTACATCAATGAAGATTCCATTAGTATAATCAATGAGATTCATATAATCTTCTTCTCCTACATCAGAGAAATTTGGGCAGCTTGTGTCTTCTGGAATTTTTTTATTGCTAACTTCTCAGAGTAAGTCATATTATCTCAATCTTGGTAAAGTAATGGATATCTGTGCTTACTCTACATTGGATAATCTTGTTTGATGTCCTCTTGGAGGTGTGGATTGTTTCTGAAGACATGGCCCTGTGTTTGGGGTTGTATGTTTTGGCAGACATTGAAAAATTTGTTTATTTGTTGCTCCAGGTATTCCCTGTCCCTCTTGGAGTGATATTGCTCCTCTAAGACATTATTCAGTCTCTTGTTTGGTTTCTTCTGAGGCTTTGCCTAGCTTATTATATTGCTCTTGAATAGTATGATTTGTTTTGGTTTTGAAGGTGTTTACCTCTTGTTACCTTGAATTATTTTCTTAGAGTCTTTCAGACTATTTTTGAGTTTGTTCTGAAAGGTGGGACATTTGTAAGCACAGTTTGTTACTGTTTATGTTACTCTCAGATGTAACAACATGATGTTCATTCTGAGGGTCATATTATTTCTAATAATAGGGCTTCTGATTCCATGGGGAGTATTTACAACTATTTCTTGGCTCTTGTGCACTTTTTTCACTAAGTAAAACAGCTTCTGGATCATTTGTTCTGACTCTTTCTGACTCTGATTAAAATAAGTCTTCCTCTTGACCTCCAATCCTTGTCTTATCCTCAAACTACCTGCAATTGTGAGGAATTATGACTCTTGGAAACTGATAGGCTGGTTCTTGAGTGGTTTGAAGCCACTGGGGAGTCTGGTTGGTTTACTCCTTGTGAGCCCAAAGGAATCAGAGTATGCTCTTTCTGGTTCAACTGTTCTCCTGAGGCATGGATAATGGCTTGATTCTCCCTTATCCTGGCTGCCCCTTTCTCCAGGAGTTTGAACTGTCTTTTGGGATTCCAACCTTTGGTGATTACCATAAGGTATTTTAAAGGTATCTCCTCAAGAAATACTTTCTTGAAGCCTTCCCCAAGTTCTTTGCAGTGTGTAGCTAATTTGAACCTCTTTTTTTCATACTCAATTGGAATAAGTCTTTCAGGAGCTGGTGGAGCTAAAGAACTTGATCCATATCCTTCTAGTCCTCTGGTTTGAGGTTCATGTTTAGGTAGAAGGTGAATGGAAGTGTGGGAATGATGTCCCTGATTGTTCTGCTATTCACCATGGTTCCCAGACCCTGATCTTCTGGTGCTGAACAGTCCTGGTCTGTCCTCTGGCTGGCACCTTGGGACTCCAAGAATCTTGAGGTATACAGGGGACATGTTATTAGTGTTTGTGATAAATCAAAAGCTTTTTTCTCTTAGCGTATTTCCCCTTTACTGTTATTTGTACAAATCTTTATTAAGCTACTTTGTGCAATTTGCGTTTAGAGGTTACAACTGGGTTAACAATGATAATATTCCCTGCAAAAGCTATAAAGGTTGGTTTACCTTGTATGAAGGAAGAGGTTTGTGGTTTTCTAGTCCTCTGAGTGGAAAGTGGTATCCACTTCTTGCTGTATATGAGGGATTCACCATGCATCTTTACTTTGCCCTTCTGAACATCTGTGTCTGAGGGCTCCACTGGTGTATTTTCCTGTGACTGGGTTTCTAGTGGTATGAAGTTTTGTGCCACTGAAACAGAAAGATGGGGGCTTATTTCAGTTAAAACTCTTATTATGCTTTTTGCACATTTAATAATGGCCTCTGATAAAAATATGTATCTATTTTACCCTTTCATTATGATTTATAATTGAAATTATCAATTAAATGTCAAAAATACTGTTTTGTGGATGTATGGATTCCTACTGTATCCCAAATATCTCACATATTAGCTTGTAATCAACAAGAGGAATCTTACAAGTGATTATTTAATAAACAGTTAAAATTATCAATATTTCTGACCACAATTCTGAGACTTTTATTTACAGTACAGAAGTATTCTTGTCACTATAAAAAAGAATAATATAAGGGTTCTTGGTTTTTATATCAAAAAACTTGCCAAAATCAAAGAATGGTAATTTGATCATAATAAAACACATCAAAGAAATGCATAAAAAAGACAAGGTATATGATTATATACCACTAAAGAAGAAATAGTATGTTATATGAGATATAATTTTCTTTCAAGATCCTTCTTCACTAAATAATAAAAATAAGAGAAAAAACTCACTTTTACACCAAAAATTCCAAAAGTAAGGTAAAAAACATGGCCAGGCCCTCAAAATGTCAGGCTGAGTCTATGATAAATTCATAATAAATTCATTAACAGCTCTTACTATGACTGTGAAAAGGATATGAAGTATAAAAAATATTTATTTAAGGTATTAAGGGCTTTATGATGAAGAAATAGTGGTGGTGAGCATTATTGAAAAACCTGGGTGCAGCTTTATCAATTGGATTATTATAACAAAGACTACAATAGTTAATATTATCACTATACATGACTATCCTCCGAAAGTACAACTGTTGGTAAAAGGTTTTACTACAAAGGGATTCAAGAGCAGGATGGGAATTCCTATTTTGGGCAGAGAGAGGTCCCTTTTTATGATGAAGTTGGGTGGAAGGACCATTAATCCTTTCCATTTAGAAGGAATGGAGACTTTCTGAATTCAAAGGACAGTCTTGTGGTTATTACACACCCTGTATTCCCTGTATTAGGCTCAGATGTGGTTTCAAAATAAATATGGGCAGTTTTCACCAATACAGGGTGAAAGTATTCATTTGGAGACCATACAGCCCTCTTCTGATATGTGTGATGCATAGAATTTTGTACAGATCCTGTATGGTGACCCAATACTGGACAAAATATGAGGTATCTAAGGATAAAAAAGATCCTTTTTAGAATTGACAAATCATATTCAAGGATATGGGATAGTATCCCACAGTATTTGAATTTTGACCTATAAGCTGCCATATCCTTGTCAGTTTTATGATAATGAGCTCAAATTTTTTACATTGCATATCCCTGGATGGGGCCTACAAGATGGTATCTCATTTGGCTTTGGTAGTATTCAATATGGCAAAGTTATTCCACTTTCAAACTCCATTATTCAGATACATATTTTTCTTAAATACTGTATAGAGTTTGTATTCTCCATAACTTTGGCTTGAGATGAGCTATGGGAAAGGGGATGGAACCATCAGAAATATGTTATTGTTCTATTTTCAGAACAGTCCCACTTTAGGAATCTCACAATAAAGCTGTAGAAGGTAGATGAGAGGTGAATATTTTCCTCACCCTTATTTGGCTTAATTATGTCCATAGCTTCAGTAGTTTTGATTCTAGCCTAATTTTGCTAGTACCATTGGATAGACCTTACTGAGTGAATCAATTGAAAAACCCCTCTGATGTGTCTCTGACTTTTTCTTTCAATGTTAGAGTAGAGGTGAAAATGAAGGACTGTGCTCAGTTCTTGCTTTGAGCAGGAATAGCTTTGTTGTTCTTTGTCTAATGGTTATGGGAGTTATGTATTTGCAAATGGGTGTTCTTTCTCTTTTTTTTAATACCATTAATGAGCTATTTTTGTTTGGTTCCATTTTTGGTGCCATTTTTCTCTACCATTGGTTTATGGTATTTTGGCTGTCATGCTTGTGATCTGGCTTTGAGTCAGAGGCATATGGGTTTTTGGTTATTATTTCAGAATATTTTGGGTCAAATGAAGAATGGAGAAGGTTATGAATTTTTGTTAATTGGGTAATCAGCTGTCCAATATTGAATAATCTCCCAGCAAAAATTCGTGATCAATGGCTTGTGTTATATGATGATAATGACCCATCCAAGCTTCAAGTTATACTAAAAGTATGTGAAAATGGTACTTCAGAAAATATGCATGAAACGGTGAAAGAAATTGGATTAAATTGGTATAATAATTTGTTCTTTTGATATATTTTATGATGAAAAAAAGTTGTTTCAAAAAAACCAAAATAAAGCAGAATTATTTTTATTCAAATAGCAATTGTTGTTTACAAACTCAACTATTTAATCTTTTTTCTTTGAAATAAATTTAGTTTTTCTTATTTATAAGAAGAAATCAGAATTACTTCATTTGGTGGATATGATAATTTTATTTCTATATAAATAAGGGTGATTGGATGGGACTTACTTCAAATTGTGTATGTTATTTCATAGCTTCACAAAGGAAAAATAAATAAAAGAAATTTTTTGAAAAAAAATCAAGGCTCAAAATTTTCTAAATAATTCTATTTTTGTATCAATTGTTAGAAGTTAAAAGAAAATTTTCATCCTTATCAAAAAATGGCCTTTTTACTCATGGAATTAACTTTTTTTACATTTTAATACATTGTAATTTGAAAGAGCAATTGATTTTTAAAGATTCTTTATGTTTTTTTTCATAAAACAAAAACAATTAAAAATTCATTTTGAGAATCAAAAGAATTAAAAAGTAAGAAAATTAAATCGTTTTCCTTTTCATTGTAAAGACCTTGAAAGGTGAGTACGCTAAAATGTTTGTTAGTTTTTTATTTTGTTTTTGGAAATAACAATGGAAAATAGATTTCAAAAAATGATGTTGACAAATTTTGATATTTTTATTATAAAATCACCAAGAAAATAACAAAATCTCATTAATTCAAGGTTTTAAGATAAAATTAATTTTCCATTTTCTTGAAGAGGCAATATTTCAAAAAAACTCAGGAATGAAATTGGGAATTATTCTTTCCATTCTAAAACGGAAATATTTTCAGACTAATAATTATACAAAATATTCCAAATTTATCAATTTCCATTCTTCTCTTTTTCTGGATTTTAATTTCAAAATAAACTGCATAAGTGAGTAATCTTCCGAGACTACTCCCTATTTAACAACAAACTAATATATTTATTTTAGTATTTTATTTGCATCCTATTTAATTTTTCTTTTTCAGAGAGAATTTTTTTATTATTTCAGAAATCTCCTTTTATTTTGATGTAAATTAAGGAGAAATTCCACCAGTAAGTTATTCTTTGAGCCTACCCTTTGTTAAGAAACCATGAAATATTTGATTTTTATTTCAAACTTTTTTTTTAATTGATAGAAATTGATTGATTGATCAACTTCTTTTAAAATTTTGAATTATTTTTAACAAAGATAAAACAAAACTTCAAGTTGTTTTGGAAAATTCTTCTAATTCAATATTAACCCCAAGATAAAAAATGATTAACTTTTCTTTATTACTACTTTTTTGAAGATTTAATTTCATTTTATTTGAAAAACGTTCGTTGTTAAATTTATTTTAATATAAATCATTAAAAACCAAGTTAATGGTGATTACTATCTGTTAAAAAATAGATGATTATCTTTCTCTTATTATGATATTAGAATGTATTTCACAATATCATTTTCAAAAAAAATATTGATTTATCTAACTTTTTTCAAAAAAAAGAAGCTTTTATCAATCTAATACCATTTGAAAACAAGGGTTCATCAAACTATATTTTTTTAAAAAATAGTATTGATTGATCTTCTCATTTTTCAAAATAGATTGAGCAATCGAATTCTTTCAATATGTAGGAGCATTTTAAATAAAATAAAAAGTCACTGACTTTTTTTCATTACTACCTTTTGTAAATCTAGTTTAATTTTTTGGAAGAAGAATTCATTTTTAATTCTATTTGTAAAATTAATTTTATTCAAATATAAATAACTGGAAAGGTAATTGAGTTTTCAATACTATCTATTTAAAAAATAAAATAAATATTTCTTTTTAATTTAATAATCATATATATTCATCAAGAACATCTTTCAAAAAAGGAGCATTGATCAAATAGATTTTTTTTTTTTAAAAAATGGATCAGCTTCTTTTTTTGAAAAAAAGAATAATTGCATAATATAATACCTTTTAAAAAAAGGATTTATCAAAATCATCTTTTTAAAAAAGAGTTTTGACTTATGTAGTCTTTTTTGTGAAAATATTGATCAATAAAATTCTCTCAATATATAGCTTCATTTTGAATAAAAAAAATTAACTGACTTTTGTTTATTACTACCTTCTGTAGGTCTAATGTCATTTCATTTTTAAAGAAATCACTTTTAATTCTATTTTTCAATTAGATTTTATTTCAATATAAATCATTAAAAAACAAGTCAGTGTTTATTACTATATATTTAAAAAATAACTATTTTTAGGGTTTTATTTTGATATGCATATTTATTCATGAATATCTTGTTTTAAAAAGAGAATTTATTTATTAAAGCCCCTTCTAGATTAAATTTTTATTTTTATCCATTTTTTTGTTAAGAAAATTGATTGTTGAAATAAATTGAAAAATGTTACCTATCAATACTTTCATCTTGAGAAACTTGGTAAATAGTCCTTTCAAATGACTTAATATTTTGAATAAAACTAAATTTCTCCTCTCTTTATTATTATTTTTGTTCTTTTGAGATGAAAATCTTTTTATTAATAAACCTTTTTGAAGTTTCTATCATAATTTGAAGAAAGAAGAATAACTTCCACGACCAATTAATTATTGTTTTTTTTTTCAATCATGAAATATAGCTGACATGTTTTCTTTTTTTATATTTTTATTAATTTTATTTGCGGAAATCTCTTACTGGTGCATTCCAGAAGTTAATTTCTAAACCATGTTTTACATTAGGATATCAGCCATTGGGAAGAAATCAATAAAACTCATTCTTCAAGAATGCATGCATATAGAATAAAAACAAATTATATATATATTTTTTCAATCAAAATAAATAGGTTTATTTCAATCCTATTTTAACAAGTGAAGCAGCACATAAACAATTATCCCAAATTTGGATTTCAAAAGCACCCAATTTTTACCATTCTGTTCAGCAAAATTATAAACTCATTACCCATGGCCTTACTATATTCCATAGTACCTCAGTTCAGAGATCATCAAATCAAGTTTTCCTAAAACAAAACTCCAAACCTTTGTATCCATTAATGAACATCAAACATCAAATATATAACTTTTGTCATCTTATATCATAAGATTCATGGGCCAATGTATGCAATTGTTTGGTTTCCTACTTGTATTGGTGATTATAATTTAGGACAATGGTTTTTTACCAATAAAATTTCTGGAAGTATTGAAGGATATCAACAGGTTTTATCTATGGCCCCATAAATATCAGTTATTCTTGGGTCTCTTTTCAACAATATTGCATCAGTAATTCTAGAAGAAAATACCCAGACTGTGAAAAAACTTGTAATACCTGTCTTTGAACAGCTTTTTCCTCTCTCAATATTGTAAATGAATCTTATTTTGAAAATCATATTACATATACATTGAATGAGTTTTTAATTTTCCATATTGTGATAGTGATGCTTTGCATTTTTCTTTTTTCATTTCTATTCTTATTATCAAAAATTCTTCCACAATTGCTGATTCAAATTATCATTTCCTCGATGAATTTTTTCGGTTTTCCTGATCAGGAAATAAGTATTGACTTGACTGGAAAAATCCCTAGAGTTTTCTATATGATATGGTGTGCAAAGAATATTTGTCATTTCAAATTATATCCAGATTGTGGCTCAAGTGGGAAATTCACCAGACCCTCAATTTCAATGCATATTTCCAAAGAAGCTTATAATTTGTTCAAATCTCTCAAAGATGGTATAATATCTGATTTTACATATGTTGACCATTAATTAATTGTTGATAGAAGTGATTAATCTTCAAAAACATAAGTACTATCTTGATATCTGTTTTTTGTATTGAATCCCTACTCAAACTTATACTATTCAATTAATCTTGTAAATAAAAGGCTATATCAAAATACTAATGTTGAAAATACAACTCTCTATGAGATGTATGTCTCAAAGCTTATGTTAATTTAGGATTTTCAGAACCCAAAAAACAGATTCCTATAACCACTACACTATCACGTATTGTGTGTATAATCTGATACCTACTATAGCAATAAATCTAATATGCACACACCCTTTTGATATAAATCACCAAACAGAAAAATATGACACACTTTTTATTATTAATCAGCTTTAAAATGGATTATAGCTTGTTTTCTTTGTGATTTTATTCTAGCACTGAAATAGTTAAATCCATCTTTTTTGTTACACCTGCACCTGAATTTGAGGGTGTAATTCCTCAGCTTCAAAATCACTTTTAGTCTTGAGTTTTTTTCTTCAAATTCCAACTCTTTATTATCTTTTCTTTCTTTCAATTTAAGCTTTAATTCTCTTCATGATATCACGCTGTTTGGAATGTTTTCTTTCAACTTCTTTTTCTTCTTTCAACTTGCTTTTGTCCCATTCTAATTTGGTAGAATCACTGTTACTATGTGCTAATATAAGAAAATTGTCAAGCTCAAATATGAGATAACTGATATTCTTTTTCATTAATTACCTTCTTATATTTAAAGAGATACTGAGGCATATGAGAGTACACTATTGGATTATACTTTTCTTTTTGACCTACTTTATGGACTTAAGCTCTTGATTGGTTCATATCTGATTATTTCTGTTGATGGTATTGAAATGATTTTTTTCCATTCTGATAAAGATATTCTCAATTACATAAAGTTTTCCTTATCAATATCAATGGTGACACCTGGATCAATTTGAGATGACATTCATACTGCATGTTTTCTACCTTATTCATCCATATAATACAGAATTAGAAATTGAATGAGAACCTCTTACTTTGGTTGAAAGAAATTCCACCAATTCAGTAAAGTCATCATTAGGGCTTCTAGCTGCATTTCTTTCAAGCCTAATTATGCTGGTAATGTATTTATGGTTGAATTACCTGTCAAATAACTAGGGATTTGATAATCAGAACAATCTTCCAAATTTTTTGTCAAAAAATATATAAAGTAATTTTCTGTTTATAAATGACTCATCTTCGGCAAGAATCTCATTTGTTTCAACCTCAGGAGAGTTGAAAGGTGCCATTGGTTTTATGTTTGGTTCATTACCAGACATATTACCCATTTGTGAAAAGCATGGAAAATCTGTTTCTATGTTTTTAATAATTGTGTGAATCCCTTTCTTGGGTTCTTTATCAGTAATACCTGAACCTGTTGTTTTCTCATAATTTTTTTCATATATATACTTTTTTTTGTAATTTTGCCATTGATCTCTCATATTTCTAGGGGTTGGCTTCAAACAAATTTTTGATTTTTTGTTTCCTGCATTAGCCATTAATTGAAATCAAATTTGCTTAAATATTGGGGGCCTTCCCACTGATTTTTTTTCATAAGAGCCAGAAAAATATTGAAAGTTCTTTTGTTTTTGAGCCAAATTATTATTTTTAGATTGTGAAATGTGTCTATTGAGCTCTTGATAATATTATTATTAATGAAGAGTACTATGACTGCTTTTATTGAATATAATGAATAAATTTATCATAAACAAAATTAATTAATTAAGTACTTAATTATTTCTTTTACTTTTGATACACTACTAGTGATTATAAAAGCAAGAAGTAATTGTCTACTAGAATCAAGTACAAGAATTATTAATAAGAAAACTTCTTTTTAAAATAATATAAAATTATATTGATGTATAATTTTCTTTTGCAACAATAATTATAAGATTAAGTCATGAATAAAACTATTAATGGAGAAAATCCTTAATAATTAATTGAGAAAATTCACTCATACTCCAATGATACCTTGAAAATATTTTGCAGAGTGATTTGATGGATTAATTGTGGATTTAAAGTATCAAAGTTGATTTATAACAGTTAAGAAATATTTTGATAGTTTTATTTCTATTATTTAACATCTTTCTTATTGATTTGGAAAGATTTAAAATACTTAATACAAGATGTAAGTAATACTTATTTGCTAGTACTAATGGTATGATTGAATAATAAGATAATCTGGAAAAACAGAAAGAGGATGTCTCTTCCAAGTAAATAACAGATCACATAGGCATTCAATGGATCAAACTGAAAGCCCAATGAATTAAAAACTAATTATCATTTTTGGATTATGAAGTACATTGCTTGTTGTCAAGTAAGATTATCATAATTACTTACTCAAATAATTTTACATGACTACAAATCCATCTATGGCTACAAAATAAAGGAGTAACAACTTTCAATATTTTTTTTAAAAAATAGAAATTGATTTCTCAAAGCTATAAATTCTATTGGAATTTTCATCACAGATCTTATGTTCTGTAAATTTTTGAAGATTCAGTGTTTCACATGGAATCATCCAAAACGGACTGGAAGTAAAACCTTTAATTTGAATTAGCATTTCATGATTGCTTTTGTTTTTTCATATATTATCCTTTTCTCCATTCATTGTAAAATTTGAGAAATATTAATTTAGAATTGTACTTTCAATGAATTTTTGAAGCTTTCACCTTACTTTTATGTAGAAAAGCAAATATTACAGTAATAGCTGGTTGCCAAAGGGTAAATTCATGGATACTAGTACCAAAAGAGATTTCATTAATCTTTTATGGCTTATACATGGAAAATAATTAATAATTTACATGGTTACAGGATTCAGAGTTCCTCATTACCTCATTGTCACATCAAAATAGCAGCTTATTTGCTATTTTCTTATGATTTAATGGGACTTTAACTTTGTAGCAAAGTTTCCAAAAGGCTTTGATATAATAATTGGGCTATGATCACCCATCGATCAACGTTTTAGAGTTATCCATTATATGAATTTATTTGGAAAATAAAGTTTCAAATTGAGCTTATTTCCCAACAACTACATTTTGGTTTTCTATTACTGTTGAGATTTAAACAACAAATTTTACTTTTATGGAATTCATAAAATTTCAGGCAAAAAGAATTATTTTACAAGGATTTTTGTGAAATCTAATGATGTAAATTGTTATAGTAAAAAGAAAATATTCCTACTATAAATTATCCTGTACATTGTTCAAATTTTAAATAACCTTGATGCCAATAACTGGTCCCTGTAAAAGAAGATATCAATTTTAAAGAGGCACACACTTATTATTCTATTTATTTCCTTTATGGCTTTTATATTTGATTTAATTTTTGTAATTTCCTATACTTTAGGTAATTGATCTTTGTCAATTCCAGTGACCTTCGCAAGTAATTTCATCATGAAATGTTTATTTGATCATTAAGCTCCTTTTCTTTTTTACAAAACTTCTCTTCCCTTTTGTCTTCCCACACCCTCTGCAATCAGTCATGTTCATCTGCTTGGTATTGACCATTCTTAAGCATGAGAATTAGAGTACTTAAAATGCTCTGCATGTTACTAATAATGTCTGTCATCAATGCATTATCCCGGTGAATAATTTCCATGCTTAAGCTTGAGGATTGACTCATTGACTCTCAGCATGGAAACCCACTGGTTGATTTAAATTGTGACATTGCACTTACTGGAGGGACAGAGAGCATTTCTTCATTCCTCCTAATTTCCTCAGAAGTTGGGTACCCTGGCTCTCTTTGATATCTTTTGTCCCCCTTAGCTGTTTTCATGTGAAAAAGTGTATTTCAGGCATAAAGACTGATATTGAATATGGGTGTATCAAAGCTGTATGTAATAATACAGTAAGATTAAGTTCCACAAAAATGAATAACACTATTCTTAGTGTATATTTAACATGGGATTTCTCACATTCCCACTATTTTGGCATGAATTTGAGAAAAACAGATATTTTCACAATTCTTTTATGTGGTATTGTTGATGTGGTGTTGAAGTATTTTCCACATTGCCACCTCATAGATTTTATTTAATCTTATTCACTCTATAGAGCTACCCTAGGTGAAATTATGTGTTGAATCCAGATATGGCCTTTAATCCATGGATTTACTCACTCACAAAAAGGTTATTCATCTTTTCTTAAATAAAAAATGAGAAATATGCATTACTTGTTGGTTATGTATATCTCAGAATTTATTTCAATATCAATTGTGGCCTATTTGGGTATATCAATATAGCTCAAGGCTCACATTCCCTCCTACCAAAGAATAAAATTGTACTGAAATTTTATTAATTATGTTAAGAAGAAAAAGGCCCCAAAGGGGGTTAATTTTCAGCATCCAATCTCTTGATATTACTCAGATAAAGTAATCAAAGTATATTTATAGGTATATTAAGGCTTGTGGCCTTATTTCATATCTAAATCTTCCCAAAAATTTATCCCAGTCAGGTATGTCTGATTCTTCCAGCCTTCAATCTTCATGTACTCGATTTCTATTCCTGACAAGATATTCTCTTTGATTTTTACCCCTCATTATCTTTTCTTTAATAAATTTATTTATCTTTTTGTCATCATTCTGTTCCACTGGTGTTATATTCAGAGGAGCTGTGTTCCTGAAAGGAAACACTTACTTATCACCTGGTTAATAATGCTTAATCAGGCTGACTCAAAAGGTGGGGTGTTTTTTCCCAATTAGCCACTCAATTCTACTTTATCTCCATTAGTTCCATGTCAGGAAACAATAAAAAATCTCCTACATAGGAATTCTTGAGTCTCTTTTGGCCTTTGATATTATTAAAATTCAAGGTTGAAACTGGAACTAAGTCCCCTACTTTGAAGTCTGGTACTTTATGACTCTTGTCCCACTTCTTTTTAGCATATCCAAAAGCATTATTCATGCCTTTTTTGCATTATTTTTTCCTTTATCAAGAATTATCTTGAAGCTGGAAGCTTCAGGATGAATGTAAATCAAATCTTTCCTCAGTTTATCTTCTGGAAATCTTTGATTCCATCTTTTTTCTAAAATAGCAGTAGTTTGACCTGTAGAAGAATGAACAGATGTCTTATATGCCAGTTCCAATGCAGGTATTAAAGTATACCAGTCATGGGTAAGGCCATGCGAGTATTTGAATTCTAAACCATATTTACAGAAAATTCTTATAATGTCTTCTAAATTTTGTATTATTCTCTCTGCTAGCTCATCATTTTGAGGATGGTATGCTGTATAAACTTATGACTTGGTCTCAAAAAATCTATGAAGATTGGTCCAAAGTGCATATGTGAGCTTGGGGTCACTTTCACTTAGATATTCTTAAGTAAACCTGTATGAGAAATAACTCTATTCCATAGGAGAAGAGCTGTATCCATAGCAGTGTCATCCTTATGCCATGGTAAAAATATGGTAGTTTTGCTTTATCTTTCTACAATTACTAAGAAGTAATTCTAACTCTTGTAACCACTTGGAGGAAGTGCTGTGACCCAATCCATGTGAAAAAATTCCCAAGGGGAGTTTTGTTCCTGAATAAGGGTAATAAGTCCAAATTGCTTTCCTGTACTCCTGTTTGCTTTTGGGTATCTGTCACAAGTATGGCAATACTCAATGTTCTCTTTTCTCCAAGATGGCCACCATGCGCAGCTCTTGACTTTCTCAATTTTCCTGTCCTCTGATAGGGGTCCATAATATATTCTATCATCCCATTCATGAAGAATGGTATTGGTAAGCAATCTATTTCATAATGTCATTACAGAATAATGTTTATCTTTATGGTATATTATGTTGTAAAACAAGTGAAAGCTTCCTTAAGAATAGGAATTTTTCCATATCTCATCCAGTTAATTAACAGAATCTGTGTCTTCAAAGTCTTTATCCATCAAGTATGTCAAAATATGGCATTTCTTTCCTTGTTTATATGACTCTCTGACTTCTTCAAAGAATTCAATCCCAATGTTAATTATTTTAATTCCTTCAATTTTTATTGGTGGTTCTTCTTCTAAGGGTACACAAGCTGGGTTATCAGGGGTATTTTCTAATGCCCACCTGCTAAGTCCATCAGAATTTTTATGTATATTTCCTGCCTTATGAACTATAGTCATTTTTCCTCTATATTATTTAATGGCTATGTTCCATCTCAAAATGTGTCTTTTGAATGTTTCCATGTTCAGATGTTATTTTACTGCATTACAGTCAGTTATCACTTCAAAAGCGCTTCCATCAAGATAATAGTGTAATTTCTCAAGTGCCCATACCAAAAATAAGAATTCCATTTTCTTGCACCATATCTGGCTTCTGTTGGTTTGATTTGTCTTGAGATATAGCAAACTGGTTCCTCTGTTGATTTTTCCTCAAGGATTTGGACTTGATTTAGGGATGCCCCTAATCCAGCTCCAAATCACTGCAGCAAAGGTTGCATCAATTTCTTGTGATTGACTTTGTGTCATGACAAAGTCAATTTCCAATTATTAATGACCCGCTCACTTCAAAGCACCAAGGCACTGGTTATTTTGGTTATTTGAAGAGATAGAATTATCAGAAAGAGATATTCTCATAATCCTGTTCCCTTAAAAAACCAAGGTAACTAGTGCCTTGGTGCTTTAAAACAACTGATTTTTCATAACCAGGGATTCACTTTGTCATGAAACAAAGTCAATTGCCAGTTATTGACATGGAATTTGCCATGGTGAATTCATCAATGTAAAGCTTGAAAGGTATTTTCCAGTCAGGCATGAGAGTTAAAGATGATTCTGTGAGGGCTTTCATTATCTTCTCATATGCTCTAATCCTTTGTTCTGTTGATCACAGATTATGTAGAGTTACTTGGCTATAATTGAAAAATCATATAGATGTTGCATATAGTAACTGTCAAATTGAAGAAAAACAGAATTTATTTTTTATTCTGATTTATGGGCTTAAGAAATACTGCTTCTACTTTATCCTTGTCAATACCCAAGCTTAATTATGAAGCTACATGTCCAAGTTCTTTGAGTTCTTCAAATCCAAAACTGCATTGTGTTAGTGAAATTTTAATATCAAACTCTAAAACTTGGTCTAGTACTCTTTCAAGTATTTCAAAGTGCAAAGACCATTAGTCTGAAAACAAAATTATATAATAAATATATATAATGAGCCATCCTCTAGAAATTTCTGTGAAGAAGATGGTATTTATCATTATTCGATAATTAGATTGAGCATTCTTAAGCCCAAAGGGAATTCTTAGATACTCATAAATACCACAGTGAGTGATAATTATAAGTAATTTCTTGGTTTTAGGTGTCAAGACATTCTGATGAAAGACTTTCAATTAATCCATTGAGGTTATGTACCTGGCTTTACATAATTGGGTCAAGCTTTCTTTTATTATAGTAATTGGATACCTATCTGGAGCTGTGTAGGTACTTAATTCTCTAAAATCTCAAACTATCCTTTGTTTATCATTTTTCCAAGAAATGATTACCAGAGTTGTAACTCCAAATTTTTATTTATGTTCTAATTTCCTCTTTACACAAATCTGTATTAACTCTTGGATATGTTTCTCCTAGGCTTCTCTGCCTCTGGGCATGCTGGGTAAGCTGGTCTTCTAGGTACTGGAGGGTATGGTCTGTCAATATTCAGAGTAATATCAACTTCATGCCCTCTAATAGCGCCTAATGGTTTATTATCTGATGCAGAAGCATTCTTATATGTGTATAACACATTAAGAAGCTCTTTCTTAATTTTGGCCGCTAATTTTGGATTAATTTGTGTGTCACTGAGTTGATTTGAAACAAACTCCTCCTTATGTGTGTCTTTATTTGATGATAATACTGATATTTTCTTGGGAGTATTGGAAAAAGAAAACTTTTTTCTCTTGTTCTCTCCAATTGTAAAATATCTGTCTTTATGGTTATTGATGTCAATAACATGAATTTTTAAGTAGTCATTTCCAATAATGATATGTTGAGAAGTATAATTGTCTATTACTACTAACTCTGTTTTGATTATCACACTTCCTGCAAGGTATTTAGATATCAAGTTAGTGTCTGATATTCCCAAAGGTTACATATTGTTACTTGCACCACTGAATTTCACACCTGCTACTGGTAATCGGTGGTTTTTCCACTTGGGAAGTATTACTTGAAGGTAGTCTTTGCCTATTCAAGGGGAAAATGCCCCTGTTTCCAATCTGACTTTGGCTTCAATATCATTCATCAAGATTTATGTGGTACAAGACTCCCCAACAGTGTAAGCTTTTCCTCTAGCAGGTTTCGTCTTACACATTATGGCCTCCTGGATATTGATCAGGTTACAGCAATCTTCACTATATTGTGGCAAGTGATTATTTACTGCAGTGACTTCAAAATAATTTGTGATGCTGTCAATATTTTATTCCTCTCTGGTGTGTTCTCAGAGATTCCAGAATCTTGGTGATAATCTTCTTTGTCTTCAGCACATTGAACCCCTACAATGACTTGAACTTGATTGATTTCAGTTCTTTTGGTACAGGTTCTGCCTAAATGTGAGGTTCTCCCACAATTATGGCACTTCAAGACACATATATAAGGTCTTCTATCCTCCCTAGAAGTGTTTGGGACAATCTTGGACCCTATAGGGTTTCTAGCCCAGTTTTTACCAATTCTTGTCCAAGTAATTATATCTTCCACAGCATTAGTATAGTCCTCTTTTAATCAGGGTTCTAAAATTATGCACTTGATAGCAGGTTTTAGTTCTCCTCCACATTTTCTTAATATTTTTATATTGATCATTAAGTCAGACATAGCTGGGTGTAAAGCAGATAATCTGTCTTTTTGTTTGAGGAACAAATTAAGCTGTTTATCTTTTTCTCAGTTAAAGATGGCTTTTTGAAAAGAATTATCCATTTTATGTCTCCAGGAATTGTTGGGAAATTTGATGATTATCTCATATTTCCACCAAATCTAATCATTTTTTCCATGTTCTTGTCTCATCTTTTAATACCATTTCTTTTCAGTTCTGGTAAACAAGGAGTGCGATTTGGCCACTATTTTCTCATCAGGTATATGAAAATCTTTGTGAAAAATATCAATTTTTCTAATGAACTCAATATGGTTCTATTCTCCTTCACCAGATGATTTTTGCCATTCTTATAGTTTGGGAATATCTCTTGCCAAAATTGCATTTTCTCCTTGAAAAGTGGTCAGACTTTTTTTCACAGAAAGTTTTTCTTTTGTTGTGAATGAGGAATTTCTTGGAATATGTTACCCAGTATCATCATTCTTATAAATTTGGGTCACTTGTGCAATTATATAATCCTTTAATTTCTGTCTCTCATATTAATCCTTTGTAAATGTGTTTCAAAGAGAGTTGTGTTATGAAATATATCAACAATATTTTCTTTCAAGTTTTTGAGTTGATCATTGTTATTATCAATGCAAAGATTATCCAATTAATCATTTTGCACTTCAAATTTACTCTCAATTCTTTCACATTTGTTGGAAATTGACTCAATACTTTCATTTGTCACTTTGCACCATTCAGTAAAGGTTCTGTCATTATTTCTTAATTCATTTATATTTGATGTTAATTCCTTTAATTCTTTGTCAAAATTGTTAAATTTAAAATCAAAATTGGGTTGAATATATCTAATTTCATTCATCATTTTCGTGGGAATTTCCTGTTCATCTTTCCCTTCTCCTTGGCTGTGAACTCCATAAGGTTTCTGGTCATATTTAACACACTTTCTGAGGCAGAAGGTCCCAATTTGAGAATCCTGTACCCTTGTGGTTAAGGCCTGTTCCAATTTTCTTTTCCTTTGTCCTTCCCCTGATTGTTTTTGGGACCTCTCTGTTTCTTATGAGGTCCTTTGGCCTTTTCTTTGAACTGTTCTGGAGCTGGTTGAGACTACTGACCCTTCTTTCTCCAAAGATGTGGTCATTCCCCATTCCTTCTTTTGGTCTATGGATAAAAGAATTTGGTTATTCAACCAATTCTTTATCTTTTTGACTTCTTCTTTTCAATACAATGGACTCCATACTCTTAAGAACTGTATGGTATTCTACTGACCCAGAAATCTCTTGATGTGTAAGTAAGAGCTCATTTCCCCCTGTCAAAGGCTTGGACATATTTCCCATTCTTCCTCCTTGGCTTCTATGTACCAGTTTTTGTACTTGTACTGATATATTTCTATGGCTTCCACTTGGAAGTGGCTCAACCCTTGAAATTTTACCTTGAATTAGCTCACGTTCAGGGTTAATGTCAAAGGTTTTTGGTAAAAACCTTTGGGAATGGGGGAAAATCTGTCATTCTTCAAATGTGTCTTTCTTGAGGAAGGCCTGAAAGGTCCAGCCCTGGTCTGTCCTCTTCCCTTTCCAGATCCATCTTGTTAGACTGAATATTTGTGTACATTTCTTTTATGAACCATTTTCACATTGCGTTAAGCAAAAATTAAGAATAAAGACAAAGAACACACACCTTTTGGTTGTTTTAGGATAAATCTTCTTTAAATGAAGTGCCTCTTTTAGAAATTTTCACTTCATTTCTGTCTTCAGATTCTGCTTCTGAATATTCTGGACTTTTAATATATCTCTTACTGAGTTTTTTACCAGCTGCAATATACTTGATCAAAGACACTAAAAAATTATAAGAGAAAAATTATTTCTTATACTTTTTTTTGAGATATTTTTGAAGATTTTTTATATTCAAAAATTAAAATTTTAATATTTTGAATCAAAAATCAATTCAGAGTAACTCAAAAAATAATTTTATAATTTTTTGGATGTGAAAATTCCACATGTAAAACAATATAAAATTGATTCAAATTACTCAATGAACAAGATTTTTGAGAAAATTCCAAAATTAAGGAAGAAAATATTGAATTAATATATCTTAGAGGTTATAAATATATTACTTAAGGGTACAAGGCTCAAAAACATGGTCAGGCCCCGGAATGTAACATGATTCTATGAGCATCTTGAAAATATTACTATTAATGAAGAGCACTATGACTATTCTTATGAAATATAATAAATACATTTATTATAACCACATTCAAATAATTAGTTACTTAATTATTTCTTTTACTTGCTATACACTACTAATCATTATAACAGCAAGCAGTAATTGTATACTAGAATCAATTACAAGTATTAAGAATAAAACTTCTTATTAAAATCATATACTATTATTTTGATTTATATTGATCTTTTTCAAGAATTATTGTAAGCACTCATTAATACTCCATTAATACCCTGAAAAGATTTGGAAGAGTGATTTGATGGATGAATTGTGTATTTAAAGGATCAAAATTAATTTATAACAGTAATACAACAATATAGCAGTTAAACGCTATTTGAAATAGTTTTATTTCTATGATTTCAGGTCTTTATGATTTATCTGGAAAGATTAAAAACACCTAATAAAATATCTAACTAATACTTACTTGTTGGTACTAATGGTATGATGGAATAATAAGATAATCCGGGAAAAAAAGTCAGAGGAGGCCTCTTTTAAGTCAATAACAGATCACAGACACATGAAATGGAGAAAACTGAAAATCCCATGAGTGAGAAACTAATTATCCTTTTTGGATTATTATTTACATCACTTTTTGTCTAGTAAGATTATCATAATTACTTGATTAAGTCATTTTGCATGACTACAAATCCATCTATGGTTACAAAATAAAGAAGTAACAACTGTCAAGATTATTTTGTTTCAAAATGAAAATCAATTTCTCAAAGCTATCAATTTTATTGGAAATTTCATTACAGATTGTATTTCTGTGAATTTTTGACAATTCAGTGTTTCACATGGAATCATCAAAAATGGACTGTATGTAAAGCTTTTAATTTGAATTATGAATTCATGATTCTTTTTTTAGATTTGATATTCCTTTTCCCATTGGCCCACAAATATTCAGAAAAATTCATTAATCATTTTACTTTTAATTAATTTTTGAAGCTTTCACCTTATTTCTTTGTAGAAAAGCAAATAGCACAGTAATATCTGGTTGCCATGAGGTAAATGCATGGATACTGGTACCAAAAGGGCTTTAAATAATCTTTTATAGTTTATCCATGGAGGATAATTAATGATTTACATGGTTACAAGAGTCAGAGTTGTTCATTACCTCCTTGTCACATCAAAAAAGCAGACTATTTGCTATTTTCTCATGATTTAATAGGATCTGAACTTGGTAACAAAGATCCCAAAAGGCTTGAATATACTAATTGGGCTATTATCAGCTATTGATCCAATTTCTATAGCTATCCATGCCTCAGAGGCGTCAGAAGCTGGGTACCCTGTCTCTCTTTGATGTCTTTTGTCCCCCTTAGCTATTTTCACATCAAAAAGAATAATTTAGGCTTCAAGACTGATACCCACTATGGGTGTATCAAACCTTTATGTAAGGTTACATTAATATTAAGTGCCACAAAGGTTAATAACACTATTCTTATTGTATATTTAACATGGGGTTTCTCACATTCCCCTCATTTTTGCATGAACTTGAGAAAAATAAAAAATTTCACAATTCTTTTATGTGGTAATGATGATGTGGTGTTGGAGTATTTTCCATATTACCACCTCATAAAGTTAATTTAAGATTATTCAGTCTTTGGAGCTACCCTAGAGGAAATTATGTGCTGAATCCAAATCTGGCCTTTAATCCATGGATTTACCTACTCACAAAATATTTCTTCAGTTTTTCTTAAATAAAAAATTATGAATTTTGGATATATGCATGACTTAGGGGTTGTTCAAAGTTAATAATTGATTTCAATATTAATTGTGGCTCATTTTGGTATTCAAAATATACCTCAAGGCTCACAGAGATAATTGGCTGTTTTGAGATGTCCTGAATTTTCAGACCAGAAGTAGAGTCTTTACTTGTTGAAGCTGATGAAAATTTGGGAGGCATTATTTTAATTGTTAGAGTGAAGATGAAGCTTAAGATGGGTTGTAAGTAATAATTTAATGTATTGAATTTACAAAAGCCAGATACATTTCAAACCTAAACCTAAAATAGAAGTTTTTCAAAATGCCTACCTTGAATAGTTTTGAAACAAAAACATTCAAAGTTAAATAATGCATAGTTTTTTTATTCAAAAAATGCAGTTTTCTCTTAAGCAATGTTTTGGCCAAAATATCAAATTAAAAAAGTTGTTTTGTGTTAAGTCAGAGAGGTCCTATTGAGTATTTTGTTTGTTCTTAGTGATTAAATATTTTCTGAGATTAAAAAAACCATATTATTTGATTTCCCCTCTGTGAATATAGAGCTAATTGATAGTTTGAGATCCTTCAAGATGAATAAAACCTCAAATTTTTGATGCAGGAATATAAATTGAGAAATATGGATTCTAATTCCTTCTATAAATTGGACAATACTATAATAATAAAATTCTAAAACTAATTCCTTACAAATTGATTATTAATTTTTACTAAAAAAGGAATTTTACTTATCTATATGATGCTGGAAATAAGAGTTGAATAATATTGGGGTTTGTATAATGTATCCAGAAGTATTTTGGATTGAAATTTACTGATTATTTCCTTTTTTATTCAAACCTTTTTGCAAGAATTCTCTTTGAGGAAGTGTCAAAGATAAAATGAAGTTTGATTTCTTATTTTAAATGAGCATATTTGTGGATCTATATAGACATTTTCAATTATTATAAAGTGGAAAATCAAATTTTCTGCATACCACATTCACAAAATTGTTTCAGAAAATGATAAAATCAATTTTATTTTCCCCCAAATTATTCAATAATAAATCTATTAAAATGGAAAGAAATTTACTTATGACTTTTTTATCTAATGACAAAAATGCTTTAGCTTCTCCAGTGAAGTTCTGTTATGGCTCTTGGTATAAAAAGGAAATGGTTTTATAGTTGGAATAAAGGCTAAACCTTTTTTGAGATACTTCACCTGATGGGAAAAGGAGCCATTAATGAAGAATGCTTAAGCTTAAATACCATACTCATAAACATTCTTCAACTTGTCATGAATATTATTGAAAAACAATTTCACAAATGAGAAAACAAAATGGCATGATCCAAGGATATTTAGGGGTTGAAAAAAACAATACCAATTTAGAAAGATCTATCAAAGTGTAAAATTAGATTTGTAAAAGGATAATATAAGGATTTCACTGTGTTGTTATTCATCGAAAAGATATGAAAAAGAGAAAAAGATTCATCTCCACTCAAAGGTCATATTTTTTCTGTGTTTGAAAAGAGTCCCTGAAATGAAAAAACATATCTTTAATGCAGTTTAAAATACAAAAACTCTTAGTATAGCTGAATTTAATTGAAGGTCAAACCTTGTTTTCTCTTTTGAAGATGAGTTGTGGTGTTACGTATTTCATTCATGTTTAAAATAATGAAAGCACTCTTTTATTAAATAGAAATTAATTAAACTTACATTCAATTTAAATATTCATATGAATGATTGGAAGAGGACAAATGAAATTTGGATTTACTTCAAGCTTATAGATGTTTTTTATTCATAGCTTAAAAGAGGGGAGGAGAAAAATTTGAAAAATAAATAAAAAAACTTTAATGGTCCTTTGGATTAATTTATTACTTTTCAAACAGAGAAAGATTTTTGAGATTTTTTGAACTGAACATCATGTCTCTTTCTGTTCTCAATTTTCAAAAATAATATGCTGACAGATCCTTAAAGCTCTCCACATAATTGTTCAATACTCATATTGGTTAATCCACCCTCCAAAAAAACCAAAAGTGGCTATAAGATGGGATCAATACACATTATGATTCAAAGATGAAAATTAAGAGTATTACTATATACCCTCAGTGATGAGCTCAAGTACATTGTGTACACATCAAGGCTTCAAAGATATCAAAACAGTTGCTTCATGGAATTTTGAGTGCTTATTTCCATATCAAAAATAATTCAAATCAGAATGAAATGGTAGTAGAATGAATTATTTGAGACATAATCTTCACTTCATTCATATGGTGAGAAAGTTCATCCAATTTAATAGGATTTCTTAATAAAGAGGAAGAATCTCATTGAAAAAAAGAGAGTTCAAAATTTTCTCCAAAATTGTTTCAAAATTTACAATTAGTCATTATTGATAAATAATTTCTAAAGAAAAATGAATTTCTTGTTTGGAAATTACTGGCTTTATATTTGAAGAACTTATTTTTCACTAAAAACCTTTCATAATTAAGGTTGAAATTTATCATATTGAGAAATTCGAACTTGATAAACACAATAGAGGGATTCAATAATTATTCATCAAGAATAATGGGGCTTTCTAAATAGCCTTAGAGCTGTTTTTATAGTTGTTAAAATGATTTTATATTTCTGTATAGAAAAATTGATTTTTGTAATTATTAATGTGATTTTAATTTACTCAAGACTAATTCTTAATTGAGAAACCTACTGGTTCTGATAATATATTTAATTCTACTGATGGAAGAAATAGAGAATTGGAAAACTCAAGTTGACATTTGGCTAAATTGAAGCAAATAAAGGAGTAGATGTATTGAAATTAAAAGTGAATTTAGGATGAGAAATTATCTTTCCTATACTTTTACTATGAAAAAAAAAACTAAAATTATTAAATATATAGATTTAATCTATTGGTAATTGCCACATCAATTGAAAGGAGGATGTAGTACCTTGTCCTTCTTACAGTAAGTTTAACTTTAAATATTCCTTTAAATCATTACTCTAAATTCTTCCACTGAGTAGCCGCTAATCTTTATTTAATAATTTTATGTAATGGGGAAGGGAAAATCAAATTTTCTAATAGTAAATAGGCAATTCAAAATTGAAAATTGAAATGAAAATCATCCAAAAAAGTCAAAAATGGATAAAGCTCCATGTTTATTGAAGCACAAATTCTTTTTATCAATTCCAGGACCTCTCATCTTGGAAAGAATAAATTTTCCTGTTGATAAAATACCATATTGAGAAAGATATCAAAAGATTAAATGGTTTTATTGAGATGGATTGAAATGAAAATGAAAGTATGTTGAAAACTTTCCTAAGATCTATGGTGATATTTAATTAAACATACATGCATTTATTCATGCTAGTTTTTTTCTTTAGGAAGAATATATAGAGCTGTGAGGATTCTCTGAACTTTTTCAAGGGAGCAGAAATTGGGTAATATCTTTTTTCAGCACCTGAAAGGTTTAATTTTTTGCCAATTTTGATAGCTTTATCTCAAAATCAGTCAGATTTATTAGGATTAGAAATTTACTCCCTTTTCAGGTAATGAGATTCAAATATACTTCTTAGCGAGATGCAACTCTAAAATGGAGTATTAGACGAGGGGAAAATATATTGGTAATTAGAAATATGAAGGAGCTCAAGCTCTGAGACTATTCAAAAAAAATAAACAAAAATTATCCTTACGCAAGTATCAATGAAAGCACAGATAGAAAATTCTCAAATAGAAGGATATGAGCTTCAATCCTCTGAATAAAAGCCAATATATCAATAGAATAATTTATAATTAATTTCAGCAGGGAATAAAAAATTGGTAACACTTTTTTCTGAATGATTAACTTTTTCTCAGCAATGTAAGAATTTTGCATGCCATATAAGGAGAGAGATATATCAACAATTTTAAATCAATCTTAAGAGATAGATTAAAACAGAGAATCAATGAGTAAGAAACAAGAAAAAATAGTTTTCATTACGGTTTCTATTCTGAGTACCTTAATATGTGAAAAAGTAGATAAATAGCAATAAAATGAATATTATAATGAGAACTCATGTTATTTAGGCCCATTTTAAAGTATTATTTGGAATTCATTTTAAAACCTGTTTGGAAAATATTCCTTACTCATTATAAAATTGTATTTATTTGAGCTTAAACTTTTATCAAAACTTTATTGAGGAAGCTTTAAAATTTATCTTGAAATTTCATTTCATTTTATTTATCAAAATAATTGATTCCCTTCTTAAGTTTTCTGTGGAAAATGTTTGGAAAAATATATCAACAAAATCAAATTGAACATCAATCCATTTTATTCATAATTATTGAGTAATATTGGAATTAAGAAAAGGAATATCAAGTGGAAAATACTTTAATTTATCAAAGAACTATAATTAACCATGATTAAGAAGTGCATTTTGTGGGTGGCTCTTTAAAAGTAGAATAACTTTCACCAGTCAGTAAAAGGAGCTTCATCAAGAAATAAAATATTTGAATGAGTTAGATAAATACATAATTACATAAGAGGAAATTATGAAATGTGAAATATGCTTGGGAATGTGCCTCAGTAGCTTTTCAAAGAAGAAAAGTGAGAAAATTAAAAGGAGTTTCTCATATGGACCAAGTATGAAAAAATTAATTTTCGAGATCTTGTTGCACTTTAATGTATCAAGAAAGTGATGGAAGATTCAGAAGCGATGGTATTTTCTCCTTGAAGCTGCGTTTTGAAGTCTCAGAATTACTGAAAGTCATTTTTTACAGAAACTACATAGTTTAAATTTCATACAATAGAATATTTCTAAAAAAAACCCCTTCAAGTTATTTCCAGTTGAGCCAAAGGATTTTCTTTATTTATTTCAAGGCTTTACTTAAGTAATATATTAAGCTGATAGAGATGTGTGAAATTATACTTATGGTTCTGGTTTTTATTCAGAGCTTTAAAGGGCTAATATGACAAAATAGCTATCTTTAACATTGAATAAAATTCATATTTATGATTTATTGGAATATCTCATATATCTATGATATTATCAGTGAAATAAACAAGGGTAGTCTGTCAATTACTATTTCTGAGTGGTGTTAATTCTCAATCAGAAACATTCATGATCTCTATCAAGAGTACAAAATAATAATTATTGATTAATGAGGCTCCTAGTATCATTCTTCTATTACCCCTTTAAAAAAACCCTTTTCCTTGAAGAATCAGTGTTATAAAAAATTTGGCTGTTCCATATTTTCTTAATAATTTCATCCTAAGGAGATGGACTCTCTGTGCTGCAGAAAAGTTGTGATCTATATCATCTGGCACTAATACAAAAGAATATTTGAGTGCCTCTAACTCAAACCCACTTTTTGTTCGAATAAGTGACGATCATGAGAAAAATGATGAGAAAAAAGTTTGCTCACAAAAGTTCAGCATCAAAATGCAGATGGTGACAATTTTTTTCAAGTTGGAATAAAAATGAATTGTTGGGGAAAGGAAATTAAAATAGGTGAATAAAAGAGAGCATTGAAAAGATGAGGGGTATAAGATTTTTCTATGAAGCTCTTGATAATATTACTATTAATTAAGAGATTGGTGACTTTCAAAATTTAATAAGATTAATTATTTTAACCAAAGATGAATTAATGATTTTTCAATTTTTTAATTTACTTTTTTTATAATACTAGCAATTATAACACTAATAAGTAAGTGTCTAATATAATCAATTGAAAGCATTTTTAATAATCAACTTCTTATTGGAAGAATATGGAATTACTTTAATTATTGATTATATTTTTTAAGATTAATTATTTAAAATTATTGAAAAAAACTATGTAATTTGGTGAAAAAATCTAAGAGCTTTGAAAAACACTCATTAATACTCTAAAGAGACAATTCAAGGATTTGGAAGAGCTATTTGAAAGATTATTTGTGGATTTGAAGAATCAAGTGTGGGTACAAAATAAGAAATGAAACAACTGTGATTGAAAGATATATAAAGTAGTAATATACTCTTATTTCCTGTTTTTTCTGGCTGATTTAAGTATTAAAAAAATTAATGATCATTTAAAAACAAACATGGAGAGTATATTAGTGATTTATTGATGGTAATAAATGATAATTATCAAAATTGGAAAAAAATAAACATTAGGCTTCCCTTAAGTCTGGAATAGCTCACAGAGGGGTAAAGAAGTGTTATCTTAAAGAAAAAAATATGTGATAAACCAATTACCTTATTTTTATTGATTATTACATTACATTTTGTCTTGTAGAATCATCATAATTACCTCATTATGTGATGTTGTACCAATCCCATTAATGGTTAAGAAATGATAAAGTCACAGCTGTGAATCCTTTCATGTTCAAAAGGAACACTTTTTCTAAAACTTATCAATTATATTGGGAGTTCAATCCCAGGTTGTGACCTCTGTGAATTTTTGAATATTCAGTGTCTCATGTGGAATCAAAAGAAATACTGCAATGAAAGCTTTGAATTAGAATTAGGAAGTCATAAATATCTTCAGTTTGAGCTCAAAATCACAAATTTCTCTATTAGTGCTTATTTTTTTATACTAATTCTTTAAGAATTGTATTTTTAATCGATTCTTCAAGTGTAAACTTATTTTCTATGTGGTTCAGGCTAAGATCATAATGATAGCCAGTTTCAATGTTTTGATTCCATAAATGAATAATTTCACAAAAATGTATTTGATTAATAATTTGTGGTTGATCCATTGTAAATTTTCAGTAATGGATGGTTCACGATTCCTCCTTTGAATATGAAAGTAGCTGCTTATTTGATATTTTCTCAACATTCAATAGGACTTGTCCTTAGGAGTAAATTTCCCAAAAGTTATTCATAGACTAATTATTTTATAATCAACCATATATAAATTCTTTGCACCTGAATAAAAAACAGAGGCCTCAAAAATTTGGGTATCCTGTCTTGTGTCCCCCTTTGATATTTCTATGTCAAAAAGAGTGATTCAGTATTGGTTTATCATCCCTTCATGTAAAGATATAGTAATTTTCAGATTCAAAAGCATGCATAAAACTGGCTACAGTGTATATTTTACATGGGAATATTCATAATCCCATGATTTTAGAATTGGAACACAGAAAAAAAACTTACACAAACCTTTCATTCGGTATTGATGAGTATGTGTTGAAGCATTTTACACTTTAGCTCCTCAAAGAGTGAATTTAAGCTCACAAAGCCAATTGAGCTACCCTAGGTGAATTTTTGTCCAGAATTCAAAACTGTTCTTGAATCCATAGGTTTGGTTAAGAAAATTATTCATCTTTTCTTTTGTTAAAAATGATGACTTATGGTATTTTCATATTCACAAATTCACTTAGGGTTCTTTGAAGTGTATTTGGGTATGGAGAATATACCTCAAGGCTCACAAGAAGAACTCTATTTATGAAGAAAATTTCAAGAACCAGAAAGTATATTACAAATCTCAACAGAAAGAATACAAAATGCACCATTAAGATTATCTCAGAAATTTAAAAGAACAAGCACATCATTCTTAGATAAAATTATTTACAATAACAATAATTTCAAGGATAATAGGACTAGATAGGATTAATTTCATCAATTAATTCTTGATTAAACTTGAAGAGCTTGATCCTAGATGGCTTATAAAGTCTTCCAAGGTATTTTTTGAGCCTTTGGGATATTACCACATATCCAAAAAGGTCACCAACAATATTAGAAGAAATATTTTAATAATAAGATTTGAAATTAAATCTTAAAAAAAATTAAAATAAGTAAAAATTCCATAAAAAGGCATAAATTCTTGATTATCTCAGAAACCAATGTATAAAAATGTGGATAGAATTACAAAATTTGATTTCCCATCCAAAAATACATATATAACTCTTTTATGTCATATCTGTAAACCCAATACTTATTGAGTAAGGGTGGGCCCTGATTGCAATCCATGCAGGTTTTCCCATGGATAAGGATTTTGGGATCTTGGAAGGGGAACAAATTTGAGGAAAAGAAATGTTTTTCCCAAAGGGAATGAGCACAGATCAAGAGTTATCTCCCCAAAGGGATCCCAAAATAACATTTTGGACATAAAATAGCCAAAAAAAGATATTACATAGAAAGCAAAGAATGGAAACCCTAGAGTAAACCAATCAAAACAAGAAAGGTTGTTAATAAAAAAGTATACAAAATAGAATTTTTTAACAAAAAAAATGAGGGAAAAAGGAGACAAAAAATGATTGGAGGGGAAAAAAATCCTGTGTGTCCTGCCCAATCCCTGAAGTTCTGGGAGGGTAGTGACTGGGCCCAAAAAAACATAAAAAAATGGATAGGGTTAAGGCCAAGGTGGGAAAAAATCCACAGGGCCCACCCTTATTATTTAGATACCTGTATATATGTACTTTTATGATCAGTGCATATATTCATGGTTTTTAGCTCATATCTTTTAAGATAACCATTATAAAGACTTTATTCAAAATCAAAGTTACTACTAAAGAAATTCAAGAAAAATTATATAAGCTTCATTTTTCAAGCTATAAAAGTTGTAAGAATAATAAGTAGAAATTGGTCAAAATAACAATACCAGTTGACCACTTGAAATTAAAAGTGATCCAAACTTAAAATAAAGTAGAAATTCAGTTTCTAATATCTAATATGTGAAAAATTATATAATTATTATCCTAATATTCAAGGTATAAGCTTATGAAATCATGGCTTGAAGTCTAAAATAGCAAATTTTGACAGAAAAGAGGATTTAAAAGAAAAATCATCAAAAATAGAATTTGAATTATGTAATCAAATCCTCTTGGCACCTTATTGAGGACATGTCAATTGGATATAAGTCACTCCCTGAGTTTTAGTAGCATGAAAAATTAAAAAGCTATTAATGGTTAAAGTTAAGGCTTAAAATTGATCATTTTTGATCTTTGAGTGTAATCTTAATTTAAGTTTAAAATGAAAATGAGAGATGAAACTTGTGGATATTGGTTTTTTATGCTTAAAACTACCTTGATAAATGAAATTGAGTCACATAAAAATCTTATTATGTCAGAAAATTAGAGTTACAGTGATAACTGTAAAATATGGTGTAATAATGATGCAATAATCACCAAAACTCATAATATTGATCAATTTAAGTGGATAACATTAGTACACATCTACTAGAAGAAAGGATGATTACTATATAAATACACCTTCTTCCTCTGTTTCCCCCTCAGAGTCATCAAATTCAATAAAACATGAAAGAAAAGGTAATACTCTTTATTCTTGATATATATAACTCTTAAATTATAAAAGACCAAATTTATCTCTTGTATTAATCACTATTTTTTCAAGTTCTTACATCAATATTTGATTTTTATTTTTTAAATTCTCTTAAATTCTCTAAATCCATGTAAAAATAGTAAAAATTTTATTTCTCTCTATTTTTTATTTTAACTACATTCTAAAAAGAGTTTAATTACTTTCTTAGAAATAAAATTAATCAAAATTATTATATTAAGTGCTTAAAGTAGTTTATTTTCCCTTATTATCATATTTTTCTCTATTACTATTCATTAATAATTTATTTAAAAATATATAACTTTGATATTGGTAATATTATGGTTATAAATTGTTTTTTATTATTAAATGACAATTCCTAATGCACTTATTATTTTTTTGTAAGAATAATGAATTTCCATAAATATATTAATTTATTAAATAATAACATATTTATTTCATTATATTATTTTATTCCATAACTATAAAAATGTCTCATTATTAGAATTGTTTTAATTTTATTATTCATTTCTATTAGGACATTCAGAGTACAATAAGTTAAATATTAGTAATTTTCACTTGTGGTTTCAAATTCAAACCTTAAATCTTTAGTCCATGTGTTTTTGGAAATGTATTGTTTGTATTTTGTTATTTCAATTGTACAGCTAGATTCTCTTTTCAGAAGGAAAGCCATAATTATAAGCTTTATTTAATAATGTTAATTTCAAATATTATGAACAATGTAAACAAAAGTGAGTCATCCTAATTTAAGTTTTTATGAACAATGTCCAATAGCTGATGATGAATCAAAGTAATAATTTTCTACAAAGACAATATATCATAAATCAAGAAAATCAATTCCCTTGATATTGAAGTACATCCCTTTTAACTGAAAAATAATATTCCTGTGATCTCAAAATTTAACTTTATTTGTCTATTTCATGTCATATATTTGTTATTCAAGGAATTCATTATAGAGTTCAAATTTGCCAAGTCAATGAAGTAAAAGGCTATATCTTCAAAATGGTCACGTTTGAAAGGGGACAGTATTGTGATTTTTTTTCAAAAATACCCTTCCATAATCATCCCTTGCCTCAGTAGAGTGTGCATGCCATTGGACCCAGTAGCCATTTTCCATGATATAGAAGACTCACGCAGTTCTAGTGGCTTAGTACCACCAAAAAAAACTCATTTATGGACAAATTAAACAATTTCTTCCAAGCTTGAAGTTAGTAAACCCTAAAAAATTTTCATTTTCAAATTTCATTCAATTTAAAGAATTCTATTTTTTCTGTTAAACTGTTAATAGTTTCAGAACTTGTCACTAATACATTCATTAATACATGGAAACTGTTCATAATTTGAATTACATACCAAAATCTCACCATTTGTTTTAGAAATTTCACAAACATTCAAGACACAATTTAGTCAATCTATTTGATTTGGTGGAACCTTTGCATGATTTCTTTTTGATATATCAAATTATCAATTGATAAGGGATGAAATAAACTCAACATTAATCACTATTTTTCATTATAAAGTTCTTATTAATCAAAGTCTCTAAGCTTCATAGAAATATGCATCTCACATATGCTCAATGAGGTCATCAAAATTTTTACCTCAAATTATTTTTACTGGTGTACTTAATATCATGACTCAAGATAATATTTAGTTTTATACAATGCAATAAAAAAATCCTGCTCAATCAAGTTCAAATTGATATTTTCCCCTCAATATCAAAATATTCTAAGGTGATATCTGTTTGAGATAGTGGTAAAGATGATGTCATGACTGATTCTCAAATCATGACATCACAAGAAGATTAAAAAGAATGATCATTTTCATATTCTAAAAATCCTTCTTCAAACCAAAATCACAACCCAGTGATCAATAAATTCTCCATTTTCATCATTCTACTCAATTACTTTCTCTTCATATCTTTATCTCAAACCCACTTTGATTCTTAATTCCACTATCACTCTATTCTTCGTGGTGCTTCATGTGTTCTTTTCTCTGTTGATTATCCTAAAAACTAACTGCTTATTAAGCCTTTGTAAAGCTCTACTAGTTACAGATCTATAATCATAACATATATCTCTTACCATAATATGATTGACATTGTAGACATTGTCGGTGCTTCATGCCTCAGTTTACTTACAGGTTATATTACTTACCCTTCTTATTCTTGTAGCTTCTATAAACACTTTCAGTATCTCAGATCCTATTGATATAATACTATGTAATAAATTGTATTTTAAGACTGTTGGTAAACTTTTCACTTATTTGTAGCCATATAGTACTTTAGCAGATACTGGTGCAGAAATATATTAAAGGTCTTTTGATCCTTTAGAAGCACAGAATTCATCTAACACCATATAGTCTGAATTCAGTTACTTCATTACAATAACATAGCCCCTTTCCAGGTACATGAAGAAGAGTTAGTGCCAATAGTCTTTGATATAAGAACTAATTGGCCCTTTGAAAATGAACAAATACGTTATTGTAATTTGTTTTGATAAGTATTTGCAAATGATGACAACAATAATCAAAAAACAGCAGACAAATATTCTTTGAACTTGCGGTGCAAAACACAGTTCCTTAATTATTCAGTGATTTAATAGATGATACTATCCACGCATGTGCAGTCAATGAAAGTTTCAAATTTCATGACCTGCAAAAGCTAATCAGCCAATCAATTTAAATAAAAAATTGTGGCAAATTCGGAATAATCACAACCACAAAGGATAATTGCGACTTTCAAACTCAGCTTTGCTTAAAGCTTTACTGGTTGTCCTCAGGGTAGACTTTAAGCTTCAATTATTACCTTTGCTTAATTTGTTCCGTGGATAAGAAATTACGTGAGCAATAAGAAAAGGTCTTCACAATACAGATCCGAGCCAAGTGTTTGTTGGGAACATGATTCTAACCCTGCGTTCTCAAAGCTGCGTTTTGTTGAATTCAAAAAGCAGTCAACAAGCTTTGGAGCCAGAGGATTTTTTGACATCACAATGAATTTCTTGTTTTTGAGACAAAATAGGGTCAAATATGTCTTTTAATGAGGAATTCTCTTGCTTCATGACTTTCATCATCTCTAGCAAATCGCCCGAAGTATTGTCTCTTTGTCCTTCGACGTTATTTGCTGCCACATACCGCAGAATATCGATAATAGATTGCTTTAGCATCGCCAGAGACTGGTTGAAATCAGTTTCACCTAAACAAAACAGTCAACTTTGGCTATACATGGACACGAATATATGTCTCGCAAATATAATCTAAACCTACAATTGTTACCACAGGTTTGCGAATTAAGCCAAACAGTTGCAAGGACGACAATTATTCTGCTTTTCCATTTCACTAAGAGATCTGGGCAAGTAGAAAAAAGGTCAACGATCAACTTGTTAGCGAGTTGTATAGTGATCCAGCTTGGCTGATTCGAATCGAGGTTTAGTAACGTTTCGCATAGAAATGGGAGAATGACCTGCAGGTAGAACTTGATATATCAGCGGCCTATGCGCAAAAACTATCCTGCTAACTGTGTATAAGTTAATTGACTAAAGTCAAGACCCACGCGGAGGTATCGTCCAATTGGATAACCCAGCATATGAACCATGTTGGACATACGAATGATAATAAAATCGTTAATTGAATTGGTATGCTTTTCCCGAGTTTTTCCAAAAGCCAAGACGTTAAAAACGGATTCTTCCATTAATTGATCATATCGATTGTAACGGGCTACCTGGTCTTGACGATTTTTCTGACTAGCCAGCCACTGACTCTCAATTAGCTTCAAGTTTGCTTCAAAGGTTGAGTTGAGCAAATCTAAGGTTTGTGGAATGTTGAGAAAACTGAAAGTGGTGGAAAAAAACTATAAAAATAAATCAACATATTGGCGAGGGCGGTTTGAAAAATGGTAAGTTGCTGGATGATTGAAATGCCTACACTTTGAAGCAGCGAATCAATACCAGTTCGACAAATAATTGGCGAAGGAGTATGCTCTAAAAGACTGATTGACATTTGTAAGCCCCTCAGCCGATATCGAGGCGTACTTTCTTCGAGCAAAGTGATGATTGGAGGTATGAGTAGCGGCCAGATTTCTTGCAAACCGAGTTTCTTGAGTGCACAATGAAATTAGGCTTTTTGTTGGTTGAAGTCAAATTAAGAGAGTTGATGATAATCTTACGTGATGTAATCGATTTAGTATGTCGCAAATTGAATTCCAAAACCCCATGCCCTCAAGTTTCCACGGTTGACTTTCATCAAAGGCGCTGGACGCAGGTCCAAAGAGATGCTCTTGTTCGTTTTGAACTCTTCTTCCAGTTGAGCTAACTTTGCGCGAAGAGCCGCCATCTTCTGTAAACAATGGTTTGATCTCATTAGTCAAAATCATGCTTGCAAGCTCCAAGTGCGAGTCCCATTGGGGACCAAGCTTATTATCGATGGTGCAAGGGAAATCCCATAAACGACCCAGAGTTTCTACAGCATGCAAAAGTACCGAAGGTGTCAGCCGAGCCAAAAGGAAACATGATGATGGAGGAGAGAGTGGCCTTCACGCTGAATCTTGTCCCTAGTGGCTTCCGTCAGACGCCATTCATCGTTAATGTAACCCGTAGAAAACCAGCGCGAAAGTCGATAAACCAACCTCCAACGTATCTCAAGCGTCAATTGGGCAAGCGCATGCTGGCATACATAATAATATTTTGACAACGCCTGGACTAAGACTGAAGCGAAAGCAATCGCTTGCGAGACGGAATCGACAGCGTTCGCCTTATTTTCGATGAGCTCATCGGTTTCGGGCAGCTCCTTGGGATTAAAGAAAAAATCTGAATCGATTTCCAATAAGGGTAACAAGCTATGAAGAAAGAAAAAAGACAATGAAATGATTTCATTATTGATCTCTTGCTCATTTTCAGTATTGACCGGGGTATTGCGAAAGCTCGTTTCGACTACACCTTCCAGGACATCAAGGTTGCTTTTTGATGGCTAGGAAAGCACTAATCAACAGAGGTTAGCAGACCGGGATCAATAGTTATCTTAAGATAGCCTCATCTTACCACAAGCGATCCACTATCGAATAAATCCTTGAGCTGGTCGTAAACAAATTGTGTGCTGTAAATGCGTTCCGTCATCCTTGCTCGGCTGCAGGCTCGGGCAACTCCAACAAATTAAAGCGGCCTGAATCGCTCGCCCGGGGACTAGGGCGGTTGGCGGGGCTTGTCCAGCCTTGTTTTTTTTTTCGCATACCGCACTAAGTCTTTTGAGGGCTTTTCCACTTTCTACCATTCCAAACCCACTCAAATTTTACAGTCAAACTAATTTCTTTAAAAAAACAAAACTTGCCTCTCCAAGTACCTCCTCATAAAATACCAGACTTTGATAATGAGCCTTAGCCCAGCTCAAGGAGAAATGGATATGGATGTTTTTACTGTGAATGCAAATGTCACAACCATGGCAATTCACCTCCTTGGATCCCCATATGGCATATCAAGCCACAGTTCTTTTATGGCCAATTGGCCATATCCATCACCAGTGGCCAATATGGCTATGTCATCATCTTATGGACCATTTATGGCCATTTGTGTTTTGGGGCCTTCATGGCCCTTCACCTCAATCCAGAACCCATAGCGGCAATTTATGCCCAAATGGGTATTTCTGGTCATTTCCCTCAAAGCCAGGGGAAATGGCTTAAATGGCTGTTTTTGGCCATTTGGGCTCATAATGCGCATTTGCGCATTTTTGCGCACTTTGACGCAAAGTGTCCAAAAGACACTTTCCCGCCTTTTGGGCCAGTTTTTGGCTCAGAACCCAAAAGTGGCCAAAAACCCCAAAGGGCCCAGAAACACCTTTCCAAGCTCTGAAGCCATCACATCCATCCTTTTCCCCTCTGCCTTTCCATCTCAAGACCTTTGGACGTAATCTTCTTGCCAATGAACCAATATGCCATAAATGATGTTATATATCATTGTGCATCATTTTTCAACAGAAATTCAATGGTGGAAATATCAAATGGTCATTTCAACATTCCAACATCTCATCACTTCATCAAGGCACCCAATCATTCAGAGGAATCATCAAGGCTCAAGAGCAAGTGTTTCAGTGTCAAAGACCAATCACGCCATCAAGGTGTCATTGGATAATTTCATTCACAGTATTCCTCCAAGGCAATACTGTTTAACCATTCCCAAGAGATTCAAGAGGCAGTTCATTAATTCAGTTGTCAAGTGTCAAAGCTCCACTCAATCCATCTTGGCAACCATATTAATTTCAATACAGTCTGGATCCATCAAGAACTGTATTTCATTTTCAAGCATGGGAAATTCATTCAACCCAATTCAATTTCAATATTAGCCAGCTGTATCAATTCCCAAAACAATCAATACAGCCTCAAGGATCAATACAGATCAGTTTTCAGCCTGAAGAACTCAAGCTCTCAACTTTTCACATATACCGGCTACCCTTTCCACCCTGGGGGGTTTTTCCCCAGTTAATTAATATACTTTGATTTTATTTTATCTTTATTTTCTTTTCATTTTAGTTAAGCAAATACTGATATTATTAAGTCAGTCATTTAGCACTTTTCTCTTTCTCTTTCTTTGCCTGTCAATGGATATTTGGTGGTCATATCCTTACTAATTCCATTATTCATTTTTTGCAGGTTGAAACAGTGATTAAGGACTCACTTGGTTGGCTCTTTGGCCATTTGGCTTCCCTTTCCTCTTTTGCATCTCATCTTGTACCTGCATATCTTTTAGAGGAATTCATTCTTATTATTTTATTTCTTTATCCTTTTGGAGTCTTCCAAGTGAGTTCCCTGATTGCTGAGTGCCAGGCCACTCTTGTATTTCTGTCCAAGAGCCCCTGTGACATTATATTAATTAACTCATAATTTCTTTTTCATTCTTTTCATTCTTTCTTTATAATTTCATTCACTCATTTCATCGAAATTATGATTCTGTTACGCTTATGAACTTAATGATTCATCGTCACCTCTCAATTTTCTTTCATTCATTCTTCATTTTGAAAATTGAAAGCTGACCCATTTTTATTTTTTTTATTCTTTTTAAAATCTTTTGCAAATCATCAATTTTCATTTCATTCATAATTCAGGCGTCATCTTGATTTTCTTTGATTTTCAAATTTTTCATCAAGATATTCAGACACGTTATTCACATCAAGATTCATAATTGATTCATTCTTCAAGAATTTTGGTTTTTAAAGAATAATTAACTTGATTTTGATTGATTGATTGATTTGAAATATTTGATATTGACCTCAAGAAAATTGATTGACCTGAAGATTTCATTGATTTTGCTGATTTTTCACATCAAGAATTTTGACATAAATTGCTTTTTCTTCAAGATTTCAGTTGATTGATTGATTTTTGATTGATTGATTTATTGACTTGAAGATCTTATTTTGATTTGATTCATTGATTTACTTCAAGACATTGATTTGATTTTGACTTCAAGACTTCATTTGGTTTTGATCTATTGACGTACTTGAAGATTTTCATTTTGATTCATTAATTTTCCTCAAGATTTGATTGTTGACTCTTTTCACTTCAAGCAAATTTTGTTTTAATTCATTTATTTCAATTTTATTCCTGAAATCATGCCTGTTCAACATTCACCTCCGGCAAGACAGACAAGATCTCAGGCCAGAGCTCAAGCTGTTCTCACTCCAACTCCAAGAGCTCCTCTAGATGGCACCCCAGCAGTTCCTCAACTGAGGGCCCCACATGGAAGGAGCAGCACCATCCAGGAAGGAAGGAAGAGGGCCTAGAAGATCAAGTTCATTTTCAGGAGTAGTTGGCGGATTTCCAGGAACTTCAAGGACTATTTTCAAAGGTCCAGGTGAAGATGGTGAAGAGGAGGAGGAGAATTCTGTGGAAGAGGAAGAGTCTGATGGTACTGAAGGTGCTCCTGCTCCGGTGGAAGCATCAAAAGGTACTGGAGGACCAACTCTAGCCCAGTCTAATCAGCCTGTCTCTCATCAGTCTGAACCATCTCTATTGGCCATCATGCAGCAAATGACTCAGATTATGGCCAATCTTCTGAAGCATCAAGACCACCAGCCTTCAAGACTCCATCTATGAAGGCACCGGAATGCTTTGATGGGACACAGCCCTTCAAAGTTAGAAGCTTTATTCAGTCTTGCCAATTGATTTTTCATAATGATCCGGCAAACTTCGCTCAAGACAGAAAGAAGGTCCTTTATGCCACTTCATTTCTCATTGGCAGGGCTGCAAAATGGATTGAGCCTTATCTTTCCAATCTCACCAATCAAGACTCAAATTACCTTCTCAATTCTTGGCTTTTATTTGAATCTCAGCTCTTCACTCTATTTGGTGACCCGAATGAAGTCAGAAAAGCAGAAGCTGAGTTGGATTCTTTAAGAATGAAAGAAGGTGGGCATGTATCCTTATACATTGCTGATTTCAGAAGCTTAGTCTCAAGAATCGGGGATTGGGGTGAAAGAGCTCTCATCCATCATTTAAGGAAGGGATTGCCATCCAGGATTTTGGATCAGTTGGCCTCCCATCCTTCAAGAATTGACTCTTCAAGACTTAATGGATGTTACCCTGAAACTCAATACCAGGTACCATGAGAGGCAAAATGAAAAAGAGTCATCATCAAGAGAAGAAGGCAGAAGCCTCAAAGTCAAGTCTCTCTCATCCTCAAAATTCTTCAAGCTCAAGTCATAAGAAGAAGAAGAATTTTCAGAAGAGGGACAAGCCCCATTCTTCTTTATTGAATAAAGATTTAAAGCTCATGAACTCTGAAAAAGAAAGAAGAATCAAGGAGGGTCTTTGTACCTATTGTGGTGGGAAGCATAGTCTTGAGTCCTGTTTCAAAAGGCCTCAAAATAAGCTTACCCAACTGTCAGGCAAAATTCCCAGCCAGGAAAAAGCCTGAGTGAAGATCATGTTGTGTTCAATGGTTTTCACAGTTTTCCATCCAGAGCACAATTGTGCATTCTGAATACTGGTGTCAAGAATTCTCTTAAATTCTTTGTTTTTTCTTCTCTTTCTTATGTTTTTTACAGTATTCTCATTGATTCTGGTGCTACCAACTCATTTATTGCAAAGCAGTTTGTTCACAAGTATTCATTGACTACATCAGAACTTCCAGAGAAGATTCCCCTCATCATTGTAGACTCCTCTGAGTCTCCTTCTTTATTTTTGACTCACCATACTAAATATATGGTTGAGCTCCCTTCCTTCCCAAGCTTTCAATGGGACTTTTTAGTCATTGATACTCCCAAGGGAGAAGACCTCATATTGGGCTTTGACTTTCTTAATCATTTTAATCCGTTTATTGATTGGAGGCAAGGATTGATCACCTTTAATTCTGATCATAAGGACTATAATGATCCTTCAATTCCTTTTAGTAATGACTTTTCTTCTGCCAAATCCTGTGCAGCTCTGGTTGGTGATTCTAGAACACCATCATTTCCGTCTTCTGTCCATATTCCTTCCCTTAATTCCCATCAGTAATTACTATCATCTAGAGATGAAGTCTTCAAAGAGATTCAAGATGTTGGAGAAGATAATTCTGTATCTTCACTTCATCTCTTCTTTGGGAATATAGACCTTCCGCCTTCATCTTATCATGACTCCCTGGAGGAGTTGTGGGATGAAGAGGAAGAGCCAGAAGAAATAGAAACTGTGATGAAGGTTGTTCCTTCTGTTTATCACCAATACTTGGATGTATTTTCCAAGGTGAAAGCAGAGAAACTTCCTCCTCACCGCGCCTGTGATCATCATATTGAGCTGGAGGGGTCTCTACCTCCAGTTGGGGTGATCTACTCTTTATCAAACTAAGAGTTAGATACACTCAGGGCCTACATTTCAGAGAATGTAGAGAAAGGTTTCATCTGGCCAAGCTCCTCTTCTACAGGAGCACCTGTTCTTTTTGTCACAAAGAAAGATGGTGGCCTCCGTTTGTGTGTTGATTACCGCAAACTCAATGCTGTTACTAGGAAGAACAAGTATCCTGTTCCTCCTATGAATCAGCTTCTCACTGTTTTCAATGGTTCTTCTATCTTCTCCAAGATTGATTTGCGTGGTGCATATAACCTGCTCAGAATCAAGGAAGGTGATGAAAATTTGACTTGTTTTAGAACCAAATATGGTAGTTATAAGTACTTGGTTAAGCCATTTGGGCTTACCAATGCTCCTGCTTCTTTTCAAAATCTTGTCAATGATATTTTTTATGATCTTCTTGATGTTTATGTTGTGGTTTATTTGGATGACATTATGGTCTTTTCCAAATCTGAGGAAGAACATGTCACTCATGTGTCCACTGTTCTTTCCAGACTCAGAGCCAATAACCTCTTTGCTAAGGCGTCCAAATGCCTATTCCATGTTTCTAGTGTAGAGTATTTAGGTTATGTTGTTTCTTCTGAAGGCCTCAAGATGGACCAAGCAAAAGTCCAGCAAATTCTCAATTGGCCACCTCCAAGAAACCTCAAGGCTCTTCAATCATTCCTTGGCTTTGCCAATTTCTACCGCCGTTTCATCAAGAATTATTCAAAGAAAATTAGTTCACTCACAAGTTTCCTCAAGAAAGATTCCCGTTTTCCCCTCAATGAGGAAGCTCTTAGACAGTTTCATCAACTCAAAGAGGCATTCACCACTGCTCCAATCCTTTCTCATTTCAATCCTTCTCTACCCACCATTGTAGAGACCGATGCATCAGATTATGCCTTGGGTGCTGTACTGAGTCAGGAAAACATCCCATTGCATTTGATAGCCGCAAGCTCCTCCCAGCTGAGCTCAATTATGAGACTCATGACAAGGATCTCCTTGGCATAGTCTGGGCTCTCAAGCGCTGGAGAGCTTTGCTTCTTTCTATTTCTTCCCCTTTTGAAGTTCTCACCAATCATTCATCTCTTCAATATTTTATGTCTTCCAAGATTCTCACTTGCCGTCAAGCCCGCTGGGCTAAATTTTTATCTGAATTCCATTTCTCAATCACTTACCGCCCTGGCCGCTTGGCCACCCTTCCAGATGCCTTGTCACATTGGGACGATGTTTACCCGGAGAGGGGGGAGGATTTCATCAGCAAGAATCCAATGAACTATCAGAAGATAATCAAGCAAGATGAAATTCAGGCCTCAAAGTTTTTTGCAGTCAAGGTGGACTCATTTTCAAATTTGATTTATTCAATTCAGAAGGCAGTGTGGCAAGATCCTCAATATAGAAGTGTCCTTGAAGATTTGGGTAGAGGTAAATCTGTCCAAGATTATTCTCTTGATTCCTCTTCCAAACTTCTCCTTTTCAAAGATCGGGTGGTGGTCCCAAATGACCCCACAATTCAACTCAATATACTTCAAAAGCAGCATGACTCTCCTCTAGCTGGACACCCTGGCCAAGAGAAGACTCTCAAGCTTGTCAAGCGGGATTTCCACTGGTCTGGCATGACTCAATTTATCAAGGATTATGTATCATCCTGTCAACAGTGTTCAAGAAACAAAAAATATTCATTACAAGAAGCTTGGACTCCTCAAGCCTCTTCCAATTCCAAGTGGTCCTTGGATTTGTCTTTCAATGGATTTCATCACTCAACTGCCACTGTCCAATTCCTTTGACTCAATCCTTGTCATAGTGGACAGATTCTCAAAAATGGCGGTTTTTATTCCAACAATAGCTTCAATCACTTCATTAGATTTGGCCCATTTATTCATCAAGAATATTTTCTCAAAGCATGGCCTTCCTTCAAGCATTGTTAGTGATCGAGGTTCTCTTTTTGTTTCTTCCTTTTGGACCAACCTTTGTCAGCAGCTCAAGATTTCAAGAGACTTGTCAACTGCTTATCATCCAGAAACTGATGGACAGACAGAGAGGGTAAATCAGATACTAGAACAGTACCTTTGGATGTATTTCAGTTATCATCAAGATGATTGGAACACCTGGCTCCCTCTGGCTGAATTTTCCTACAATAACTCTGACCACTCTTCAACAAAACAATCACCGTTTTTCACTGTTTATGGAAGAGATCCTTATTTTGACTCAGTTCACATCACTCAAGATACTCCGGCTGGAAAGTTATCAACAAAAATCCAATCAGTACAGAAAGATGTCAAGAGAGAACTTGAAGTTGCCATAAACAGGTTTAAGAGGTATGCAGATAAAAGTAGAGCAAGTCCATCTGTTTTCAATCCCGGTGACATGGTATGGCTTTCTTCCAAGAACATCAAATCAACCAGACCCACCAAAAAGCTGTCTGAAAGATGGCTAGGTCCTTTTCCAATCTTGAAGAAAGTCAGTACTCATGCCTACCACCTCAAGCTCCCATCTCAATGGAAGTCCATCCACCCAGTTTTCCATATTTCCCTTTTGGAACCAGTCAAGACGTCAACAATCCCAAATCGGCATCAAGAGCCTCCTCCTCCAATAATCATTGAAGAAGAAGAAGAAGAATGGGAAGTCTCTCAAATACTGGACTCAAAGATCAAGAGAGGAAAATTATGGTATTTGGTGGAATGGAAAGGTTTCAGTCAAGACCCAGAAAGATCCACTTGGGAACCAACTGAAAACCTCAAGAATTGTCCTGAACTCGTCAAAGATTTTCATTCATTATATCCTGACAAGACAGGACCCAATTCTTCAAGAGCTTGATTTTTTATGGTGCTTGGTGGGGAGAGGAATTACCAAAAGTAAGTCCCACTCCTGGTATGCACCTTTAGGGGTATTCTACTCTTTTGTTGTAAGCATCACCTTGGCCACTCTGTGAGCACTTTGCAATTTTGGACACAGATCTTTGGCATGGCTTTCAACTTCATTTCCAATCTTATGGCCATTTTCACTTGGGACAATGGGCCATTCACTTTTCAATTCATTTCCAAGATTCCAAATTCAAATTCATTCCTTCAGCATTTTTGTTTTTATTTTTATGGCACTGGCGGGAGTGGTAACTACTAAACGTAAGTTCCTCTCCTGGTGTGCACTTCCCTGAGGGGTCTACAATCTTGTCAAAACATCACCTTGGTCACTTTGTGAGCACCTGGCATCAAATTTCTCTTTCCAGGTCCTTGGCCAATTTCAAAATCAGTTATCAACCTCCGTGATACAGATTGGAACCTCCTCAAGATTCAATTCATTTTTCTCTTTTCTTTTCTTTTCATTTTCATTCTTTATTTTTATTTCATTTTCATGTTAAATTTTCTTTATCACGTCAAAAACTTTCATTCATTTTGAAATTCAATTCAAATCATGAAGCCAATGTCAAAAGAAGATCAAGCAAGTCCTGCATCAAATGTCAAATTTTTAATATCAGTTTTGAAATTTTTAATGTTAATCAGCCCTCTTGAATCACTCTCTCAAAATCTTTCCAATAGCCTCAACAGGCTTCACCTTGTATTGGTGCTCAGGAGCTCACCATTCCAAGGTGGGGGGTACTGTCACAACCATGGCAATTCACCTCCTTGGATCCCCATATGGCATATCAAGCCACAGTTCTTTTATGGCCAATTGGCCCTATCCATCACCAGTGGCCAATATGGCCACGTCATCACCTTATGGACCATTTATGGCCATTTGTGTTTTGGGGCCTTCATGGCCCTTCACCTCAATCCAGAACCCATAGTGGCAATTTATGCCCAAATGGGTATTTCTGGTCATTTCCCTCAAAACCAGGGGAAATGGCCCAAATGGCTGTTTTTGGCCATTTGGCCTCATAATACGCATTTGTGCATTTTGTGCACTTTGACGCAAAGTGTCCAAAAGACACTTTCCCGCCTTTTGGGCCAGTTTTTGGCTCAGAACCCAAAAGTGGCCAAAAACCCCAAAGGGCCCAGAAACACCTTTCCAAGCTCTGAAGCCATCACATCCATCCTTTTCCCCTCTGCCTTTCCATCTCAAGACCTTTGGACGTAATCTTCTTGCCAATGAACCAATATGCCATAAATGATGTTATATATCATTGTGCATCATTTTTCAACAGAAATTCAATGGTGGCAATATCAAATGGTCATTTCAACATTCCAACATCTCATCACGTCATCAAGGCACCCAATCATTCAGAGGAATCATCAAGGCTCAAGAGCAAGTGTTTCAGCGTCAAAGACCAATGACACCATCAAGCAGTCATTGGTTATTCTCACTCCAAGTATTCCTTCCAAGGGAATACTGTCAATTCATTCTCAAGGTGTATTCAAGAGGCAGTGCCAAAACAAGTTGTCAAGTGTCAAAGCTCCACTCCATCCGTCTTGGCAACCATATTCATTTCAATACAGTCTGGATCCATCAAGAACTGTATTTCATTTTCAAGCATGGGAAATTCATTCAACCCAATTCAATTTCAATATTAGCCAGCTGTATCAATTCCCAAAACAATCAATACAGTCTCAAGGATCAATACAGATCAGTTTTCAGCCTGAAGAACTCAAGCTCTCAACTTTTCACATATACCGGCTACCCTTTCCACCCTGGGGGGTTTTTCCCCAGTTAATTAATATACTTTGATTTTATTTTATCTTTATTTTCTTTTCATTTTAGTTAAGCAAATACTGATATTATTAAGTCAGTCATTTAGCACTTTTCTCTTTCTCTTTCTTTGCCTGTCAATGGATATTTGGTGGTCATATCCTTACTAATTCCATTATTCATTTTTTGCATGTTGAAACAGTGATTAAGGACTCACTTGGTTGGCTCTTTGGCCATTTGGCTTCCCTTTCCTCTTTTGCATCTCATCTTGTACCTGCATATCTTTTAGAGGAATTCATTCTTATTATTTTATTTCTTTATCCTTTTGGAGTCTTCCAAGTGAGTTTGCTGATTGCTGAGTGCCAGGCCACTCTTGTATTTCTGTCCAAGAGCCCCTGTGACAGCAAACAATACAGATGACTACTCCAAAAGAATGTTTTAAATGCTTTCCAACATGTCAAAAAGGCTAAACTCATTAGCAAAAAATATTAAAAACATTAAAAAAATGAAAAAAAAGTAACTGAAAAAGAAAATAATAATAAAGTGCCAGCCACCCGACCAGCTAACCAACAAAATATTATTAACCGATTAATAGCAGAAAATGAAGAGTTAAGAAGAAAAATACAGTAATTAGCACCACCCAATAAAACCATTAACCTCTTTAAAAGAGGAAACGTGCTGATCAGAGCCAACAATGAAAATGATAAACCATTTCAACAAGAAAACACAGAACAAATTGCACATAAAGTAATAAAGGCATTGGAGTAATTTAACACTACCGTTAATGGAACACCAATAGAAATCAAATCTGTTTTCAGATACTCCTCAGGAGATGTTAGATTCTTTACTAAAGAAAGAGCTCAAGCAAGATGGTTATTAGATAATAGACATTTATGGACTCACCTAGCTGATCCATTATTCACAACAACACAGGCTTTATTCCCCATCTTAGTAAATTCAGTCCCAGTTCATTTTGATATTGATGATGACTCCTCTATTGAATACTTTTGCAAAGAACATGATATACCCAGAGAAAAATTAAAAAAATAAGATGGATAGGAAATCCAGAAGATCAGAAGAAAATACATGGTTCATTTATCATGTATATGACAGATAAAGATTTAGCAGGTAATATCATTAGAGGGTATCTATCATACAGGAAAGCCCACTTGAAAATGACAGTATTTCAAACATCCCCCCCACAGTGTTTTAATTATTTGGAAGTAGGCCATATTGCACATATGTGTAAGAATAAACCTACATGTGCAAAATGCGGTAAAAACCACAACACCAGAGAATGTCAGTTTGAACAGTTAGATCATAATTGTGTAAGATGTGTAAATGCAGACCTAGACAAAGAAAAACCTATCAATTTGATGGAGGATAAATATTTCCATACTGCCTTCAGCAGTAAATGCCCTATTAAGCAAGCTGAGCTAGCTAAGGCTAGCTTAGCTAGATGCTTACGAAAAAGGGCAAATAAAGCCCACCAAACCAAAGGATAAGAATTTGAGTCAGGTACTCAGACACTAGAATTACACTAATCCCAACTCATATGTACAATAACTTATCAATCCTTCAAATGAACTGCTATAATTGAAAAGACAAAATTTTAAGTCTCCTAAATTAAGAACAACCACATTTTACATTATTAATCCAAGAACCATGGATATATAATCATGATCTCATGCCACCAATCCATCAGGCTTGGAGGAGAATCTCACCAATTACTAAACCTAACTAAAGAGACAAAAAACCAAGAACCTGTATATGTTAGAAACTTTGTACCATCAAGATATATAGAAATACATGAATATAAATCCAGACTTCTCACATCAATTAAACTTACTCTAGACAAAAATGGACCCAAAAATCTAATCACATTGATATCACTCTATAACCCACCAAACACATATGAAGTTATAGATATACTAGAGAATATCTTACAACATTGCAACACAAGGAAATTTCCTTTCATAATTGCAATGGATGCAAACCTTCACCATCAACTATGGAATCCAAAAGGATATAATCACATACACCCAAGAGCAAAAGACCTAATAAAAGTATGTGGAAAAAAAGTATTTACATTAACATCACCAAAAGGTACCCCAACATATAGAGGCAAAACAGGACAGCAACAACAATAGACCTCACATCGTCGAACTTACCAGAAACAAAAATAATCTGTAGTCATGAGGTCCAATCAGAAAATCATTCATCAGATCATCAACCTATTATAACTAAACTCAACATAACAAGAGAAAACTTAAAGATCAAAGAATCACACACTAGTATGGTATTAGAGAGATTAGATAGAGATAAGTTAATTAAATGAGGCAGATTAAAATAGACAAACCATTACAATGTTCACAAGAAGTAAATACCATTGCAATTGACTCAGAGGCTAATGACATCTGTGATATTTTATGTAGTTAATATATACGACAAGGTAAGTTAGTAAATTCAAATAAAAAACAAAAGACTGGTGGAATAAAAGATAGCTGAATCCAATTATGGAAGAAAGAAATAGAGCAAGACAATGGTTACTCACTACAAGGTCAGTAAAGGCAATGAACTGTTACCAAGAATGGAAACTTACTTTCAGAAAGAAGGTTTCAGAGTTAAAAAGAAAACGCTGGAGAAGTTTTTTGGTGTCAGAAGGGACAAACCATGCATTCCAAGAATTTAATTTTACTAAACACAAGGCTTCATGTGACGTAGCACCACTAAAAAAACAGATGGCAGATTAACAACAAATAAGGAAGAACCAACTGAACGGTTATTCAAAATGTTTTCTCAAGCAGGTGAACCAATAAGCTTAGAAAATATACAGCATGAAAGTCTATTATCACTTTTTAGCTTTAGAGAAATAACTACACACAAAATCATGACTAATATTCAATCACTTCCAAATAAGAAGGCATCAGGACCTGACAAAGTTCCAAATGAAATTGTAAAGATAGCAGGCAAAAAACTAACCAAGCCACTGAAACAACTATTCAATAGTTTCTTAAGTTTAGGCCACTTCCCACAATGTTGGAAATTAGGAACAACCTTAATTGTACAAAAAGCCAATAAAGAAGATTATTCAGATCCCTCAGCTTATAGACCAATTGCATTACTAAGTACCATTGGAAAGTTATTTGAAAGGATAATTAATAAACAAATCATGTACTGGCCATACAAATCAGATTCAATTTAAGAAGGAAATTTTGGAGGTAGACAAGGGAGAAATATAGATTAAGCATTACTCACTCTAGACCTATGGATTAAAGATAAATGGAGAAAAAACAAAACAGTAATAGGTATATTCCTTGATGTAAAATCAGCCTACCCAGAAGTAAATCAAGAATACTTAATTCATACCCTTAAAAAAAGAAAGCCCCCGATTATATAATAACATTGATAAATTATTTCATGAAAAATAGAAAGATGATTATACTTCTCCCATGATCACACTAGACAAAGGACTTCCTCAAGGATCACCACTTTCAGTAACACTCTATTTATTATACAATTCAGAGTTATTAAATCAGAATAGAATAAGTAAAGATGCAAATACAATATCAATAGGATATATAGATGATGTTACTCACTTGGTGGCAGAAGACTCAATAGATGTAGCAATGGAGAATATAAAATCAATAACAGACCAAACACTTGATTGGGGTTTGAAAACAGGATCAATTTTTGATAAGAAAAAGTCTAATTTAATGATCTTTAGCCCCAATAAAGTAACTCAAAGGGAATTTCATTTTGGAGAAATGAAACTTACATCAGTAAATGGTAAAACTTTTTTAGGAATATTAATCGACTCAAAACTTACCTAAAATAATCACTTGGATCAGTTAAATCAGAAGTCAGGAGGTACATTATCACAAATAAACAGGATAACAAACAAATACTTCTCCTTAAGCACCAACAATACTAGGTTACTGATAAACACAGTTCTATACCCTAGAATCCTCTTTGGTAGCATAATTTGGTGGAATGTAAGTAATGATAAAAACATAAGAAAAATCATGAAGTTAATATTAAACAAATCAGAAATACTAATTATAGGAGCACAAAAAAAAGCACTCTGATTAGTTTCTTAAAATGGGATAGTGGACTAAATTCATTAAACACGCACACAAGACAATAGCAAAATTAAGCACAAAAGAAAAACAACATCCAAAAAAACCCCTAATAAGCAAAGACTTAACAACAGCTGGGAAAAAAAATCACCCATCAGCAATACACAAATTATTAGAGCAAGACAATCTTACCAACATGCTATGCACCCAACTTGAGGAAATCAGCACATATGCAGTACCACCATGGAGTATACCATTGGGATTATTTAACATTGAAAATGGTAAAGACCCAGCAAAAGAAGCGGTTTCAGAAACATTGGATAAAGAGGGACCCAAAACATTAGCAATATTTACAGATGGTTCAGATATCCCAGACAAAGGAGAAAGAGCAGCAGCAATAATACTCAACAACGATATGGTAATGAAACAGAACATACCAAAAGAAACCCAAATATCAAATTATGAAACTGAGATAATAGGTCTTTCCTTAGCAGTTGAATAAGCAACAAGGGAAATTTATAGACATTGGGTTGCTGCAGAAGATATAGAGAAGATTTTCATATTTTGTGACAATAAAGGGGCACTAAGAAGAGTATCAGATCCGACAGTTGCAGAACCAGCTCAATACTTATATTTGAAAGAACATCAAGAGTACAAAACATTAATAAATCTAGTACCAACATACCTTTGGTGGTGCCCAGGTCATTCCGTAATAGAAGGGAATGATAAAGCAGATAAAGCGGCTGAAGAGGAAGCAGCCGATATAGCAACAAAGAAAAAACAAGTAAAACAGAGCTTATCAAAAATAATGCAAAAGATAAAAACTAAAATCAAGATGGTCTATTCTAGAGAAGAAAAAATAGAATTAAATTCAAAACCAATCCAAAGATATTAGCAAAAGAATTAAACAAAATTAGAAAAAGCACAGACCTCAATTATTTATCAACTGAGATTGGGAAACTCAGAACTCAAAAATCACTTATTCCAAATCAAGATATGTAATTACCCACTATGTGAAAAATGTCAAAGATCAGAAACAGTCAGGCAATTTTTAACATTTTGCAAAAATATAAATCCCAAAGAAAAAGAATGAAAGTAGATTTAAAAAGATAAAAAATTATCTATAAAAAAATAACTTATCAAGACTATTAGACATACCTTTTGCAATACTGCATACAATACAATATATAGAATCAAGTAATAGATTTAACTACTATTGTAAATATAGAGAATCTAAGTTATGATACCACAGGAAGAAAATCAAAAAAAAAGATATCAAAAAGAATAGTAATATTTGATAAACTGTAAATTTCAAACCTACACAAAATTTATTTTAAATGGACAGTACAGTTAGTTTAAAGCTAAATCAAACCCTAATTGGAAATAGTGCGGAATTTAAAACACATTGCAGTTTAAAAAAAATACCGCACTAACTATGTAAATTTCAAAATTCATATTGGGTGCTGATTTTCCAATGGAAAAAAACTGTTTTTGGGACCTTCCCAAGAGCCTGAAGAGTGTGGGACTGGACTAAGGGCCCTGTTCTTTATCCCAACTGCTTTTTTGGGGGGTAGCGGTGGCATGAACACACTTGAATGGGTTTGAATTTTTTTTTGAAAGATTTATTTTCTTTCTCCAAAGAGAGGAGAGTGGAATTCTTCTCCTTTTGGACATGGGTTGGTTTTTCCTTCCCTTATTCCTTTAAGCTTGCTACTTGCACAGAGTAGGGGGTTCCTCTCCCGCCCTACTCTACCCCTGGTGAGAGGCTCTTTTCCATCCTTGTTGGGCTATGCAAGCACAAGTGATTCCTCCAAGAGGAAAAATTTGCTGTGGTTCATGAGGCCACTACCTTCCTCGAAAAGCTGGCTCAAGCTTATGGGACTCCTCCTTTAAGCTCTGACCCATTTGGGAGGTTTTACCCTTTTCATGTGGTGATTGATGGTAGAGTTTATTTTGAAGGATGCTATTGGTGTTGACTACGTATTCTATAATATCTGGAATTTCCTTAATTGAGTCTAACATGTATTAGTGATTGTTAAAATCTATTTGTACTGTTTTCTTTAATAACCCTCTGCACATTTTTTTCCTTTGATTTCTATAATTATGGCAAAAGATCAAGAAGGGAGCTACTGGTTCTGGATGCTTGCAGAGCTGACACATGGGTGTGGTTTATCTCTTTATCCTGAACAGGTATAGGTTAAGTGGGATATTTCCACTTCTCAGTTGAAAGCGGAGAGTTTCTAATCCTCTTTCCCATGCTGAAAATACATTGTGTATTTTTCCTGGATCTGTCTTGAAGGGGTATCTCTTTGTTGGGTCCGCAACTTGCATTTGTCCTAAAGCTTCCTGTGTAGTGGTCTGGAATAATTGGCTTAAAATTTGTGGTAGTGTGTCTTGAATTGATGTGGGGTGGTTGTTGGCCACCTGTTTTGCTACTTTATCTACTTCATTCTCTGGGACATTGCTATGTTTGGGGAACCAGTAGAGTGCAAGTTCCTTTCTTTCTTGGAGGGTGGTCAATGTGTTATAGAGCTTTAAGCATAGGTGTCGTGCCTTGATTTTTTTGTTTGTTCATTGGATGGCTGTTAGTGCTGCTTGGCTATCCAAAAATATTGATATCTTTTGCAAAGTGGGATGTGTTGAGTTCATCTCTGTTTGGGCTGTTATTTCTGCAAACCAAAGTGCTGTCAGTGCTGTCTTGTAGTTTGTGATGTTCTTACCTTGGCCTAGGTATATCCTTATGTTTAAGTGGTAATATGGTGCATAAACTTCTGCTCCTGCTTTCTTTCCTTTGGTGAATTATCCATATGTGAAAATTATGAGGCTGTTGTTCTTTATTTCTTTCTCCAATTGAGCCCTAATTTTTACTGCTGCATCCTCCTTTGAAACTCCCAAGTTCTCAGGTCTCGGGAGTGGGTGCTCCCATGGTTTTATGGCGTGTTGGATTTGTTTTTCTACTAGGGTTCCATGTTGCTCTTGGAAGAAGGCTTTTTCTATTATTTAATGTAGTGGCAATTGGAATTGTTTAATGTCTTCAAAGAGTTTGCTTAGGATGATTCCTTTTATTGGGTGTGATTCCAATGCTGCTAACCTGTGGTGGACATAACAGTGGGTCAGTTTTACATGGTACTGTGTGAAGTTGGGGAGTCCTTCATCTTTCTTTAGGAATTGTGTGGATTTTTGTCTCATCATCCCTGCAATGAGCCTCACTGCTTTTTTGTGTACTTTTTCTAGCAATTTTCCAATTGTTTTTATATTCTTTCTTGTGAACCATACTATGCTTAAAAAAGTAATCTTGGAAGGAGAACCCCTAGAATTAGTTGTTGCACTTCTTTGAAATTCAGTCCATATGTGGATTTGATTATTTGTCTAAGTTGGTTGATTGTAAATTTGTTTGTTATCTTTAACTGTCTTATGTGATTTCCAAAGTTTAACTTTGTGCCTAGATGAACTACCAGCCATTTGGTTTTCTTCTGGAAAATCAGAGTCATTTTAGCAATTTTGATTTCTCTGTATAATAATTTTTTCTTTGTGAGCCATATTATATTGTTTTTTTTTCAAATACTGCCCCACCTCAAAGAGTGATTCATTAGTTTCTCCTGGCACCAAGAGGTTGTGAGGTGCACCACGTCATTGATGTAGGCTATGGAAATCTGATCTTCATTCAGGCATGGTGGTTGTGGGAGCAGCAGGGATGAATTGTATATGAGGTATAAAGTTACCAACAGTGGGGAACCCTGTTGGAGACTCTGTTTGATTGAAAGATTTTCAGAAACAAAATGATTCAGTTTAGTTTTGGTGTGTCTATTTGTAGTTGATTGATCAGACACTCTCTGTGTACTGTGGTGTATGCCAATTGTACATCAATGAAGGTACCGGTTACCACCTTGTCCTCCCACCAATTTTCTTTTAACCATGTTGTGGCCCTGGAATATTTCCCCTGCTTTTTCTGCCCAATGGACTAGTCTATCATTTATAATTCATTCAAAGAGCTTCCACGTTGTGTTGAGTAAGACTATTGGGCAATATGAGTTTGGGTTGGAGTAGTCCTCCTTGGAAGCTTTTTTAAATATGGCAGTTAGTGAAATTTTCCAATCCTCTGGGAACTCACCTCCAAGGAGGTAATTTTCAAATTACTTTTTTAAGTGTGGTGTTAGGATCTCCTTTTCCATATTCAGTGCTTTGTTTGGGATTCTGTCTGGCCCTGTTTCCTTTCATTTTGGAAGAATGTCTATACATGATTCTGCTCACCCTTCATGATGTTTGGGAAAGGAGTTTGTCTGGTCAAAGAAATGGGTCTGGTGGGTATGTTACTTACATAACACTCTGTTTGTACCAATTAGGCTCCTTCAAACAATATTGTTGCCATTTGTTCCACCTCTGTTGTGAGTTCACCATCCATTCTTCATAATGGTTCTATGTTATGGGTGTTTCATACCTTGGTGAATCTGAAGCCTTGGAATGCATTTTGTGGACCTTTTTCTGCTACGAATCTCCTCCAGTGAGTTCATTTTAGGTCCTCAACTTTTATACAAAATGCCTCTTGAGCTTGTTAATAAAGTTTTTTGGTTGCCATTGTCTTTCATTTGAGCATTTCTATTCTTGTGGTGTTCCTTATTTCGGCTAGGGGATTGACGATATCTGTATTCCACCATTGTTTTCTTTGGTAGAAGTTCTGGGCTACCCACCTCTCTTCGCTGTTTCCGGACTTCTTGATCAGTGAGGTGATATGCCCACATTGCTATGAGGCTGTTGTTTGGGGTGGTGGGTTGTCTGCAAGTTTTGCTTTTAAGGTTGTTCTTGAGCTTTTGGCATCCAAGGTTCATAAGTTTGCAATCCATTTTGTTCTTGGTCCTGTTTGGCTATTGACGTCCAGATTAAGTTTTGCGATTATTGATTGAGGGTCAGAAGAGTGATTGTTTAGCTGGATGGTGGAGGTTGGTTTGAGTTTTCTTGTTGCATAATTTGTCCAAGTTAGGTCAATTGTTGTTGCTTTTCCTGATGATCCCAAAAAATTTGGTATTCCTTTTGCTGAGATAAATTTGCATCCTTTCGCCACACTTGTTTTTTTAATTGTTTTGCTTCTGGGTGAATGTGGTTATAGAAAGGGGGGTTCCATAGTTTACGGTGGAGGTTGGAGTCTATTGCTAGGAGTTTGGGGATACCTTAATAGTAACTTGAATATAGCCATTTTTTCCAGATTTCCAGGCCTGTGAAAGTGACAGGTGGGCTATAAAGCAATACCAGCATTAGGAGTTGTGGCAAACTATTTGGGCTCAGATTAATTGTTACCGTTGTGAGTAGTGGGGTTTTGGATGGTTTATGTGCTATAGCATAGAGTGGGATGATCTTATTGATGTAAATGCACTTTCATGGGAGTTCTTCTTTGTTGTTTGCTCTGGAAATTGGGGATAAAAGATGCCAGTTTGGGTGGGAAGGGGGTTGTCTGTTATGGGTGTATGTCCATGGTTCCTGAAACAACAGTGCAATCTTTGTCAGTTCTGAGTTTAGTAAGATAAACATGGTATCCATACAGCTGGGGCAGTTCAGCTTCAGGAATGTTCCCTGAGCTAGTTGGTTGATTTTTAGGATTCAGTAAGTCTTTGCTTGGAGGTCTGTGTCCGCATAGTGGGTGTCTCTGTAGCAGTTTGTTTGGGTTTTGTTACTCATTACATTCCACCCTTGTCTTCTTTAAGAGCGCTAGTTCTTCTGACTTTATTGTACATTTCTTTCTCATTCTGGAGTGTTGGAAATAATTGGTATAGATTTCCATTGTTGGGTTTGTTTTGAGGGTCTTGTGTATGCAGAGGAAGCATCTGATAATGGATGGAGTAAAAGCAGTGTCATCACATACCTTGGATTGATGTTCTTTTCTGTATTTTTGACACATTGGTTCTTCCTTTCATAGGTAAGCTAGGTGTCGTATTTTGAGGCAGTTGAAGAATTGCAGTTCTCCTTGTTGAAATGGGGAGGTTTGAAGGTACACTCCGTTAAATACCAGACCCCTTTCCAGGAGTAGGCTAGAGAGGGGTTTGTCCAGTACTGAAATAAGAAGGATTCCATGCGTTTTGTTGGCTTATTTGGGATCTCCAACCATTTTGCACCCTGGATTTGGGATTTTTTCAACTCGTTCTGTTTGAGGAGTTCATTTATATTTCTTTTGTTTTCTACATCCAGGACTGTGGGGTAGGAGTGGGCTAGAACGGGGTATGTTGTTGAGGATGTAACAAAATTGGGGTCAGCTAGATGAGTCCAAGTATTCCGGTTGATTAAGAGCCACTTCAATTCTGTTTTGGTTCTTGTGAATAACCTGATGTTGCCTGATGGGAACCAGGTCATGGCTTTAATCTAGACAGGGGTGTTGTCTGTCCTGGCATTGACTTTCAGGAGTGCTTCATTTATTGTGTTGATGATCTCAAGTGGGTTCTTTTTAATACATGGTCTTTTTTGTCCGAATCTTGGTCTGATTGTTAACTTGAACTTTTTAAACTGATTTGAGAGTATCAGTATTTCCATAGTTGGAGGTTTATTCGGTAGTGGGATATTTGCTGGTTTCAATGGGTGAGTGGGGCCTGTTTTTATTATCTCGGCAAACGTTGCTTGTTTTTTTGTTGGGGGTTGTGTTGGTTCTGGGGGTGAGGTTGAATTTTTTTGGGTTTTTATTTGCTTAACCATGAATTCAAATTGTTCATCAGTATCCAAAATGAAATTTTCTAGTAGTGTTTGTCTTTCCATTACTGAGTCTAATTTATCTAATATTTTGTTAAGTTATTTTCTAGGTTGAGGTTTTTTTGGTCAGTTCTTTTTTTTGTTTTTCAACTGTTTCCAGTTGGTTCACCAGTTCCAAGAATGTTTGGTCAATTTCTATTCCGTCCTCCTGGCTCGTTGGAGCCATGGAGCTGGTTTCTGGGCTAGGAGGATGAAAGAGAGCTGGGCTAGGGCTCATTAAATGCAATTAATACATAATAGTAATTACAAGATAGACATGTGTATAAAAGAGGATAAGTTTTAGGTTGGTTAGGTATTATTAGTGGATTTTGGTGTGGCTTACAATGATTGTATGAAGGGTGGTGAGGTAGTGGTTGAAGTTAGGAAGCCCCTAAAAGACTCCATTTCTGGCCATCACATGGTTACCTGATGGAAGCCAAGACACCTCACTCCTTGTGGTATGCCATCACTGCCACCAGGCAAACTATTTTTTTCTTAGATTTTATACTTGGTTTGATTTCAACAAAAGTTTGAAAAGATAGAAAAGAAAGAGATACAAAAAAACCCAGATTTAATTTGGAATCAATTATTCATGTTATAAGGATACCAAACTGCAGTCCAGGCACATTCTTGTACCTCTCCATTGACCACCAAGATATCAGCACCAGTAGCAATTTGTTGATTTGCTTCTTCCCACAAATTAAAGTCAAAAATTGTCTCCATAAATGCATCCTGACATGAGGTCAATTGCCTGTCTGAATGGTGAAATACACCCTCCTCGAAATGCTCAAGCTCTATGGGTGATGAAAAGAAGTCATCCTCACTTATGTGCAATCTTTGGTTTCCTTCTTTAATTGCTTTTGGCTTTTGATCGTTCATGAGATGCAATTTGATTTGGCTGATCATTTTGAGTTTTGTTGGCAGCATTTGGTTTTGATACTTTGTTTTTCTCGCTGACATCACTGAAAAAAGCTCTACAATTCCTGCAGAATGGGGGATAATTTCACATATACAAATTTCTAAATTCTTGAGTGGCATACATTGTGAACTGTCAGCTAGTCCTAGCCAATAATCAATGGCTTTATTTTGAAAATGGCCTGTAAGAGGTTGTAATTAGCAAACCGTTGGGATAAATGAAAATAAATAATGACATACCTTTGCTTGTACTTCCAAATGGCTCATGCTGACTATAGTATCACTTAATTTGAGGTATCAACAGTTCAGCATCTTCTTTGTAGTACTGCCAATCCCTGGCTAGTACTAATATCATCACAGTAATATCCTTCAGCAAATTTTTTCTTGATACTGCCACATTATGATATGATGGATGCAAGAAAAATGAAATTATATAGAGATCATAATGAAAATATTTTGCATGTTGATGAAGTACTTTGATACAGTTTTCTTTGAGACTTGTAAACCAATCATAAAAGCTGACTGAGATGATAGAATTATAAACAGACAGCGATTCCCTCCAGACATCAGAAAGCTCAGTATTCCTGTGCTCCAAGTGGGCAATGCTATCAGCAACTGGTTTCAGAAGCATCAAAAGTAAATCATTTGAAGTAAAGTGATCCCAGTTTTCTATTACTGGGACGACTGAAGGGGGAATTGTTGGTGTATCATGTGATTGATTGTGAAAAATTGCAAGACATTTTTTAAATCCTTCCTCATGTGCCTGAATACTGAGGCATACTTTTGAGAGTGAGTACCAGCGCGACTCATATGATGTTGCAAGACCATGAGATATCTCATTATCTCTGGCCCAATCGGTGAGGTATTATCCCCAAAATGATAAGGTTGTAAATTTGTTGACCAACACCTTGTTACTTTTTATGACTCCTTCCATGGTCAAATGTGAAGTGAATTTCATTGAAATTTAATTAAAGGCATGCAAGACACAATGTGTCTTCATGTTATGTTTTTTGCAATTTTTAAGAAGATTCTAATATTAATCATAAATTAGTTTTAGAATAAAAAAGAACAAAAGAGAGGAAATGTACTTGGAATTTGGTCATTACTGAAGGTGAGTTAGTAACAACTGCACAGATGTTTAGTAGTGAGATACGTTTCCTATCTAAGCAAGTCTTCACTGATTCACAAATATTATCGGCAGTATGACATTTAATGTTGAGATCCAGTAAATCAACAAATTTCTTGATGTATTTTCCTCGTAATAGTAGAAATGCATACAAAGAGAATCCTAAGACATCTGTCCAACCGTCTATTGATAGCGTCATACCTTTATAGCTAAAAACCTCCTCAAGAATCATTTCTTCAGGCTTTGCATTAATTAAAGGTAGGAAAGCTGAAGTTATTGCATCACAAGTTGGTAGCTTGTATGGTGAGCGTACAAGAGCCTTCTGGTAGTCTTGAAAATATTTATTGTCAAGGAATCAGAATGAGATGTTGGATATCATTAATGCTTTGAGGATCATTTCATGAAGATGTTTCATGTGTTAATCACTGAAACAGAAGAAAAAAGATGCTGCTGATGCAGAATTACCATTCATTCTTCCAATGGGTAAACTGCCTTAATCATTTTTGGTTGGTGGTGATGAAGCTCTTGCACTGGCACCAGAGCCTGATTGATCTTCTGATTTGGTTGCGTGGGCTGTTTGGATTACATCATGGATATATTTAATTTTTTTGGAAGCTGGAATTTTCAAACATGAATCCTTGATATGGTTGAAGAGATAGTGAGGGTGTGCTTCAGTGAAGATTTGACTACAGTAACTGCACTTCGCTTTGCGACTATGTGAGGGTGCATTGGGATTGAGATGAGACATTAAAAAGCCCTTGCATCGCGGGCCATGAACCCTGGATGGCTGTTGCCAATTAGAGTCAGCTTGACTTTCTGACAAATGGAATAAAAAAGGAAATGATGAGATATAAAAGGTCAGAAAGAATATAAAATGAGGGACAATATTGAATATTAAGGAGCTTAGGATAAAAGGTAAGAGATTGAAATTGAATAGAGCCGGGTGATCACCCGGATGTCAAACGATTAAAGAATGGCTTTCTTAACCCTAACTAAGGTTATGCCAATAGTTGGACCCACAACCCTGCCATGATGAAAAATAGGGGTGTGGCGGGCCACAGAGGCGGGCCACCCAAGGGCATGCCCTTGGCTTCTCGCCCACCACCCTACCGGGGACAGATGCCGAGAATCAGCTTTTGAGTAGGTTTCAAATCTATGGGCAATTCCAGGGCCCAGCCAACGGCCTTGAGAGGTTCAATCAAGCTCTTATTGAGAATAAATATGAGAACTCTTAATGAGATTGGATCTAGAAGTTTTTACAAAGTGCAACATCCTTAAAATTAAAAAAATCTGGTGTCAACTTTATGTCTTTGTCACAAAAATCTGCCATAAATGGGAATTTTGGCTTGAATTTATTTAGATGAAGAACTCAGATATAAAGATTGAAAGATGGGACAAAAAATAAAGCTTTTAAAAATCAAAAGCGGCTTTATTGGCTGGGTCCAACCTTGGCCTAGAGTAATCAAACAATAGTTGGAACTGTCACCCAACTTGAGATAATCGTTTGTGCAGTAACAAAAACTACAGGAGATTTTTTAAGTGATCAAATATTGAAAAATAGAATTTGCATATTTGATCCAAAATACGCCCAAAAAAGAAACTTTTCTCTTGAGAATCTTATTTAGTGAAGAACAAAACTTTTTTCATAGCCAAGCCTGAGATTGGAACCTCATTCAAATCTCAATGAATTCAACATGTGATGTCTTGCAACAAAAATGCCTATCTTAGGTGGACTTATTTTTTTGAAGTAAATTAACTTCTAATTTAATCAAGATACTTCCTAAAGATCTTGAGACCCTTATTTTGACTCCTTGTAGGCTTATAAATTGTTTTAAATCAGAGGGAAGTTATAATATCCTGAGAAGTCTTCTTTACTACGCTTGTGCTAGATGACTTAATAAAATTGATCAAATTTATTTAATATGTCTCAACAGTGTTAAAAATAAGCTCAAGATATTAATAATTTTGCTTGTGGTTGAAGAGATTTTGAAAATGAATGGAATATAGGAAATCTTTTTAGCATAAAAATTAAAGTATTTTTATAATCTAATCTTACTTCTTATAAATTTGGAAAGACTCACTAAAGTCATATTATATGCAAATATTCAATTTATGTTTCATTATTGAAGTGAAATTCTGATTGATTAAGAGGGTTTCTGAATAATTTGTATATATAAATTAGATTATTTTTCTTATCCAATCAACTAACATGATATTTTTATCATGAAAATTACTGAGTTCTGGGGAATAATTTAAACTTTATTGTATTAAATGTCTAAAATCATGTAGAAATATCATTTTACAATATGAGTCATACTAAATGAAAAATTCAAAGTATATTTGAAATTTCTGTTGGGCTATCTCAATAGCATCATATGATTATTTTTCAAATCATTACCTACTTGATAATTTGAAATCAAAGTTTTTCGTGGAGCTTGATTCCGAAACAAAGGATATCAGAAAGGAAATATTTTCTTCAATACCAATCAGATAATTTTGATATAAGAAATAGAAATCCTAAGTATTCCAATAATCCTGCAATGTTACTTTTACTTAAATTAATCATTGGTATCATTCTTTATGGTAAAAATTCAACAACGCGCGTTGTAAATTTGCTATCAATATTTAGATCAAATTAATATTATTTAGATTTACTTCGCTCCTCACATCTTCAATTGTAATTTTTAAGATCACGTTAGTGTGTTGAAGAATTTGCTTCCACAAAAGATATTACAAGGAAGTTTTTATTAAAATATCCTTATTAAGGAAGTTTTTGTTGAAATATCCTTATTAAGGAATTTTTCCTTTGGTATTCTGAAATGATACAGATTTTTATCTTATGAGCTAAAAAATTACTTTCAATTGACAATATGTTATTGAGGTGAAAAATTCCAATAAAGTATTGTTTATTTTATATAATCTATGTCAAATTGAATAAAACAATAAGAATTGAAGATTAGGGGTTTTTACTCATAAATATAAAAAATATACAAATTTTGTAGCCATTAGAGTTCCTCATAGTTTACCTCAACTTTCATTACTTTAGATTTTATTCTTGATAAAGTGAATATTAATTACAAATAATAGATTATCATATTCTAAAAAAACTTGTACAATATTTTCCTGAATGAAAACTCAGCTTTAAATTGGATAACAAGAAAAATCTCAGAGCTCCCTATCAGATTATTTATTTCAGAAATATATAAACTGAAAATATCATTAATAATTAAAAGATAATCTTGAAGCTTTATCTTAATATAAATTCAGACTTATTTCCACTTTTCCCCTCAAAAACAAAGCACTCACACGCTTTTAAGTATCATATACCATGGTAAAAAATAAAATATATAAATGTAAAAAACTCGATGGAGCGATTAAAGCTCACAAAAGAGATCTCATCACGCGGGAAAAATATGATTCAAAGGAAAAATGAGGTATATGATAGTTTTAAAAAGGATAAAACTTTATCCAATTTGAAATGAAATGAGAAGGTAAAAAAATGTTTAAAAATATTCACTATTTGTGATAATTTCCCAATATCCATGTCAAGAGAACTATTTTAGATAATACCTGAATTATTTCATAATGAATATAAGGAAAGACGCTATGGACAAAAACTACTAGTAATAAATAATTAGATAATGATAAAAGAATAGGCTTTATGAAACACCAAAAAATGGAGAACTTCATAAATCTTTTTTCATCTTCAGTGCTTTGTTTGGGATTCTGTCTGGCCCTGTTTCCTTTCAATTTGGAAGAATGTCTATACATGATTCTGCTCACCCTTCATGATGTTTGGGAAAGGAGTTTTTCTGGTCAAAGAAATGGGTCTGGTGGGTATGTTACTTACATAACACTCTGTTTGTACCAATGAGGTACCTTCAAACAATATTGTTGCCCTTTGTTCCCCCTCTGTTGTGAGTTAACCATCCATTCTTCATAATGGTTCTACGTTATGGGTGTTTCTTACCTTGGTGAATCTGAAGCCTTGGAATGCATGTTGTGGACCTTTTTCTGCTAGTAATCTCCTCCAGTGAGTTCTTTTTAGGTCCCCAACTTTTGTACGGAATTCCTCTTGAGCTTTTTAATGAAGTTGTTCGGTTTCCATTGTCTTGCATTGGAGCATTTCTCTTCTTGTGGTGTTCCTTATTTCGGCTAGGGGATTGACAATATCTGTATTCCACCATTGTTTTCTTTGGTAGAAGTTCTGGGCTACCCACCTCCCTTCGCTGTTTCCGGACTCCTTGATCAGTGAGGTGATATGCCCACATTGCTGTGAGGCTGTTGTTTGGGGTGGTGGGTTGTCTGCAAGTTTTGCTTTTAAGGTTGTTCTTGAGCTTTTGGCATCCAAGGTTCATAAGCTCACAATCCATTTTGTTCTTGGTCCTGTTTGGCTATTGAAGTCCAGATTAAGTTTTGTGATTATTGGTTGATGGTCAGAAGAGTGATTGTTTAGCTGGATGGTGGAGGTTGGTTTGAGTTTTCTTGTTGCATAATTTTTCCAAGTTAGGTCTATTGTTTTTTCTTTTCCTGATGATCCAAAAAAAGTTGGTATTCCTTTTGGTGAGATAAATTTGCATCCTTTCGCCGCACTTGTTTTTTTAATTGTTTTGCTTCTGGGTGAATGTGGTTATAGAAAGGGGGTTCCATAGTTTAAAGTGGAGGTTGGAGTCTGTTTCTAGGAGTTTGGGGATACCTCAATAGTAACTTGAATATAGCCATTGTTTCCAGATTTTCAGGCCTGTGAAAGTGACAGGTGGGTTATAAAGCAATACCAGCATTAGAAGTTGTGGCAAATTATTTAGGCTCAGATTAATTGTTACCGTTGTGAGTAGTGGGTTGTTGGAGGGTTTATGTGCTATAGCATAGAGTGGGATGATCTTATTGATGTAAATTCACGTTCATGGAAGTTCTTCTTTGTTGTTTGCTCTGGCCATTGGGGATAAAAGATGCCATCTCGGGTGGGAGGGGGGTTGTCTGTCATGGGTGTATGTCCATGGTTCCTGCAACAACAGTGCAATCTTTCTCAGTCCCGAGTTTAGTAAGATACACATGGTATCCCTACAGTGCTGGGGGATACCTACTTCTTGGTCTAATTCTTTGACCTCCATTTCTATAAGAAAAAGTGTTTTCATTTTCAGGAATCCAAAGAAAAAACATTTTCCCAAAATGATTGGGGTCATAAAAAATAGGTGAAATCTGAATTTTCTCCTTTAATTCTCAAAAACATAAAATTAATTCTGAAGAAGTAATATTTTGATTCCATAGGTGAACTCTTATTTTATGTTTTTCATCTCCAACTTAGTCAATTAGACAGCTTTATTAAAAAAGAAAAAAATTATAGAAAATTGTGTGAATATTATGGAAAAATTCAGGAGAGTAAGTAAGAAAAGAGAAGAAAATATTGAATAGAATGACTGGAATGGAAAATTTACTCAAATTAATGTAGAACAGTGAGGTGAATTTGTGCCTTCCCAATTTTTATATTGAAAAAGCGCATGTGGTAGCTGGGCTGAAATATTCAAGGTTCAAAATGAAGTCTCAATGAATATAAAGTGCATTTTTAGCCCTTTAAATAAAAAAACTTTGTGATCTAAGAAAAACAGAATGGGTTCCAAAAAAAGAGCTATCAAATTACTAAGATTGTATAAAGTAATTGAAGGGAGGTATGTAAAACTGGGAGAAATAAATGAGCTTGAATATCTATTGCCTTCCCCACTTTCTACTCTCATTCAGATAATTTAACCTAGATAAAATGTAATTGAATACTCAAATATAGGATAATAGAAATTCTTAATATCTACAAAATAAAAAAACTCATGTATCAAACATATAAATACACCTTATTTATTTCTATATATTATTTTAATAGCTAGAAATTGATATATTTTCACTATTTAGAAAAGGCAAAAGAATATTTTGGGATTCTTAAAGCTTTCAAACCCAAACTTTACATAAAATTAATCCTTTTTTTCAAACCCTAGTTTTATAGAAATATGAAGTCATAAATATGACAATGGTGTCAATTTTAATATTGGAATTAATCTCTGTGAAGTGACTTTGAGGATTACATTTGTGTTCCTGACCACAATATATATATTCATCATCATTATTATAGTCTATAATAAGTGAAAAATCATCCAATTCAAAAAAGATTATATTTATAGACTATAGCTGTCTGATTAATTTCAATACTATGAATGTGAATATGATTAGAGTAAAAAGGGACTTAAAAAAACTAACCCAAAATAGTATCAGGAATTCTTAGAAATTTATTTTTTCATTAAAGTATTCAATACTTCCTTAATGTGAAAATTTCAGCCATAGTCTTCATTTTCTCTTTTTGAGAAGTTTTCCTATCTATATTTATTTTTTGTGCTGTTGGATAAATGTATAGGGAAAAATCTCCTAAATAGAATAAATTCTAATACGGAAATACTCCTTGAATTATTCCGATTTAAATACTGATTAATAATTCAGATCATATGATATCTATTGAATAAAGTTATCTAACAAATAGCTGTTATTTAATTAGCTTATATGATAAAATGTATTATTTAATAAAAAAAGAACTAACTTTTGAAATATAAAATTAGGAACTAGCTTGGAGAGAAACATAAAATTAGGAAGTAACTTAGGAAGAAATAAAAAAAGACATTTTTTGTCCTTCAACCTCCAAGAATCATTGTTACCTGTTAAATTGAGAGATAAAATTTAATTTCAGAGTTCCTGAATCTAATGAAAACTTTATATATGATATGATATAAGTTATTTGTTAAATACACCTAGTCCCTGATGGGTTTTGACCATAAATGACTTAATAGATGTGAAAGGCACCCTGGGAGCCCAAAGATTTTAAACAACTGATTTACCTTAAATAAAAGTTAATAAGATTCCTAAGCTATATTAATTATAAAATCCCTTACAACTGTGACTATAGAATATTTTTTAGTTAAAAGCTGCATCAAATATTTTAACACTGGCAAATGGAATTAGATATAAAATCATCACAATTACTATGGAATAGACTTCAATCCTATTCCTTGAGAAATGATCCTGGCCTGTGACCTCAAAAAGAGCACCAGCCTGAAATTCAAATACCATGTATAATGGTATTAACCCTTTATAAATGATTATAAAATAATTCTGAGAAAATACAGCTAATACAGGTATAAAGCTAGAGAGGGGAGTAACCAAATCAGTAATATACCCTTATTATGAGAATCTGATAAGAATTGTCCAAGATGTATTCAATTTTAGTATAGATTAATACCAAATAAGATAAATATTATTTTAGCCTATAATATAGCTTATTAATATTTAATTAAATACCCATAAAATTGATATCATTCTTGAAGCTCTCAGTGAGAGATGTCCAACAGCTTCATCCATCTTCTCTTAGCACCCCCACTTCAAGAAATACCATATTATTATCTTTAACCCAACAGAATCCCTAAAAGGTCAAAGGGGGATTTCACAAAGCTGAAAAAAAGTAAAAACATATTAAATACCTCAATTGAAGCCTGAATTTAAGATATCTTAGAAAGCTTTATCTCAAAAAATGGCTGGGAGATCTGTGTTCAAAGTTTTTTAAAATGGTTATCTAAAAATACTTATTTAAATAAAATCCTGTATCTTTGCCATTTATTCATACAAATGTACTGGTAAGTGTACCAAATTGACGATATTTCAAAGCCTTACAGTCTTTATATTATTGGAACTCTTATGTATTCTAACATGATAGAGATATCTGAATTTGAAGTTTTTAAATCCACATAATGTTTTCCGCAAATATATCAAGAAACTTCAACCCCTTATAACTTCTGATATTTTAAAGAGGGGTAAAAATGAAGCATACCAAATTGAAGAGAAAATGAATATCTTAAGATCTAGTTCCTTGTAATCTTTATTTATCCAATATTTACTGAGTCATCTCAATTGGACATTTTTTGATCAATACTGGTCTGTACCGAACCTGTACCATAAGTTACTGGTTTAATACTTAAGATAATAGTATTTTAAAGATGAAACCTACTCAAAATGACTACCACTAGTCATAAAGCCACTATGAAAGTTTCATAATAGTTTTGAAATAGCTTTTGAAGAGTTTTTTCACCCTCTATTTATACAGAATGATTATTTGTGATTAACAAACCACAATTATGACTATACTGACATCAGAATTGAGGATATAGAGCAAAAATTCTGAGAGTAAAGGGTTTCACTCTTCTAATGTCTGCAGAGCTTACCAGACCCCCGATTTCCCCAGAAGGGATGAAAGAAGGCCTTTTTTTCACTGGAAAAGGATCCATGATCTCATTTTAGTATTCTTACATGGTAAAATTGTCTTCCAACATTATTACTCTTGAAATATCTTTGATAGAATTTTGATAATTAATTATTGTAGTAGGAGTCATTTTAAATTGATATTTAACTGCTTAATGCAAGGCTCTCAATGGAGTTATCATGAATGTTAACTATAAAAGTAGATCTTTTATATTCATTTTTAACTATTTCTACCCTTTCATAATCATAGTTCTAGCTGGCAGTTAATTTCTCTAAGCTACTAAATACACTCACCCTGAAATTTTGGGGGCCTGGCCATTCTTTTCACATTGTTTAGGACCTATTTTTGGTGTACCTAAGGACCATTTCCACTATAAAAGTAAGTAAAATTTTGAGTTTTTTTTCATTTTTTATCTTTAGTTTTCCATTATTTATTATCAAAATAATATATATATATATATATATATATTATTATATTATATTTATCATAAATATTATTGAATTCTCTCTGTTTTATTTTTATGTATTATATTTGATATTTTAAAATCAATAAAAATAAGCCATCATTATTCATTTATCTTGGATATTTCAATATAAAAATAGAATACTTAAATATAAAACCCATCATTCTTCACCAAAGTCGGGTAAATTAAATTAAAATACTATATTAATAGATAAATTATCAATAATCTTTAAGATAATAAAATAATTCAATATTAATTAAAGAAATGGCTAAATTGAAATATTACTTAAAAAAACAGGTTTAACTCAAATTGATGTGAAAACTGTTAAAAAAATAAATCATGACAAATAAGCAAGAATAAATATAATATTTATTATTGATATTAAATTAATATTTGATAATGACAAAGACTATGTAAAGATAATTTTTTGACATTTTTTTACTTAGTAGAAAGAAAACACTATAATGTTAAAGTGAATAATTCACAGAAAAATTTGAAATTAAATTGTTAATAGTAGCTCATAAGTAAAAGATAACAACCTTTTATTTTTCAGAAAAGAAATTAAAAAAAGTATTTAGAGAAAAAACTCAAATATAACAGTAATTATTTAAACAAATGTATCCATATAAGATCAATTTTTTTAATTTAAAACAATGTAGGTTTTTCGGATACAATGAAAAGAAAAAATTCTTGTGAATTTGAAAAATTTTGGTGTTTGTTTATGAGTCAAAATGAAACTTATTTTTTTGTTTATTTTTTGAATTATTTCAATCTAAATTGATTAGTAAAAATAACAGCCCTCAATAAAAGAAACACAAGATTTATTCCTTACTGTATCTTATTTTGATAAAGTGTTTCACATTTCTCCTCTGCAGTAAGAAAATAAAAGTTCATGATCTTATTTCCATTTTTATCCTTTAAAAAAATTGAAAAGGAAAAAAACAACCTGAAAAATTAACGTTATATCATTAATTGAAAAAGACAACTTATTCAAATGAAGAGGAAAAGTCTCTTCTTCTTGACTCTTAAGCTCCGAGATTATATATAAATTTTTTGAACTAATTTTTTTTTTCCAATCTCAAAGAAAAAAAATCATTAATTTTCAGTCATTTATATCCTATTAAAATTATTGGAAGGACTTTCTATTATTCAAAGAAACTCGCTAAATCCTTTTGTTTAAAACTCATCACAATAAAGTTATTATTCAATTAAAGCTTCAAAGGACTCTTCAAGTAAAAATCCTAACTATTTTTATTTATTTTAATTGAAGACAGGTGTTTTTCAGATATTAAACATTAAATTTATATTTAAAAGATCTCATTTATGTTCTTTCAAGGGATTTCAATTTTTCCTCCTTTTTATATATTTTTTCAATCTTTAGTTGTCTAAATGTTAAAAAATCAATTATTTAAGCATATGCATCTAGAAAATTAAAGCTTCTTTATTAATTAAAATCATGAAGTAGCCACAATATTCAGTTCAGTTTTTTATTTTTTTTATTTTTTTATTTTTTTATTTTTTTATTTTTTTATTTTTTTATTTTTTTATTTTTTTATTTTTTTATTTTTTTATTTTTTTATTTTTTTATTTTTTTATTTTTTTATTTTTTTATTTTTTTATTTTTTTATTTTTTTATTTTTTTATTTTTTTATTTTTTTATTTTTTTATTTTTTTGCTTCTTAAAATATGATATTTCTTGAGTTTCATTCCAAAATTTGAAGAAAAACCCCACAGAGCAAGAAACTCCTTCTAGTTATCTTACTTGATGTAATTGAAATTTTGTAATTTACCCTTTTGATAATTTGAAAAATTTGAAAAAAAGGTTCAAATATTTCTATCAAATTCCCCTCCTTGTGGTTCTTAAAAAACGCTCAAACAAAAAAGGCAAGATAATTGATCTAATATCAAGAGCACATCCTCGAAATGAGAATTTTCCCTTAAATATAAATAACAATCAAGCTGTTAATTCGATAAAACAACAATTGAAAGTCTCCAATAAAAAATATATATATTTGAGAAGGATGAAGCTTCCCAACCAATGAATAATATTAAGTACTTTCAATTATTACATAAGAACCACAACAATACCACAAAGAAAACATGAATATGTTCTTTATTGATCCTCCCCGTATTTAATATTGGCTGATATAAGGATAAATGAGGAAGCTTCCGATTGTAGGAGAAGCAAAGGAAAATATTTAGTCCCACAGAAATCACAGAAAATGAAAATTAATTGCCATAATCTTCCTGAATAATGAAAAATAAAAAACAGAACATATAGAAAAGAGCTTGAATTTTTTTTTAATTAAAATTTGAAGATCACACTCTTTTACTAAATATACTGAGCTCAAACATCTGTTACTTTATTTATCACCATAAAAGACCCTTTCAAAACTAATAATCTGAATTTTGCTTCAATTTTTTTCCTCTATATCCTACCCCTAGAACTTGAATTGAAACATTTATAAATCCTTTAAGCCTACATGTTTTTGTTTTCCCTACCTTTGATTATCTCCAAAATTTATTTTATCTTGAGAAACCTTCAATTCCTATCATTTACAATTAGAGATGTTTTAAACTTTAAAAAATGGTGAATTTGATTATTGAACTTTAATAGCTTATTAAAATATTATAATTATGGAATCTTAATATTTCTAATAAATACAAAAGAATTAATATAGATCAGTTGTAGAAAAAGGATAAAAAGAGATAATATGAATATTCAAATCAAAATTCTCTTTAATCCGTTATTTATATCCTCAATAAAACAAAATATGTGTGATAATATCATAAATACTATAAGGAGAAAATCAACATTGAACTTTTAGCTCAAAATTTGGATCTTGATAAGCTTAGAGACCTTCTCCATAATAATATTATAGATTGAGCCTAAATCAGAATAAATAAAAGATGTAATTGTTTAATATTGTGTGTTTGTGAGCTTCAACGATATTTCAAAATTGCCAAAAGACCAAAAAAACCAAAAAATATCAATTATTTGTGAAAGAATACTTATAAATTAATAAGTTAAATAGAAAATTATTCTTTAAATAAAATAAATGAAATGCTTAAAGAAGCTGAATTGAAATTTTTCTTAATAAAATTGAGCAAAAAGGAAATTATATAAAGATTTCAAGTTAATTCATATTTCTGGAGAGGAAATCTTATAGATATTACTGTGATTGTTTCTTTTATAAAGATATTAATTCCACTTTAAAATTGGACTCCCCACAAGATGATACCTTTGGTAACCTCTGGATAAATGTTATGTGACTTAAGTTGGATTGAGTTTGAATTAAGCTTTAGGGGTATACAGTATCAAAGTCCAGAAATTATTTAAAATACTTTTTTTTTCAACATCAAATGTGGAATTAACCATCACTTTGTGTGTTAAAATTTAGTTTCAGTGTGTAGTTCAGAAGCTATAAGAGATTAAAGTATCTTAATGCAAATTTTCGAAGTGTAGGAATTAATTACATAAGACAACTTTGATTTAAAGATCAGGAATCAAGATTAGCAGTCGTTTACTTTGAATTTTAAATTTGATTACACATTTACAGTTAGATTATAATACATTCTGGAGGAGATGAATAAAAAATAGGAGAGATTAATTTTTGAGGGTGAAAAGAAAATTGTGGATTAAAGGTTTCCAAACTGCCCCAAAATATTTGCCTCTGTAATTAGAATGTAAAAAAACATGCCAAAAACCGTTGATTTGGCTTGGGTATGTGACTCGATTTATGATGTAGTTTTGATATAAGCCGGGTCAACATTAGCTGTTGCAGAGTGGTCAAAACTACCCTTAAGTTAAGAAAACCTTCAAAAAAAATCTTTAACTGCTTTGAAGGGTATCAAAAAGCAATATAAAGTTCTTTAAAGAGTTAAAACAAATCATTAGTATTGTAATGACTAGTTTATAGGGCTTAAATGGCTGAAACCGACTGTTTTTAGGTCTGAATCAGGGTTAAATGATTCCATAATTGGCCTTTCTGCTACCACTTTTTTATCGAAACCAATTAGAGATTGATTGATTTTGGAGGAATGAAATCTTGGGCTATAAAGGAATGTCCTCTTTTCCCCATTTTTCTTTTCATACTAGAGTTTTTCTACCTTTATTATTACTTTAATTCCACTTTAAAAAATGAATAAAGGATTCTAAACATTAATTTAAAAAAAAAATCAAAATTTCCAAAATATTAAAAGGTAATCATAACTATCTGTTGTAACTCTAAGATACATGTTTACCCTTGAAACACCCTAAAATAAAATTAAAGCATATTTAATAACTACAAAATTTGTCATTTTTTTTAAATATTTACCATGGTCATTTTTGGGCTTATTTTCCTTTGAAGAATTTTTTTGGAGACTATTTAATTATATTAAGCTCTTGAAGTTATATTTTGAATCAATTCAAAAGGAAAATTTCTGTAGAAACTCTCTTGTATCCCTAGATATTATGTGTAAAGTCCTTTTGGATAAAGTATGTTGTTGGTATATTTTCAGAAAATATTATTGCATACATTGATGGACATTGAATTTAGAATGAAAATTTACTATCAACAATATATTTTCTTAAATACTCAGAATATAGATCCAGAAATTATGGGAATAATACAGAAGAACTTATTTAAAAGCTACAAATATACAAATATTGATAAAATGACTATCCTTCTATAAATAAACACCCCATAACATATTTGCATACCCAAAATCCTCACCTGAGAAGTCTTAGAAGCTAGAGAGCTGAAGTACCTCATTGAGAAGTGATCAGTGTAAGTAAGGATTCAATATATATAAAAATACTTCTGAAAGTAATTAGAGCATTCCGGAGATATTTTATAAAAATATGGATTAAATCAAGAGAAAACAAAAAATGATTTTAAATTGGGCTGTAGGAAACACCTAGTCACTGCACTTGAATTTACAAATTTCACTTGTGACCCCCACCTTTCTTTCAATTTATCCAAGTATCTTTGTACTTGAACTTTTTTCTTCTCATCTGAAAATGAGACATTGGATCATGAATAAGGCTTTCAACTAAATTCTCAAAGAGCCTTAAGTTTTTTTCATGTTCTATCCATTTATCTATTTATATATTTTCAATCTTAAAATAGAATAAAAATAAATCAAAATTAATATTTAAATCACGCAATCTATTTCAGCTATTTTGCTTAATGATGGAAATAAATACCAGTAAAACATCTTGACACTCTGCTTTCATTAATTGAAAAGATTTGCATCACAGTAAGATAGTGGGAGAGATCTTGAAGCTCCAAAAATGCTCTTATTTTACCTTAATTTGTTTTATGAAAAATATTATTTAATTAAAAATAATGATGACTATTTTTTCAGTTTATCTAGCCTATTGATAGCATTAAATCTAACTGATTATTGCAATTGTACCTGACAATTAAATGAATATTGAGAAAAAAAACATTTATAAAAAAGAAAAGAAAAAAACAGTTCCCCAAGAGAGTGTTTGGATATTTCTGTTAGGGCACTCTTCTTTGAATGGAAGGCATCTCATCAATAACTCAGAGTGGATTTTTCAAATTAACCAGACCAATATTTCACCAATGGAAAATGCACTCTAAAATAGTTAAAGGAAAAAGGAAATCACTAAAGCATAATCCAAAGTATATCACTATCAAGCTAAAAGGACTTCATTTGATATTTTCTCACCCTAAATATGTAACAATGCTGTCTTCCAGACCTCAAAAAAGGAAACTATTGCCTAAAAGGCTATCAAGCTAACTGGAAACTTTTAGATCAACTTAAAGAATGTGACAGTACCCCCAGGCTTAGAGCACTGCATCCCAGAGTGCATGTAGCTGATGTTATTACCCATGTCACTCTCATGAAGCTAAATTAGTAACAACAGGAGCCTACAAGGAACCTCCAAAGGGTGGAACTCTTTTACACCAATGGAGCGTAAAACCAAGAAAATTTTGGCTGTTTGATTGAGACCTCCCCTTGTTTTCAACCAGAATCAAACCCATGAAATTTGGAAATGTTTAATTGTTGCAATGCTGTATTCCAGACCTCAGCAAAGGTACCTCTTTCCAAAAATTCTATTAAACCAGTTGAAAGAGTGGTTGATACTGGCAAGTTGTAGATCACATTACACCATGTGATACACTGGTACAATTTGTGCAAGAGTGGACCAAAAATCATGTTTATTCAATTACCAAGAAGAACTCACATAAAGGAAAGAATGTATAATTGGCATGTGACAGGTATGTTGATCATATTTCTCATGTCAAAGATACCCCAAAAAGGTACTCAACTACCAAGAAGTGTAGTTTCATATTTTCCCTCAGAGACTCTATTACAGCCTCCTGTCCTTCAAACACAAAATTGGGAACAGAATGAGATCATGTAATCTGAATATTTAAATTTTCATTATGAAATTAGCTACAGGTATTGGATCCTGGTGAATTTATGATCTAAACACAATAAAACCCCGTTCCATAACACCATCATTTCATCCTATTCATTGGAGACTCAATAAATTGGAGAAAAACCAAGTGGAAAAATTAATTATTTTTTTTTCCCAATCAGATTCTAACACAGCTTCTCAAATATGGAAATAAATGGACCAATTCTCCAAAAATTTATAACTATAAAGGAAGCCATAGTGAGAAAACTCCCCTTGAATACTTATTCCATCCATTACATGAAAGTATTTGAATTCACAGTCATAATACTGAGAGAAAGGATAAAATAATGAAAGAAAATTCACATCCAAATTGTAACAAGGTAGCACATATCAACCACCATAAGATCCTAATATATTCCACATACTCAAAATGCAGGTATGGATTACCATTATTCCATATGGTTGGACAAACTGCCACGGGCCTCCTTTTTCATTGGAATTTTGTTATGTGGATCATGAAAATGATGATGGCTACATATGGGCTATCAAGGAGCTCAAAAACATTTTTCAACCACCAAGATATCCAAAGTTCATCATAACTGACTTTAGTGAAGCCACCCATAGCTATTGCAGCTTGCATATGTCAAAGAAATTAACTCAAAATTCCTGAGAATACTTTTGTGAAAAAGAGTGACAAGAATTATTAAAAATGTGGGGAATATTTGTAGACTCACCAACACCCCAATCCTAAAGATTCGATCTCATTCATTTGAAAGTAAAAAAAGAATACTTTTCTGGTTCATGGGCATATATTACTCAAAACCTTCCTATGAAGATTATTTTGTCACTTCATGGGGAAGTAAATATCCCTACCTTGGAATAAATGCCAGCTCCCATGTGGAATCACCCTACTAATACATAAAGTCATTTATAAATAATTAAAATGGTGAGCTGTCAACAGTTATCCAGCATTTTCAAACTGAAATAGACCAAAAACTACGAAAAATTAAACATAACTTGGGGAAAGAGAACATTTGAACACTCACTAATGTGCCCCCCCATTTAAGCACCTCCTTGGTATTATTTAAATTAAAGAAATTAAATTGGTTGAAAAAAGTTTCAAAAAGTGAAAGAAAGTTAGAATTCTAGTCATTGCTCAAATAATTACACAACTGGTATAGTGATCCCTTTCTTTCATTGGATAGGAAAACCTTTGTTAATTGAAGGATATATTGGGAAAGAAGATTTTCATCCTAAGTGGAACTTACTTTAAGTTATTAATGATGTAACTGATGAATATAATTCCTTGGTATATATGATAATATCTCTTAAAAATTCATCATTACCTTTAGAAAGCCAAGATTCATTCATGATTTTATTTGAGAAAACAACTGGAAAGTATATACAATGAGACTGACTCCCTTGAAGGTTTTTTACAAATGGAAATGCTCCAAAAATCTTAAGAGGTCCTAAGCCGTCAATATACCACAATAAAGCTTGAAAAAACACAAAGATTGACCAAAAAGTGTGGAAAGCCATCTTCCAAGAGTAAAAAACTATCCACCTGAATAATTCCCTCAAAGTTTGAGATTGAAAAAAGAAATATCAATAAAATACAAAGAATATCACAGCCAAAGAATTTGGTGAAGAACCATATCAAAGGAATACAGATATTTTGATAAGAAAGATGAAAATGGAGGATAGTATCAATGACCTTATAGAAAATTCAGTGAGTAAATCCTATTGCAGATAGGTAAAGCACTATGAATACTAACTAATTTGGGGACATCTAGACACCATATTCGAAAGAGATTCAGCCTTCCTTCATGAGAAGCTTCATTGATAATATTTACAGCCCACAAGAATTGCAAAACGGTGGCTTCAATTCAATTGCAAAGGGACTATCAATCGCATACCATAATAATGAAAAGGATTGGAAGGATGTGAAGCAAGATTTAGTATATGAGACTGATAGGAGAAGGTATTATTATAAAAATATATTGTGGAGGGCGCAAGGAAGTGGGAAATCTCCAAAAAAAGAATTCAAAAGGGAATTTCATGGTGGAACATTGGTTAAGTAGATGGGATCATGGGGGAATCATATCCAATTCCTATATGAACCCCATTCTATTTTTACATCTAGACCTGGAAACACATTCATGCCAGACATTTCTTCCCACAACATATGGTCCCTATTCTTTAGAGTTGTCTTATATTGATCCAATTGCACTGGCTCATGTCAATAGGAATCACTGGATAATTATTTTATTTAATGAAAAAATAATAGAAAGTATAACCCTTCCACAATTACCACCAAAATGGCCTGGGGCCCATTCTGAAAATTCTTTAGGAGAATGGATGAGATTTTATTCATCCTCCATATCTCTATTTGGAAAGTTGAGAGAAAAGTTTCTGTATTAAAATTGATTAATTGATTGATTAATCCTTATTTTGGATTAATATAATTATCTTTAAAAACTTTGACGCAGGAGCCTTTGAAATAATAAATGCACATTTCAGGGGCGTGGGCATGGTAATATCACCTGAGAGCAGTAGTGAGTTTAGGGAGACACTCCAAAAAATGGAATGAGGTTTTTTGATACGCCCTGTCTTTATGCCTTGGAATGGGCATGAAATTCCTGTCAACGCATGGAATCAGAAGGCCCCATAAATAATGAGCTAAAGCTTTATGTGAAGATGATTAATTGGAGAGAAAAATATTATATAAAAACAATTCTATCATAAAAATAATAATAGCTGTATCTCAGTATATTGTTTTAGTTATTTATTGGCACTAACTCACAAATACTTTATACGATAAACCTTTTTATAATTAAGTTAGTTAATTACTGTATGATATTTTGAAGTCTGGGAGACATAATATGAAGAAGGGGTCTTTTTATATTCAAAGACTTATTGCTAGTGACACTGAGGGAATTGATAGATATTACTGATTTATTCTACTAGGAAAAGTCAATATATAAAGGCTTTAATTTTATTCAATCACTATTGTATCATTCTGCATATCACTGAACCATCGATTAGACTTACCACTATAACTATAATTTAGTTAAATCATATTCTTTTCATCTCTTCATTATTTAATTTAATTAATATTATAGAGTAAGATATGTTTTCCTTATATTCACTCTGAAGCCTATCATCACAGAATTTTGGCATAGTAATTATATATAGTAACCAAATAAGGGTCTGCATACCTTATCTAAAAAATACTATATATAATTTAATGGTAGACTATGAAGTCTTCATATTTTCCCAATATAAAATAAATATAAATAAATCAAACAATCAGAACTCTTTTCTTTATTTTTTCCTTGTAATAGCATAATTCTGTCCAAATTTTCTTTTCTAAACCTCAAAAATATATTAGAAGTAGTTATCTCAATATTTTCTTAAAAATAATTACAACATTATCCACCAATAGACTAATATAATCCATTCTCAAAGTATTATTCAAGTCTTGAACATTTTCCAAATGAAATTGCAAACAGTATCATTGAAAGTAGTAATTTCTAATAATCTCAGGATTTATCACTCAAAATATTACTTGATAATGAGTTAATTCAATTTGGTAAGTTTTTTCTTCCCTTTTATTTATTTTATTAAAGAAATAATCCAGTTTCTATCATAAAAACTACAATATTTATCATTCAAAAACCATTCTCTTATATAGTCACTAGTAAAAATTTTATATACCCAGGAGTTTCAGATAGTGTTACTACAGATATTTCATGAAATTTTAATATATGTGAGTTTTAGTTCTTCATCCAATTTTTAAACCAAATCTACACCCCTTATGATTAAATTTCTATTTATATGAGAAAACATTGCATTTTTAGTAGTTTTTATTACTTTATTTTGAGTATCCCTATTTAATTAAAATATTATTTCTATTTAGAATAATCTTTCTGTATATTTTATGATTATAAGTTTATTATTGTTTCAGATTTATTACTTTATTTAATCGCTATCTGTAGCTTAATTGAGCTCTATAAGATTTATTATTTTTTGTGACCTTATTTGGATATGTGTTCATATATGTAATTCTAAAACTCAAGGTGTGCCCTCACAGCCATATACCTTACAATTTAAAATATTTAAAGCTATTTCTTCTCTATTACCTAAATAAATTGATCTTTTTTGATATATTTCCTTTTTGAAAAATCTTATCCATTAATATTTTATATTTAAGTGAGTTTTTCGTAGCTAGAATTATTGAAATTAATTACTTTCCCTTTATCTAGATATACTATTGTTTCTTTTTGATCTTGAGGATACAAAATATAATAACTTAAATGAATGATTTTTTATTTTGTATGACATATTCTTTAGTAAATTATTGTTCTTTATCATTGAAGAAGGGTTGTGATCTTGATATCCCCGTGGATATATTTTATTTACTGCTAATAAAGAAGGATTAGTGCCTAAGTAGACAAAGGCTAATTTGAATAATTAATTGGGAAATTTGAATATTATGGAAATGAATTATCTCCAAAATCTGTGCTAATCCTGAGTTGAATATTACAGATTTATTCATGATATTATTGGATTATTGATTATCTTCTGACCTATTCCAAGTAATTTGGGAATAGAGTCTCTAGTTAGATTTTGAATACGGAAAATATTTATGGCATAAAAATCTATTATTCAAAAATCTATATTTATCCTTATCTTATATTATAAACAGATTCATCAATATATAAGATTTTTTCAATAATCCAAGGTATTCTTGGTACCTGAGTATATGAGGGCTGAAATTAGACTCAAATGAATAATTTCTAATGTAAAATTTCATATTTTGGTATTTGATACCATTTTTACCAGCTTTAAATTGGACAAAAAATATGTGAGCTCATTATAAAAGAGGAATTGAGATTTATGTGAAATGCCAAAAATTAATCTTTGAAAAAGCTCAAAATATTAAAAAATTAAATAAAAATAAAGAAGGATATATGGAAAGCTAGACGTAAAGTAAAAGCAAAGGTAAAATAGTGAATCTTACAGCTACTAGATTAAAATGGAATATAGCCACCTTACATTGAATACACAATATAATATTTACAGTAATGTATTGTAGCTAGGGTATTCAAATATATTTATTTTTGAATATCAATAACTCACTTTTAAGAACTCAGATATCTACAGTCATACACAGAATTTTCAGATTTCAAGAGCTTCAAAAAGTACCAAAAAAAATTTAGATAATTTTTAAATTAAAAAATTTCAACCAAGGTATTTACATATTGATCAAGATTTCAGATGCTATAATGAAATCAAAATAAAATCAAAATACATATAAGTAACAATTGAGTAATTAGTTTAATACATAAAATGAAACAAAATCACATCTAAACTCCCAATACAGCTTCTCAATCTTCATTAATAGTATACAGGTTTTGAGGCAACTCTTATTTCAATATGGGTTTATTAAGTTTATTGGGAATATCTTCTTTCTCAGAATTATGAGGCACTTCATTGAGACTTATGGTAGCTAATATGAGAAATACATAGCTTGATACGGAAATATATCTAATAATACAATATTAATAGAAGTGTGATTCATTAATTATGGAAAGTTTTTCATGAGTTCTTTGAGGTTTAATGAAGCTATTCTAATCTCATCTAAAACTGTTATATGTGTAGAAAATTCCCAATATATAGTCTTGGTAAAACTAAATTTTGTCATATGAAAGTTTTTTTTTAGCTTATCTGCTCTCTAACAACTATAAAACCCTTCTATTTCACAAAATTTATCATGGTATTTTCTGATATAGAAATATTTTTTAAAATTCAAAAACAAATATTTGCATTTCACCTGGCCCTCAAAATTTCAGAATGCATTAGAAGGGAAAGCTCCTCACAAGTGGTAGTGTTAAATTAATTTTATCTCAGATAGCTAAGCCATTATGAAAATGAATCAAAAAAATAGCTAAAATCTCATTAATAATAAATAATTATTTTCCATAATACATTTGCATTTTCATCTTGATTTCCTCTTTAGACTAAACTTATGTTGAGCTCTAATTTGGAGCTACCATCCTTGGCTCTTGATCCTTACTCGCAATATGATACTCAATCATTTCTCTTTCTAGTCTGGAATTGAATTTTATCTCTCCTCCCTTTTTCAATTTTTATCTCAAATTACACTTTATTTTATTACCTTGTTTTACCTATAAAGAGTTACAATTTCACAGAAAATTAATATTCTTTATTTTCAATTCCCTAATTTTTAATCTAGATCCTTCAAAGTAAAATGAAATATTCATATTTTGGAGAACTGGAAACTCTCATGTTTTCTAAATTTCCACCTATTTGTTCTCCCTTTTCCACCTTTCTCTTACAATCATCATACTTTTACCAAAGTAACCAATTGAAACTAAAACGGCCCACGTTTTGAATTAATAAGCATAAACATCACTATGAATGAGTATTATTAATCCTCATCTTCTATCCCTCAAAATTTTATTATAATTACCCCTTATCTTTTTAAGTTTGCTTATGTATTTTCCCAAAATCAAAACCTGATTTGAGGAAGAGAAGGAACTCAAAGGGGTTTTGAAGTTTCATTTATCATTTCTCTCTTATTAAAACAAGAAGCTTCATTGCTTTAACAGATAGATAAAAGCATTTACTAAGAGCCGAGTTGTTGATTATTTAAAAAATATCAAGCTGAAACCTATTGGTCTTATTACTATTCTCATCAGATATTATCTCAACAACTTACAAGTTATAAAGGCTTTTTGTATTTATAGCATTCAAAGTCAGTTTTCACAGTCCCTGAACTACTTTAATTGGTGTTAAACCTTAAGCTTACGTAGAAGGAAGATTAAAATCATTGAGTTAGGTCATTTATCAACAGCTATAGCTTGTATCAGATTGTGAATTCTCATTATTCTTTAGGAGGTGAGAAGGACTATCTTAGATTGTTATCTATAATTAAATCTTCAGCTCCTTATGAGCTATTAATCAGCTTATATTGTCTAATAATGCGGGTATCATAATAAACTTAATTAATAGGATTAAAGGAAATACGGGTACTGCTTTTGAGGTATTACTCTGCAAATTACTAGATGGAATCTTGATGCAAATTCAAAGAATCCTAAATTTGAACTCATTGTAGATTTTTTATGCCACCTCATGAAAATTCCAGTTTCCTTTCAAAAATACAACTAAAATAATAGAACTTTAACTGGATCTCTCCTGGAGTTTTAACATGATATAAACTGGTATAATCATTATATTATTTATTCTTATTCATAATAGATATTTTAATTAAAAGAAACCTGAAATCAGAAATTAATTATTACTATCATTTGGAAAAGATAATAACTCGCCTCATATAAACATGGTAAAAATTGCAACAAAAATTAAGCATATGATCAAAAGAAAGGAGAAAAAATAATTCTTATCCAAACATAATAAAGGTAGAAATAAATTTTCAATAAATTTGAATGTAAAAGAAGATAAAAGTGACTTAGTAAGAAATAATGATAATTTCAGTCAGAATTGTATACTGTAGCAAATTATTTTAACAATGGGGCCTTTAGCTATTTTGGTCTTGTTTTCTGGAATGTTACAATGATAAATAGAGAACAATTCCCAGCTGAAGGATTCAATTCTGGAAAATATTATGCATTTTGAGAACATTTATATCATTCCACAAAGCTTACCCACTGGCCTATATGTTTATATATGTATTTCTTTTATCTTCTTCATTAAATTGAAAAGATCGAAATTGAAATAAAGATAACTTCAGTTTTTTACAGTGAAGCTTATGAATACATATTCTATTTTATGGTAATAGAACTTAGGAGAACTTTATTGTTCCGGAGAAGCTACTTTATTTCAGTACTCAAGTATCTATGAATAATTTTAAAAGTTCACTTTGCTTGTTTTCAAAACTCAAGCTACATCACGCAAATCAACATTTTCAAAATACAAATTTATCAATCAATTTATTTGATTCAATTTTATATTTTATATAATTAATTTATCTTATCAGAAAACCTCCAAGGTTAATTTGAAAAGAAGATCATTCAATCTCAATATAAGAACTCACCACTTAGGAGATATGAATAGAAAAACTTGATTAAAACTCCAGAAATTTCATTTCCTCAAAGTTTTCCTGAGACACACAAACTAATAAAGAGTAATATTTAAACCGCTTTGAAATCAAAATCTCCAAACCTCACTTCTGCTTTTTGATTAATAAAGAAAATATGAAGAAATTTCTCCAAACATACTCTAAAAAAGATACCTAAGGCAGGAAAAAATGCTTATAAGCGATAAGCCTATCTTTTATTACCTGAGACAAGAGATTGAAAAAGAACTAGGTTAAAAGAGCTTCTAAGATCTATTACAAGAATATTCACAAAACTTAACCTTTATCATTTTTGAATTGGTTCAAAGGTTTAGAATTAAATTTTAAATTTGTTTTTAATATCTCATTGATTGGATTGATTTTTATTTAAATCACTTATAAAATTAAAATATTTTAACATGAAAAAATGGGGAGAAAATTCCCTTATCTTATATTATGATTTCCTTCAAAAGGAGAATTAATAATTATGTAATCATTTGGGGTCATTATTGTATCACTATACCCTCTTTTAGTCCAAAATAATTCTCTTACTTAGCCAATTTTAGCTATTTTCGACCTTGTAGGCCAGTCTCTTTGTGGTACATGTAGGCTGTGTGTTCTTCCGTTCTAAAGTGACTGAAAATTTTGTTTAAATTTTGACACTGAATTATCATATTTTAGGACTATGGGGGGTATGGTACCCATGGAGGTAATATTATTTTGAAAAATGAAAGTATAAGATTTATAATTGATTTCACTTGTAATGGAATCTTGATCCCAAATATTGAATTAGCTTCAAGCTTCAAGCTCTTCAGCTTTACATATGAAACAGTCATATCTAAATTAAAGATCATTTTTGTAACAACTTTTCACAGATCAAAAATTAAGCTTGTAAAATATACACTAAGCTTTATTATTAGCACAAAAAATTATATTTAATACAGAATTCTCTTAGAATTAAATACATTCAAAACTATCCTAAGAAATACCTTTTGGTGGACTTATTCTGAAATCGGTCATGACAGTTTATGGTTCTTTACAATAAAATATTCCCAAGGCATAAATCAGTTTAATGGATTGTGAAAAAATATCATTTCAATATAAACACAAGTGATAATTTGGAAGAACCATAAACCACACCCCAATTGTTCAATCAATGTGAAATTCATATTTTTTTAATTTTTATTAAAGGTGTGAGCTATAAGATCCAAAATTTTGATTCAAAAAAAATTCCTCTAGTGGAGATAAAAGAAAAACTATCAAGTAAGATAGTGGAAATTTTAATTTTCACTTCAGTAATTGGTGGAACTGGGAAAGGTAGCTGTCCAATTTCTTGATTAAATATATCCAAATTCTAATTTCTATGAATTATTTTCTGAGAAAAAAAATTATCTGAAAAAAGGAGCATGATTAGAAAAAAAACAAAAGAAAAAAAGCCTCATTTAAGAGAAAGCCAAAGAAATAAGGATACCAAATGAGTAAGAGAAAGGATATTGGGAAGAAAAGCAAGCTTCATGGTAAGAAAAACAAAAAAAAAGTTTAAAATAATTCAAAAATTTAATTTTTTATGGAAAAAGTGATTAAAAATTTCTAGGTTTTCAAAATAACAGCCCAAGGGTTACTGTGTTGAGCAGTTTATGAGTTACAGGGCCATTTCAAGCAGGAACTAAATTGCTAGACTAAATTTCTAATGGATCAAGACAGTTTCACTCATTTTATGCCGAAAGTAGTAGAGTGAAAGAAATCACTCAAAGGTGACCCAATTTCTTTTGAAATTAGTAATTTAATAATAATATTGTTTTTATTTGTTTAATTTTTAAAATTGAAAATGATGAATATTCTTCTTTCATTCAAAAGTTTTTCTATTATTTCATAATTTTTATTTATGATATAATTTTATAATTTTTCATTTCTAAATAAAAAGAAAGGAATATTTCATTCAAATAAAATTTTGGCCTCAAATCTTATTTATATTTTTTTTCATCCTTTGGGATATATGAAAACTACCTTTAAGGCTCACACACTGTTCAAGTGTTTTAGTCCACCTTGAAAAAATTCCAATCTATTGGTGATGTGTGATTTGAAAACATGCTCACTAAACTCACTTGATAGATAATTAGAATTTCAAATTTGACAAGAATTCTTTTAAAAAATGAAAAATCAAACATTTTTAAATTTTTAATTATTTTTGAAATTAATAAAAAAATTTCTTATTACTAAAAACAAAGTCAAAAAAAATGCTTAACCTTTTTAATAATCACATCTTGATTAATATAAAAAAACATCAAGGGATATTGAGTTATTAAAACTCTAAAAAATAGAATAAAACATAAAAGCAAATTATATGAAGTTTTAATAATCTGGGTTTGTTTAGAAGTTGAAAACTTTTATTTTTTCTTAACCCAACTTCACCTCAATTCTGATACTTTTAGATTGCATATTGGGACTCCTTAGTAAATTGATTGTCAGAGTACTTTCCAGAAATTGGAAATACATATAAACAAGATATTTTTTCCAAGTATAACTTCATCTTAACGCTTGTAGAAAAATTTATTAAGCGCAATGGTGAACTTGAGAGGTAAAGAGGGATGAATTTGGCCAACCAATACTATGACAAAGTCAGCGCTTAAAGGCGTTAAGAGTTATAGGATTGCTTTTGGCCAGACAGGTGATGGATTCCTCAGTTTTCAGAGTCATGCTGGCTTCAAACAGTTGGCATTACTGTTAAACAGCGGTGTTTTGCGACATAACCATTTGTGCCAATGTATAAACTTACCATAAAGGATTTGGGTTGAGCCCAACTCACGGCTCAGCTAATTTTGTGGATTCCAAGTATGTTTATCAATGAAGCCCAGTTCTTCGAGTTCTAGATAACTATGCTGATTTTCACCCCTAGTGATCCCTGCTATTCAGAAGGTTGCTATCTTTTAGCATCTGCAGAAGAGAATAGACTTATTTTGATCTTGAAAATCATGATTGCCTTAACAAGAGACATGTCAGTAATGCAAACGCCTATGGGAAAGTCTACAGACGCATGTATCCAAAAATGCAATGATGGTACTAAAAAAACAATAAATCGAACCAAACTGAAGAAAATCAACATTGAAATAAATGTTACGGTTGAAGACAAACAAAACAAGAAAATTGGAGCAGAGCATTTCCATGGAAAACATAGTACAATTGATAACGTGGCTTAAAGCGCCTAGGCTAGCTAAAGCGAATAAACAGAAATCATTAAAAATGGTCACCGTTTTCCCGAAGCCTTGGCCACTAATCGTTTTTTAGTGCCTTTAGGCATTTTTTGCTTTCGCTTCTCCCTTTGCTCTTCCTTTACCAATTGCTTACGTTCCTTTTTGGCCTCCTTTGCTTCAAATCGATGGCCTCGAGGCTGTTTGGAAAATTTATCATTGTCGATGTCTGGTCTCTCGTCGCTTGATTGATCAGATTCTGATGTGTCGGTAGGAGGTTCATCGTGCAAGATGCCAGTAGGTGTTGTGCTTGAATGATTTGGGGCATGATTTCCGGTTAGAGACACGAGACCTGTAAGACTGGCGTAGATCAGCTCTTTGCCTTCCCCTTTCGCCACTTTGTCAACATCCCGTTCAACATCAAATACTTCGTTTAGGGCACGGGGAATATATGCATGACGGAAAAATCCATCATCATTTTCTTTTGTGTTTGGTGAAGCGGCCACTTCATCGACAGATTGTAAAGGCTGATCAACAGCATCACATTGCCCAACTTGAGAACTCGGGAGTTGAGTTTCATGGGGCTCCGATGTCACAAGAAGTTGTTGTACAAGCAAAATGAGTTGCTCTTCAACTTGGTTCGTGGGACCCATCTCGGTTACAAAGCCAAAGGTTCGCTTGAGCCCGAGCGTTGAAACACCCAATCGAGAAAAAAAAAGATCAATGTTGGTAAGGTCTGACCTCAGAAAATCAAAGGCAGAGGGATGATCGTGTTCGACGGATTGCGAGACATCAATGATGAAAAGATGGCCTCGATGATAACTGCACAGCAAAGAGTTAAGGGTATGAGTGAGCTTTTAAGCAATTAGCAAAACTTTGAAAGCTGATAGCGGTTTGGTAATAAAAAAAAGGTAAATAGAGACAAACGTACAGAATGTTGTATTCACTCAAGTCAGCATGAACCAGTTTACATTGTTGGTACATAATCCTTACCATAGCTAGTAATTCACAATAAAGGCGTTTGACTTCCTCAGCTGAATCCGGCAAGATGGCATCCTTCAAGCGAGGACTTGCTTTCCAACTCCCGCCGTCTTCTAATGCCAGAAATTCCATCACCAACACATTTGACCTAACCTCTATCGGCCTGGGACATCGAACCTTTTTCTCGTGCAAACGTTTGAGGTTTCGAAGTTCTTTTTCAGCCCATAGCCTGACCATCTTTCGCGGATTGTGCTTGGCATAACCTGACCTAAACCTGAATTCACCAGTGACGTATCGATCACGATCTTTAAAGACTAAAATACTTGTCTTGTAGATTTTCATCGCGAGACTCATACCGTTTTCTGATGGCGTTCCAGTGAACGGATCGATTAACGTGACCGCATGGTAAACATTTGCCTCTTTCCCTGTAGAAATGCAGCCTTCAATCCGATCCACCAGGCCACGACCTAACATCTTGAAGAGCACGAGTCGGGTACGAGGATCCATAACTTGCTCGTTGGTAGCTCGGTCAGCTCGATCGGTGTGGTTAAGTTTCTCGAAGCCACCTTTGCGAGTCTGGGTTACATTGATATCTCCTAGAACAAGTCTATTAGAAAACTTTGAGGCTAACGAGAGCAATTGGTCATTGACTTTATCTTTTCGGATCACCGTTGCTGCCGGGGTAGCAGGCGCAACTGAAGATGCTGCACGGCGCTGGTTTGTGGCAGGTAAAGCTAAAGGCCCTTTTGTATGCTTTTGAGTATGATGCTTAAGTGAAGTGACGGTGACCGTTTGACGCAGGCGGTTGTAGCGTTTCGTGAGATCTACCGCCGAGATATTTTCAAGGAAATGACAGGAATGAATCATCAGGTTGAAGATGAATTTAGATGAAGGAAGCATGAAGGATCACCTACCACCAGCAAGAGTCTCCCAATCCTGGCCATTTACTGCGTCCAAATCTCTTTCTAGAAAACCGTCATCGCCTTCATTACGCATGTCAAATTCAGCCTCTTCATCATCGTCCGTCAGCTGTTCACCGTCATCTGAAGTCCCGGAATCTAGATCATAAATCCTTGGTATGGCAGCCTGGGTGGTGACCTCCGACTGGGCGTTTGAGAATTTTGTTGGGTTGGATCCAAGGAGCAGCAAAGCACAATCGTCGTCTGGGGCATCTTCAAACTGTCCTGTTTCAAATTCCATGACGAAATCCAAGATTATCTTGGAACAAAAAAGCAAAAAGATTCAAGAAAGACGAAAAGTTTGGCGACAGGTCAAAATTGACGATGAATCTTGCCATAAAATCTCAAATTGAATATGCAAAATGCTCAGCTCAACAACGGCAGCGTCTCCAGCCGTACTGCCAAACAGCAATCACAGCTCCTCACAGGGCAATGCACCTTCAGCCCAGGCATAACTCAAACCATAAAAGTTCTAGCAAAAACCAAACCAACTTTACATTTTGGGTAGCTTTTGCGTAATTAAAATACCAAGAATTCAAAAATAAAACAAATAAATACAATAAATTGACAGCATTTTACAAAACTAAACATGAAATTTTCAATGATCAAACACCAATATAGAGATAGTAAATCAGGAAAATCACTAAATAACAATCAAGTATAAATTTGAACTCTTATACATACTAAGAGAATCTCCAGAAGTGTGTGGAGAGGAAGGTATCAAAATGATGAGGATGGTTATCCATTACTACAAGATGCACAAGCTGAATTGATTTTTCTTTTTCAGAGTGCATAAATTACAAAATCTTACAAAAAAAGATCAGTACAACCCACTAGTTTTTTCATTATTTTCTTTTTGTTTATTTTTTCTTATTTATTTTGGTTTTTTATAGTTTCATTTTCAATTGTGGATCAAATAACTGGATTGGGTGTCTCAACATCATATCAGCATTGTATCATTTTTCAAAGTTTGAACTGCTCATTGAATGAATTACGTCTAGAGAAAAACAAATAAGATAAAGTAGGGCCAAAACTGTCACAACCATGGAGAATCATTCCCCTTGGATCAAAGTATGGAGCCCCTTTTCAATTTTCATTTGATGGTCATTTGACCATATCCATCGTCATTGGAAAATTTGGCCATATTTATCTTTCTTGGCCAAATTGGTCATTTCATAAACTGGGGTCAACCTGGCCCTTTTTCCAACCCAATTCCATTTTTGGCCATTTTATGCCTTTGGGGAATTTGGGGCATTTCCCATGCAAAAAGGGTAATTTAGCCCAAATGGCTGTTTTGGGCCATTTGGGCTTTGAATACAGTTCTGTGCAATTTGTGCACTTTTTCACATTTTGGTGAATTTTCCCGTAAAACAAGGGAGATATTCCTAAATGGACATATTGGGCTTTATTGGAATATTTAAACTTTTTTTCAAATAAAGTTTTAAACTTGTTTTTTCCTAAATCCCAAATCATTCCAAAAAAACTCAGCAAACCCCTGAAGCCCATCAAATGCCAATTTTTCCCATTAGTAAATACAATCCTCCAGAATACCTTTGGACAACGTTTCCTTTAAACAACCAGAGGTACCATAAATTGTGCTATAAACCATTGTGCATATTTTTCTACCAGAAATATAATTATTAAGATTTCAACGGGCTATTATTTAATTTTAAATTGCTTTTAAGCCCTCAAGAAGCACTCAGGGATTAAACACAAGTGTTTTAATCAGAACCAATAACCTCATTCATCAAATATTGGTTCATTTCAAGTAATCAGAATTCCTCCAAGGGAATATTTGAATGTTACAATTCTGGGGATATTCAAGAGGAAGTTTCAAATCATTTTTCAAGTGTTAAAAATCCATCAATACACCTTGGAAACCACACTCATCCAATAAAGTCTTCTTTCCCAGAATCCTGTATTTCAGCCATAGACCTTGGGAAGATTATTAAACCCAGTTCATTTCCCATATGGGAAAGGTTTGTTTCACTCAAACAGTCAATATGGCTTAAAGGTTTCATACAGATTAGTTGGCAGCCTGAAGGATTCAAGCTCTAAACTCTTCACATATACCAGCATCTTTTTCAGCCCTGGTGTAAGGTTTGTCTACGAAACTCTTGATAATGGTAACAATATCAAGAGTACTATGACTGTCCTCAGTAGAAAAATATAATATGATAAATTATGATAACCACAAATTTAAATGTAATTATTAAAAATAATTACATCAAAAAAAATAAATTTAATTATTATTATATAAAATAATAAAAAAAATATAACAATTATAATAAATTATAATTATTCTATTATTGTTATAGTCACTGAAAATTATAACAATAAGAAGTGTAAAGCTCTTAATGAGACAATTACACATGGAAAATATAAATATTTAACCACTTATAAATAATATATAAATATTATTCATAAAAGAATTAAAACACAAACTGTGCAGAAATAATTCTTATGGAAAAATTCTATATAAAAAAACTAATAATAGATAAAAAAAAGGTATAGAATTTTAGAGAAAACTTACTTATAATATAAATTTAATACAACAAGTCAAATACAACAGTTATTATATTAAATAATTATTATAAGCTAACAACACGCCAAAAATCAATATTTTTAAAGATAAAACAACTTTTCATAATAAAAGTTATGATTAAAGAGTTTTTGAGAGGAATTTGTGGATTTTAAAAGATATTTTAAAGACAATAATTTTATAAAACAAAATATATTATAGGTGATTACATCAGAAATATAATTTCTATGATTTCAATCCTTTAATTTAATATTTATAAAGAATAAAATACTTAAGAAATAATTTAATAATAAGATCTTATATATAATAAAGCTTTACCTGTTTGAATGTCTAATATGATTGGATTGATAATTGATGATGGACAAAAAAAGTGATGAAAAGACTCTTTTTACGTCTACAGAGCAGCTCTAATGATTCATAATGGATATAAAGGGAGTTTTCATGTCAAAACTGAAAAACCATGCTTAAAAATAAGGTTCTTAACTTAACATAACTTATTTTTAGTTCCAATTTAAAGTTACCAGTGTTATTCTTAACTCCAAGTAGCTTTCATTGTCATTTAGGTTAATTATTTTAAGTTTTAATATAAAATAAGTTTATTTATATTAAAGTTCATCACATGAACAACTTAAAAAGAGAGTTTCAAGCAGAAATCTCCTAAACTCAATTTTAATTAATTTTTAAAGAAATCTTAATTTTTTTTAAGAATAATTAAAAAGGTAAATTTCCAGGCTAATTTCCCAGCAATTATATTTATAAAAGATGTTTAAAATTTGATTTTTATATAGATAATATTAAGTTGTAAGCTGTGTTGAAGTTTCAAGCAAATCCATTGAGAATTGGATTTTTAATGAATTTTTGAAGTTATTACTATTTTTCCACGTAAAATAGAAATACACACCAAACCTTAACTTGTGATAAGGTTTTAATGCTTTTAAACTTAAAGTTTTAAGCTTTTTAAGCTTATTTAAGCTTTGAAAGGTCCCAAAGCTTAAATATCAAGCCTGTATATTGGGATTTACCCTTTGGCAGCTTGAAATTCCTGTCCAAATTAGGTTAAAACCAGTTTAAACCTTAAGGTTGGATCAAAGTCTAATATTAAAGTTTAAATGAGGTTGAAAATCCTCCAATACAGGTGGACAACCTTAATTGAATGCTTGAAGATCCAAAAATCTGGGTACCCCAGCTCTGTTTGGTCTTTTTCCTTTGTCCCACCTTTTTGTGTGGATTTTGCCCTTTTATTTATTTAAAGCTATACTATGGCCTTAAGCCCTTTTAAATTGAGCTCACGCAGGATTTACATCCTGTATGGCAAATCCTTAGCCAATTCAGTAAATATACACCACACCTCAATTTTAACTAAAATTTTGGTAAGTTTGCATAAACCTTATGCAACTTTAACTTTAATCTCATTTAAGCTTAAATTTAACAATTTTAAAAAAATGTTAAAAAAGCTACATAAGTACTGTGAGATTATTAAATCTTCCAATAACATAAGAAATAAGCCTTTTTGGGTATAACACCCTATGGGTGTATCCTAGGTCATTTTTGGTGTAGAATCCAAAAATGAAATAATATTTATAACACTGTTTATTAAAAAAAAGATATACTTATTTTTTATTATCCTTAATTTTAAATTGAATTGAAAAGTCTGTTTAAGACTAAATCAACTGTATATAAAGTCATTTGTGGCCTTATGGGTATTTTATACATACCTCACAGGCTCACACTGGGGTTCTTTTCCCCCAGTGAATTAATATACTAGGTTTTATTTTTATTTTTTTGCTTTCATATTGATAGTAAATACTGATATTCTTAAGTCGGACATATTTACCCCTTCTTTTCCTGTTCAGTGGATATTGGTGGTCATATACTTTACTCATTCTATTGCTCCTTCTGAAAGGTTGAAATAGTGATTAAGGACTTACTTAATTGGCTCTTTGGGCATTGGATTTTCTTATTTTAATCTAATATTTTACTTTCATTTTCTTATTTTATTTAATTCCTGTAGATAATTCCAAGTGAGGCCCTGATTATTGAGTGCCATGCCACTCTTGTTTTCTCCAAGACCCGCTATGACAAAACCATGGTGGCTCAAATCATGGATTTTTTGGATAATTGTTCATGATAAGTATGATGGCTATCTGAAATTATTCAAGGATTAATTTTCCAATAGTATAGTGTAAAGAAACCAGATTTCTTTGGCTATTATTAAAAATGAAATGTCATTTTTCCACAAAATTACAGGAAATATTGAAGAAAAATATATCTATTTTCAACAACTAGCAAATTATTCAGGAGGGAAAGTTTTCAATTATTTTCAAAAAATAACTGTAGCAATAAGAATACTGGATTATTCTATGGGTTCTTATCAGGTTTAAAAATTCCTGAAAATCTCTGAAAGTTAAACACATCACCATGAACAAAAGGCAGACCCTGGGTCAGGTTATTAAAGTCAGACATAGTCTCAACCGGAGAAAAAATTGAAACAAACATGAAACACAAAATTGATTTGTTTATTAAGATCCATTTTTGAATCTCTTTGTCTATTTCTGAATCTTAGTGAATAGAAACTGGAGGTTTTTGGAAGATCTAAGAGTCCTTTGTGGTATTAACTAGGCATTAGATAGCTCAAGTGAAAGGACTTCTAAATGGAAAAACTTTTTGATAGAAGGCTTGAAGGTTATATAATATGAATTTGGATATCAGATCTTGAAAAAGAGGAATATTTATGAGGAAATATGATCTTTATGATTTTAAAGGTTAATATAATTTAAAATTAAAGCTTTTTTTTAGAAACATGTATTCAACTAATGAGCTAGTATTGTGGAAACAAACAATTGAGACTCATTAATCTCTAGGGATGAAATCCAATTTCCATTCAAGTAATTCCCCACTTGTGAGTAATTTTCCTTACCAATAGAAATTCTTGATCCTAGACTATAGAGCTGGAATTTTTTTTGATGTGGATTCAAGCTTTATTTCTGAAAATTCCTCAATGAATATGAGAAAAAATTTAACAAAAAATGGTCATCCCTCATTACAAAAGGAATATCATGATAAATAGACAATAAATTTAGTTTTGTTCAATATTAAAATACAGATTTGGGCATTACCTGGAAAATCCTTTGGTTTTAATATTATTTTAAGGATTTGAAAATGAAAGATATTTAGAATTTGTGAGTCTACAGAGTTTCATTAATAGGAATTTTGGCTTTGCTTCTTCCCATGGATAATGGTTCTTATCTGAGAGAAACTGTGCAATGTATATTCCTCCGTGAAGGTTTCCTTAAGAGGTAGCTCACAAAAAATATTTAAGATATAATATACTTTTCCAAAATAAAGATATTCTTATTTCTTACGAATATTCTTGGATACTATGTACTACATTTGAAATCTGCTAGACATTGTATTTTTAACAAAATGTGAACATATATTTTATATTAAAACATAAAGCCATAAAATGTTAATTAACATGACAGAGAACTATTGAAAATAGTTTAATACAAATGTTCTCTTTGAGATAAGTCAAAAATAATTTTGAAACCTTGATTGTCCAAGATGCAAATTGTTCTTGTATAATACATGATATGGAATTATTGCTCTAGCTGAAAAATTAATATTTCTCAGTTGCAGTAAAGAAAAATTTTCAACATGAAGGCTACTCAAGTAATTTTCTTTCACTTCAAAAAATTACTTAGTAATTGAAGTTAAGAAAGAAATTTTCTGAGAAGAAATATTAATTTTATCAATTTAAATACTTGCTTTTAAAAAATTATTAAGCTTAAAACTGATGATTAGATGTTATATGTCCCTACCCAATGATATTATCACCAAAAAAATCAAGAAAGAATAAAATGAAAAACTTAATCCTAGGATAATTATGGTTTATTAATTAAAGATTCTAAATATATACAGAAAGAAATATAATGTAAAATATTAAGTTGTTATAATATATTGGAAAATGATTCTTGATATAGATTCAAAAATATTAATTTTTCTTAAATAAAAATTGGAAAACCTTTGCATAGGAATATAGCAATGTTATTCAATTTTTACAAATGAAAAGTTCTATATTTTAATTTAAATAATGATAATAGCATATCTAAACATCTTTCATAGGGGCTCTTGATGAAAACAAGAGTAGGCTGGCACTCAGTAATCAGGGAGCTCACTCAGAAGACTCCGAAGATTGAAGAAGATAAATAAAAGAATAATAAATTTCTCTAAGAAAATATGAAGGTACAAGATGAGATGCAATGAGAGAAAAGGAAGCCAAATGGCCACAGAGCCAACCAATTAAGTCCTTAATCACTGTTTCAACCTTCCAGAAAAAAAATGGAATTAGTAAGGATATTACCACCAAATATCCACTGACAGGCAAAGAAAGAAAAGGTGCAAATGACTGACTCAAGAATATCACTATTCACTATTCTCAGGATGAAAGAAAATGGAGATAGAAATAAATCAAAGTATATTAATTAACTGGTGGAAAAAAACCCCACAGTTGAAATAGAGGCTGGTATATATGATTGGTTGAGAGATTGACTCCTTCAGGCTGACAGATGGTCTGTATTGATTTTTTGATGAAGTCTATACCTTGCCCAATTGGCAAATGAGCTGAGTTGAATGATCTTCCCAGGGTGTAGGGTCAAAATAAAGGTCTTTATTGAGAAAGACTGTATGGAAATGAATGTGGTTTCCAAGGTGGATTGTTGGAGAATCGAATATTGACAATTGTTTTGGAATTACCTCTTGAATATCCCTTGAGAATGAACTGCCAGTATTCCCTTGGAGCAATACTGCATAATTCAAAATAACCAATTACTGCTTGATGGCATGATTTGAATGTGAGAATAACACTTTAACTTGGGCCTTAATAGATCTTCTGGATGATCTAAAGCCTTGATGTGATTAGATATTGAAATAAACTTCTGATATTGGCACCATTGGATTTCTGGTGAAAAAAAGGTGCATTATGGTGTATAACACCATTTATGGCCCTCTTGGTTATTGAATATGCAAAGTCACCAAAGATCTTTTGAATGAATTCCAGGAGGAAAGAGAGAAAAAAGAAGTCTGGGTTGCTTCAGGATTTGAAGAGATTTTTTTATGGACAGTTTTGGGTTTTTGGCCAAAACAAGCCTAAAGGGCTTCAAAAATGTATTTGTGCAAAGTGCGCAAAATGTGAAAATCTTTCAATTAAGCCCCAAATGGCCTGATATGGCCATTTGAGCATATTTCAAATATTAAAAGGAAATATGGAATAAAATGGCAAAATGTGCAAAATGCACAAAACTGTATTTGAAGCTAAAAAAGCATAATACAGGCTTTTGGGTGCTATTTCCCCTATTGACTGGGAAATTCCCAAGAGTTCTCAAAGGCAGAGAAAGGCCATTAATGAAACGATGATTTTGAAGGTGCCAGGTTTGTCCAAGGTGATGAAATGACCATAAAGTACATAAAAGTTAAACTGGCCAATTTAGCCAAGATTAATGGATATGTCCAAATCGCCATAAAAGAGATCTGGAATTTATATGGAATAGAACTGTTGAAGGGGTATTATTCATGGTTGTGACAGCATAAATGGTTAGGAAAATATCTTTATCCTTTCAGGAAGGAATAAATTATAGAATATCTTGGCTTTGAATAGCTTCTGTATGACTTCAATTTGACATATTTTGGGAAAACCCGCTTTTCAGGAATATCCCATGTCCAGAATCTTGAAATTTAGTGGTTTCATAGGATAAAGCTTTCAATTTTTGAAAAATTGAAATTTTATAACCTTTATGGGTGACTTCAGTTTCTATATTTTGTGGGTAAATATTGCCTATTTCGTTATTCAAAAAGATACGAAAACCTGGGTTCTTAATAATTATTCTTTTGAAGAATCTCCCAATGGAGAACATATCATTACTTACACAATATTCCTTTCCATAAACCTCATTGGAAACCAATTTAGAGGTCACTTTTCCCCATAAGCTCTCTTTTAAATTGGAAAAATGACAATCCTTCTTCAAAAATTGAAAGGTATTGTTATTTTATCCATAATGTTAGACCTACCAAATATTTATATAAATTGAGAATGTCTCTAAAGCATAATGGAGGTACCTATCAAAATATAAATAAATATTCTGTTATTCAATCTGGCCCATTTCATCAGCTATATTCCTCTACTTGAAGCTGAATTTGCAAAACACCCCATTCCAATTATCTCTTGATTCTGCCTAGCTCACAAAGAATTATTAAATTGAGTAATGCTATTGAAAATCCTTGTTTTATTTTGTATTTTAAGTTTCAATATTAGTAAAATATTTCTTGATTAATATTTCTTCCTTTAAGAAAATTGAAATTGTAATAAGGTTCCATTTTTTTGGCAGAGATTTTTTTTTCATTTGAATTAGAAAATTTCACTAAAGGAAAATTCATTCGAGTCCCAAAAAAAGGAAAGATAATTAAGCTCTAATCAAAAAAATGATGTTTCTGTCAGCCTCAAATGATCCAAAAAAGTGTGCATAAAAATGTTTCAAGTAATTAAGATCAGCCCTTCCTTTGCGATTGATAATTTATTTTTGGAAAATTATAAGGATTAAGATTAATATATTGGAGCATGAAATTCTGGAATTGAGTTCCATTTGTTCAGGAAAGTTTCTTTTGTATTAAGATAGTATATTTCTTCTTTTGGAAGTGAGCACTTCATCAAAGATATGGTATAAGAAAGTAACTTGGAATCCATGTATTAGCAAATTGAGCAGAAGTTTTGTTGCAAACTCAATGCGGCTATTCAATATGTATATCCAGCTATATCTTCTTTCTATTTTAATCAAAATAATCTCCGAAATAGTTGTAGAATCTAAATATAAACTAGATTCATTTACATCCTAGCTGAATATTAAGATCTGGTATTGGTTAAGATTCTTTATTCTCTTTTATATACAAAGATTAACTTATAACCAGAATATATCACTATAGCCTTAAATACAGGAAGTTTCTTGTAATTAGTCTGTAAATTATTAATGATATGAATTTATATTAATGTTATTAACGTTATTTGAAATACTTTGAATAATGTGGGTTGCGAAATGAATTATATTCATTTGAAAAATTGCTAACACACTGGGTATCACCAATTGAATCACCTAGATGTAAAACAATAATATGATTGATTTTATGAAAAATGTTTCTCCGTTGTGTTTTTTTCAGTATAATATCTTTGTTTTATCCTTTTCTTACTCCGTAGCTCAAATCTCCAAGCTTGTAAGAGGAAAAACTAGAATATTATATTTTTATCAGCTGGTATACTGTAAAAATGGATTTTCATTGAATATTTTCTTTAAATAAAACAAAATTTATGGAAAGATATTAATTTATTTAAGAACTGGGAGTCCTCAAGCTAACATAGTTTCTCACACAATGAGCTATATAGAAATTGTGAAATATGAAACCACCATGAGAAACTTCCATGCCAAATTCCAAAGAATTTTATCTAAATCAAAATATTTTGAATTAAGGAAATATAGCTTCTCAAAGACAAATTTTTATAAAATAATGGGATTAATAGATGGACTTGAAATATGAAATGTTACTGAGGTTGTTATTGCAGCTGTACCTTTGAGTAAAAATAGAAGAAACAATACAATTTTCAAAAAATGTGAGATTGGGAAATTTACCTTTTTGACTAGAGTTTGATATGAATATATTTTAGAGAATCAACTCTGAAGTTAGATAGAATATTTGTAGATTTGATAGCAAAAAACTAGAAAAAATAGAATATTTAAGTAATAAACAGAGTTATGGAAACAACCCTGATCCAATACCAAAATACTCAAATTCTACAAACAGTATTTATAAGGGATATATGAGATTTTTCAAATTAATTAATGAGGACTTTCTTTTCCCTTTAACTCTAGCTGGAATATGGTTTATCCATAAATTATCAATATGAAGGCTAAAATTGAGGGAAAAATTTGTCATATAGCCTCTTGAGCTCACTTATAGATTCTTGTTGATGGTATTGGAAGAAATCTTTCCATTACTTTTGAAACAAATATCATTAATATAATAATTGAAATATAAAATTATTAAAAATCCTGCTTGGTTCACTTCAAATCTTATTAATCAACCTTTTTGTCACCTTATTCAGTTTTGAGAAGAAGAAAATAATCCATTTTACATGAATTTTGGTTTGGATTGAACAATGAACCTTGAGAGAAATAGGATTCTATGATGAAGCCATGAAGCTAGAATAGAGAATTTGTTATTTTCATGTCTCCCTGACTCCCATTTTTTGCCCTTCCAAAAACTGGTTGTCATGGCTTATTTTTCTTGATTCATCTTTCAGATGGAGAGTCTTTTTGCAAATTGATATACAAATTTTGATTCAATTTTCTGAGTTGCGATTTTAGATTTATTTTTTTTTCTTCCTTTTTTTTCTATCAGAAACATTATTCTTGATTTTCATGGAGCCTTGGAGCTGTAAAAGAACTTCCTACTCTGGAATATTCATAATCAGGTTTTTTAGTTGTCCATTTTTTATTAATTTTACAACATTTTTGTGAAGCTACTCTATATATATTGGCTTCAAACTGTAATTAGAAAATCTTTATTTTTTATTTTTCTATTTTTGTATGCATTATTTTCTTTTCATATTTCCTTTTTTTTTTGAAATTTCTCAAATGTTTATTCATTTTTCAATATTTTTTATTAGTTACGTTTCTCTTTTATTCTGTCTATTATAGTGGTATGATTTACTTTACTTACTTCTTTGATTTTTATTTATTTTGATGTGAATTTTAATACAATCAAATCTATATTTCCTTCTACTGTTTGAATATATTTCGTATATTTTTGCTTTTTTAAGTTTACTTTTTAGCCATTTATGGATTTTTTTTGTTAAGCTGTTTTAGATTTTGTTCTCTCTCAGCTATCTTTTTAGATCTTGTTCTCAATTGTATCTGAAAATTTTTTTTATTGATTTTTTACATTTTTCTTATCAAGTTTTTTTTTTCAATTTTTATTGGTTTTTTCTAAATTTAATGGAAATGTAATTCTGTCTCATTATGTGTTTTTTATTTTTGATTTGTTTATTTACTTTTCCCATGATTTGTTAATGTTGATTTTTTTTCAATTTATTTTTCTTGAGATTTTTGATTTCCTGCCTGCACAACTGTATTTCAGATTTACAGGCAGGAAAGCAAAAAAATTAGAAAATATATAAATTGGAAAGAAAAAGAAAAATTTTATAAATTGCAAAAAATTTCAAAAAATCAATTTGATCATCTGTGAAAGAGAATTGAAGAAATACAAAAAAATGAACAAAATTATTAAAAATGGAAACAGCTAAAATATTTCAGAATTAAGAAAACAAAAAACTAAAAAATTAAGAAATTAATAACATTAAGAAAAACTACTAAGAAGAATTGACAGAAGCTAATAGTGATGAGAATTCAACAAAACTAAAATTATATCAAAAGGAAAATTCAAATAATGAATCAGGTAAAATGGTACACCAAATAATAAAAATCAAAATTAAGAGCTATAAATGGGGTAAAATGCTACAAAAACTAAAAAGACTTAAAATAAAAATTTGAAGAGACTAGAATGAGAAATAGATGGAAACTTTGATAAAAAGGAACAAAAGCAAATGAAAATGAAAACAAAACCATAAAATGAAGATTATGAAGAATAACTAATGAAAGTAAACAACCATAGAGAAAAGAGCTTAGAATACACTCCACCCAAAGCATAAAATCATGTAAGAAATATAGTAATATCTAAAATTCTTAAAAATGGGTTTTCCAGAATTTAAGTTGAGTCTCTCCATGTTTTGACTTAGAATTCTTTAATCACAGATTTCAATTCAAAGACACATTGTTTTTGAGGAATATTTATATCTCTTAGAACAGCCTTGAAACAGTGACTGATATTTCATTCTTGGAAATAAAAACTATAGTAAAACTCAAAAGAAAGTGTGATTAACTTGTGAAATTATTGGGATAGATCCTTTTTCAGTGCTTCATTAATGATTTTCTTACCAGGGTTAGTCATAGACATGTTGAAACATTGAGAAACATTATTTCAAAAACTCATCAAAATTAGAATTCCAAAAAATAAGATTCCTTCCAATTTTAAAGCTATACTTGGGTTAAGAAAACCTTTGAAAAACACAAATATGAGATTACAGACTGCAATAGATATATTGAATATGGCTTTGGCTTGCAATCTAGCAAAGCTACAAGAATCATAAAATTTATAGTTTTCAACCTGACAGCTCTGAAGAAAGTGAAATTTGTTTGGAAAGTTTCTATTTGAGAATTTTATTTTCTGCCAATAGTGATACAAATGTGTTTCAAACATGGCTCAAGAAAAACTATTTCCTATTTCAGTTCTAGTTGAAACATTGTTAGAAAAATTTTCAACTACCTTCAGAGATTCTGTCAGATGGTGGATTCTGATCTACAGCTTGCCAGTCTTAACCGGTCTAATAGCCTTTTTGGCAAGAGTTCCCTTTGTTGAGGTCTGGAAGAAAGAATTGTGAGAATAAACCAGTTACCAACGTCATGGGTGTGATTCCGGTTAGAGAAAAGAGGAGGGCTCAATGAAACAACCAGAAATTGCTGGGTTTTCCGCTCCATTGGCGTACAAGGGTTCTGCCCCTTGGGGATTCCTTGTAGGCTCCTGTTGTGACCAATGTAGCTCCATGAGGGTGACATGGGTGATACCATCAGTTACATGCACTTCGGGACATAGTGATCTAAGCCTGGGGGTACTGTCACATGGTGGAATGTGATCTACAACTTGCCTGTATTAACCGGTCTTTCAACTGGTTTAATAGCCTTTTTTGGCAAGAGTTCCCTTTGTTGAGGTCTGGCAGACAGGATTGTGACAATGAACTGGTTACCAACGTCATGGGTTTGATTCTTGTTAGAGACAAGAGGAGGTCTCAATGAAACAACCAGAAATTGCTGGGTTTTCTGCTCCATTGGCGTACAAGGGTTCTGCCCCTTGGGGATTCCTTGTAGGCTCCTGTTGTGACTAATGTAACTTCATTAGGGTGAAATGGGTAATACCATCAGCTACATGAACTTTGGGACATAGTGCTCTAAACCTGGGGGTACTGTCACATGGTGGAATGTGATCTACAGCTTTCCAGTATTAACTTGTATTTCAACCAGTTTAATAGCCTTTTTGGCAAAAGCTCCCTTTGTTGAGTTCTGGCATACAGAATTGTTACAGATGCATGAATTATGTTGTATGACAATTTGTAGACCAAACAGCTCACATGTTAAAGATATTCTTTCCTACATTTTAAATCAAATCCACAGCTTGATTGCTTATATTTTGAGCTTATGGAGCTTGGTATGATGAAATAATTTTGTGAAGATCATCTAGAAGCATATTAAAATAGATATAAGGGGAAAGGAGTAATTTATTAATAAAACGATTTACATAATTCTTCAAAAAGGTATTAGAATTTTTGCTGTCTGAAAATATAAAATTAAAATTTAAGCTTGTCATTAATTTATTCTCACTAAATCTTTTCACTAAGCATTGGGATTTAATTATTAATGATGAACATTATTGGTTTAAAGCTGGTTTCAATTTACTTCCTTCTTTTGTGGGAACTTAAATTCTCTCTATTATCTCACTTTCTTTATATCAGTTGAAGATATATTATAGCCCAAATAATATTCCTCAATAAATTCTAGCATATATATATAATCTATAAGCTGGGGAGAGAAATGTATTGTCTTGAATAAATCACTTGGATGCACCTTCAAGGAGAAAATATAGATCTACTGAAACATAATCACAAATTTCTATATGAACTCCAGATAATACCTGAAATCTTTTGTTCAAGAATAACTAAGAAGGGGAATAAAAAAATCAAGAAGAGAGATGAAAAATACACTGAACAAAAAACCATTTTCTAAATAAAAAGATGAGAATTGTTTTTTCTAATTACTGAATATGATTTAATCTTATAAAGATAAAGTTAGAATTTCTTTTCTTTTCAATGCTAGTCTTGACAGACACAGAATCAATCCTGATAATAAGCTCATTTTACTATCATAATTAATCTACCCAATAATAGTATTTGGCAAGATTTTTGAATATAATGATATTGAAATACTTTCCAGGAAAATAAGTTGTTTCATATCTGATTTTTGTAATCAAGATGAAATACACATCAAATATGAATTAGTCTCCGTGAGTTTTAATATTTTATACAAGCTAAATCAGTTTATTATTACTAAAGATAAAGATGAGCTTGGGATTATATAAATCCAATTAAAGAATGAAGAAAGATATGTGGAAATACGTTCATAATATTTTCTTAAAAGGATTCATAAATATTTAATTGGAACAGACACATATTCAAAAATTGATTTCATAAATCTTCAATATGATAAATAAAAGACCTTTAAATATTCTAATACTTATGAATTCCTATAAGATTATTTCTTTTAGCTTGAAGGAAAGAAATCAATAAGCCGGTAAGCCATTAATGATGAAATAAGATAATGAGTGCTCTTATTTTATTACATGAAAAAATGAGATATTATTCTGAAGTCCGGATTGACAACTCATATTAATTTCAAATAAGACTATTTAGCCATACTAAAGAGTATCTTTAATGAGATGAAAGGTGAAAAAATGGCTTCAAGAATTTCTCAATATCCCTATATGGTGGGGAAACAATTAGTGGATCAATAAATTAAACCCCAAATAACTTCTCATTCTTCAATTGAGTCCCAAGAGATGACTTTTAGGATGAAAACATTTTATATTTTTGACTTCAAAAACACAAATTTATGCTATTTGCTACTTCCAAAGAATGTTTTATTCACTAACTAGTGATTATTAGTAGTAAAAGAATCTCTCCAGCTCCCAAATTACCTGATATTGTAATTCATAATGAAAGTAATTTAAATAATTTAATGACTTTATATCTTAAAAAGAGGTTAAATTTCCAATATTTCAAAATTGGTTTATTACCACTAGGAATTTTTTCATGAAATGAAGGATATGCCATATTATTGCTTATAATAAAGAATGAACAATTTTGGAATATGTGATGAATAAAGCTACTATTTAGGAGTATTCTTTACACATAAGTTGAAGGGATAATATGCTGGAAAAGATTAATATATTTAATATTGCCTTTGGAAGTTCATAAGAGAAAATAGGTTGAATCTTTAGCTATAATTAATTAGAAGATCAAGATATTCTTTTTATCTCCATGACTGGTTCCATAAAGAGTATCTGATATAGTCTTTGGTGAGCTCAAAAACCTATTATGGAGAAATAATGAAATAATTGTGCTTTTAATATTTATGCTATAGGAAATCATTTAAAAGTCTGTTTTATTATTAATTAGCTTATTACAAATTGTATTTGGCATAAAGAACTTGTAAGGACTTCAAGTAAAAGTTCACTTTAGTCCATGTGAATTATTTTATTCTAATTAATAAATACAACAAATATTAAAATTCAAAACATCAACTTGTCAGTTTTCAGAAATTATCACATGAAAAAAGTTTCAAAATGAGTAAAATATATGAAAACCAAAATAATTTTCACTATTGCTATTAAATAAATTATGGAATTAATGCAATTAACATTTGATCGGGAGATATATCTTTAAGAATGCAACATTATGAGACTCTTATTTCTCAAATGTTCAGAAAGATGGTTTGGATTAGCACAACAGTCTAAATATATACATATGTATATTCACAGAGAAGTTCCAAGGGTATTGTTGATATATTTAAGATTCTTAATTAACTACCATCTTTTACCTCTAAACATATCATTTTAAATCATATTGCTTCACAATACTGAAATGCAAAAATTTTCCTTTTTTGAAAAGAGAATGTATGATTTTCCTTTCTGAATTCCTTAAATAATTCTGAAAGTAAATAATATTAAATATATTCAGATTTATCATTTCAATTATCTCACTTGGTGATGATTTTAAAGAAATCATATAGCTATATGGCATAATGAAATTAATTATTTTCCTTAAGAGAAAAGAGGTTTGAGTGAAAATGAATGAAAATTTACTATAGGGTAAGGTTTTTATTTCTCTTCTAAGAATGTTTTTAAAATGTTTTCCAGGGTTTTACCCTTAAGTTTTGGTTTATATACCAAAAGGATTCCTGATCTAATTAATAAAATGCTCTCAAAAATGGTAGGGGTTCAAATAGTCAATAAAAAGGGTTATTATAATTCTCTTAGTCCTTCATTCTAATTCATAGCTTTTATATTTCCTGTATCCACTGGAAGCTCAATAATAAATCAAGGAATTTTCTTTCAGTGGATTTATCAAAAATGGGGAATTATTATCTGAATTTATCTGATTGGATTTATGTACTTATACATATCTAAAAAATAGATAGAATATTTATCCCTGATCCCCTTTGTATCTCTTGAACCTGGGAGTGCCTGATATATTCTGCATAAAATTTACAGGAAAAAAAAACATTTCTTAAAATATATGAGATATTTGGAAATTTGAACTGGAGTATTTATAGTTTTGCCCAAATATTCTTTATGAAATATGGATATGAAATCTGAAAAAAGACTAGTCCCTCTTATTTTTTCCAAAGATCGAAAAATTTGTGATTGAGGAATTGAGATTTCTCCAAACCCTGTTCATAACGACGTACAGATTATATAGCTTTATTATTTATATGGGAATAGAATGAAAGCTTTAGGTAGCTAAAACTGGGATTTATATACTGAAATATACGCATTGGAGTAAAAATAGAAAAATAGAAAGAATTGAGTAAGAATATTTCATTTAACAGGAAATGGTCTCAATTAATCATTGATGAAATACTTCATCCTCATACTAATTAAGCTGAAATTGTTTTTTGAAGCTTTTTGGGATTTATGAAGCATTTCCCCTAACCTATTCAAATGTAATTCTTCAATTTCTGGAAAAATCAAATAATAAAAATATTCTTAACAAAATATTTTTAACAATAGACTTTTGAGTTAATAAATAAACTATCATGTAAGATATTTACCCTGGTTCATTCAATTTCACATTCATAAATAGATTATTGAATTTATTATTTAATATGAAACACTCACCAAAATATTTAAAATTTCACTTATACCACAAAATATAAATTCTTCTTTATTACATATTCCTTCAAAAAAATTCATATATGCTACAGAGTTGTGATGAAGGTTTCTAGGAATTGAGATACATATCATATTTAAGAAAGACTTATGCATAAGGTAAATATGCCAGAGCTAAAAAATGATGTATGAAGTTCAAAAATGGATAGCACCTCAACCAAGCTATTGAATGAAATTGAGAATATTGTTTGCCCTAATTTTGGATCATAGATTTGTGAAAATTGAAAGCACACTCAAATCATTATACAAATTTTTGGTTTAATAATGACCCCAATTGGTGATTTGAAACGATTACCAAAGATGTCAAAATTTAGGAGATGAGACTCTATAAGAAATCAATTTTCCTAATAAAATATGATACTGAAAATCCTATAGGTGGAGTTACAAATGAAAATATGAAGTTAATTTCATAAAGAAATTAGAGAGACAAAATATTTGAACAAAAATCAGCATGCAGATATTTGTAACTTAATTTTGCAATAATAGTATTAAAACTCTGACCAGCTAGGTATTTGTATTGTTTCAGTTGAAAGTATTCATAAAATAAAATATAAAGCTCAAGGGGTTGATATTTTGGGTATTCAAAAGCTCAAGTTTTGTTATTTTTGAGGTTAGATACACTTGAGCAATATTTTGAATTAGATTTATGAAAATATTGATTTATCAAGCTGGAAGGTTCTCAAAATACTCTTTTCAATTCCATTAAAGCTAAAACAGACATAATTTTCAATTTTTAATATTTTTATGGGAGGAAAATATGAAGTTCACTTGGAAAAACAATACAAATTCTACAAAAAAGCTAAAATGAAATAGAAATTTGAAGGTAAATATGTTGAGGTTTCCAGAGGGACAATATACAGAGAGAAATTTAGATTAAGATAAGAGAAAAGAAATATCAGGCTTGAGCTTGATATTTTGATTGTAAAACAATGGGAGGACTAGAGATTAATATTGATTATAGCTCATTTTAGTTCAATTTCACCAACAAGTAATGATTTCAAATACATACTCTATACATCTTTTTATATCCTTGATGAATGGGGTTTTTAAAAAGGATAATAATTTATTTAAAATTATATGATTATATTATATTAATATTTTTATTTGAAGCGTTTTTGTGAGAAATCTGTATTTATTTGGTAGCTGCACTTTATAAAAGAAAAGAGAGACTAATATCTCATTATTATTCCAATTAGCTCCAAGCCTAGCCAATTGTGGCCAAGAATACAGCCCAATAGTGTCAAGGCTTGACTCATGTTTGTGCCAAGTTTGATTCATAATTATATACATGTTTATACTAGTGTAGAACCCACAGCACCTTCCCTAACAGTCCAATTTGTTCTCCATGGTGAATGGAGGATTTATTCATCTTTGAAAGGAGATCATTTAATTATATTCAAAGGAATATCTAGATCTCCTCACTTCCAATGATGTCACAAATCTTGATGAGATGGGGAAAAATAGAGTTTTTACAGGAATGCTTGTGTCAATTGACTGTAGGAATTTGATTTTGAAGAACTTACCCAATTAATGGTAAATTAAGTGTACTATAAAGTGAGAAGTTTGGTTTCTAAATAGAGAATAAAGATAACTTTTTGATTACAAATTCTCCAATACTGAAAAAATGGTACTTGAGGCTATTCTACCACAAGACCTTTGGTTCTGGAATTCTTCTCCTGGTGTTCCAGGATCCAATAATTACACACATTCTTTAAATCAATAAAACATATTTCAAGAATTAATAAACTTAACAGACCCTGAATGTCTTTTTCAAATAAATGGTGGATATCATATGGGATATTATGTAGATAATAGAATATACCCCAAGTTGGAATCAGTTTTCAGATAAATGGCTAATCCTCAAAGCTCAAAAGAACAGGTTTTTGGTGATGTTCTTGATTCTCTAATTAAATATTACTAGTTTCTTTTTCAGTATCTTCCTTCAATGAAAATAGATTTTTGGAAAGATGTAAAGAAAGGATTGAGAGCTCTAAAGAGAAAATTTAAGTAATCAAAGGAACTGCCTGTGAATTTAACACTCACTAACAAGATTTCATCATTCTCCTTAAACTCATAATAGATGAAAAAAGAGATTTTTTATTTGAATAGTGGAAGAAAACACAGATGATGGCCCCTCAATTGTTGAATTTTGAAAAGAAAACTGAAAGCATTCAATTATCTTCAAGAATTAGGGGATTATCATGGGTTCAGAAACTATCTGATTGAGAATCTATGGGAGGACAAAGGAATTTTAGAGTAGAATTTATTATTTGTAATTTCTGTTGGATTGCTAAACCATTACTCCAAAGATATTTGTTTTGTCAAAATAGAAGACTATTTCAAGTTGATATTGGCTTTGTATAGAATAAAAATAATAATCAAAAAGGAAATCACAATAAATCTGAAAATAATTTGAAAAATAATACTTAGTTTTTATTCTTTGTTTCTTAAATATCTCCCATTAGAGACATACAGCTTTAATTGTAGGATTATATTTCCTTAACCATTGTAGAATTCCCAGCTCTCAGGATCAATTTTGGAGATCTAATTTCAAATTATTGTGTTATGGGAGACTAAATAAAAGTAATTAAGCTTACTTAAAATAATTCAATTAATTGACTTCTTTGTGTGTAATAGATTTCATTGAAGCTTCAGATCATTTTAAAGATTTCAGCTATTTCTAATTTATCATATGATCCAGAATTTTGAGGGTTTTGTATCCAGGTGGAAATTGAAGATCAGACTTTGCATCATGTGGTATTGTTGGTGTTACTGAGGGAATATATTGATTTAAATTTTCCTGATAATTTTTATTTTCTCAAGCTGTAGGGGTTTTTATACAATTGCTCCATTTAGGCTCTTTGAAAGGATCTTAAGCTCAATCATACCTGTGGGATGTTTCCTGTATTCTTCAAATTGAATTGTTCCTGAATTTAGTAAATGATAATTAGTTCACTTTCCACTTTTATTAATCATTTGATCTTGTTTTAAGATCCATTTAAGCAAGTGAAAGAATTAATTCCAATTTCATGTTTGAGAAAAGATGTGGGAAGTCATGAACAAATATTTTATTTTTCTTTCTGGTAATTTATTAATAAATATCTTTAGAAAATAGATTTAACTAGCTTTCAGACATGTATTAAGCCAAAAAGATGTGAATTCCATCAATTTTTCATGGTGAAATATTATTACAATAATGTTTGGATTTCCAGCTTATTTACAATGTACCCTTTCATTTGGAGAAGTCAGAGCCAAAGATAGCTTCACCATTTTTTATTTTAATATCATTTAAAACTACATTTACCAAATATTTTTTGATTGAAAACCATATGACAAATTAAAAGAGTGATTTTTCTGAAAATTGATGTTGTGCTTTGGAGAAGTCTGAAAAAGTATAGCTCAAGTTGAAAGTGAATTGGAACTCTGAATTTTTTTGAAATTTTCAATTAATAACAATATTTTGGGTGTGCATATTGTTGATTTGATCCTTTAATTCTTAAAATATTATCTTGGAAATGTCACAGGGGCTCTTCTAAGTGAAGAGGGCCTGGCACTCAGTAAACTGGGACTTATGTATGGAGGGCTCAAGATATGGTAAAATGGGAACACACTTAAGAGTGTAATAACACAAAATTGCTAATGAAAGAAATATAAGTAAGCAACAAGAAAATAAAATAGCCAACCATAAACAAGTCCAATCCCACTGTATCAACCTGTCAGAAAGAAAGAGAAGGGTTAAGAAGGATATGGCTACCGCAACTCATACTGTACAGGCAAAGAAAGAAATGCAAATACTAACTTGAAATTAATAAATATAATAGCCAATTATAAGGATAATAATATTCATAATATATTAAATCAACTAAAATAATTCACTGGGGAAAAATCCCCAGGGGGGAGAACAAGGGGCTGGTGTATATGAGAATCATCAGCCCTGATCCAGACAGAAGGTTTTCATGAGAGGAATTAATGATTGAATTGAATATGGCCAATAAAGGTCCTGTGCAGCTTGGACAGGACTTGTACAAGAGGTGTGGTGGTATTGAGTGAGCATACAGCTTCAGGATGGTGTATCCAAACTGTATTCGGTAATCCCAACCTGTACCTAAGTTGACAGGCTGTGTTGATGAACCAAACTGTATGCATGTTTCAGCAAGGAACATTGCTGAAACTGACTACTGATACACACAGTGTATTGCTGATTTGAGATGTTTGGGTGGGTTTAAGTTTGAATACTCTTACCCCTGATCAGTGGCTATTACAGTATCTCCCTCTTGAAACTGATGGGCTCCTGAACACCATAATACCCTGCCTGTCAGGCTGAGTCTATGATGAAGCAGTATTACATCAAGGAATATCCTTGTAAGGTGTGGATATGAAACTTTGATTAAAAATCAAGTACTTTTCCTGTCCTCAAAATTTGTATAAGGTAAAAATCAATTAAAAATAGAAAGAAATATTATTTTAAAGAGAAAACATGCCAATTTTATTGCTTATAGCTTTATTAGTATAAAACAATAATATTATAAAGATTTATTGTTTTACCAACAATAAAAATTTATCCAAAAATACTCTACAAGAGATATTTAAGGCTACAAAAGAAATTTCTTCAAGAGCAATTTCAATTGGGATTAATTGAGAAAAGAACTTCAAGCAATTAATTAAAGAACAATGTCTTTAAAAAGAATATTAAAGAGAAAACACACCCAAAAGTGACCAGAGTGAATTTGGAAACAAAGTGACAAAGTTTACAGTGATGAAAGATGCTTTAATTCACTTTTGGGGTGGTTCAGGGGTAAAAATGATTATAAAAGTTACAAACAATGATTATAATGATTTTTCCACGTGGTTAAAAGGTTCAAAATGAATTAAGAAAGGTGGTTGGAATCTTTTATTGGTTGGTTTAACAGTGTTTAAACTAATTAATAAAAGGAAAAGATTCTAACATGAAGAGAAAAGTGGGGCAAAGAAGACATTCTTTTATAGCCATCAATTCTCTTACTCCAAAAGTAAAAGTTACTCTTGTCAGTCGTGAAAAACAGTCTGACAACAGAAAAGCCAATTATGGCATCATTGAACCCTGGTTTAGACCAAAAAGGGCTGGTTTAAGCCATTTTTAGCCATTTTAGACCCTTAAATCAGCCATTACTATAGCAATACCTGGCCTAGAGCCTTCAAAACACGTCAGAATGTGTGTAAGAGGCGTAGAAACCAGTTAAAACTGTTTTTACTATGATTGTTTTATCTTAAGGGTAGTCTTACCCTCTTGGCAACAGCTAAAACTACCCCAGTTGGTATCAAAACCTCATCATCAATTGAGTCCACAGACCCTGTAACTCAACTCCAGGCCAAAAGTGATGAACTTTTGCGTGAATTTTGACATCCCACACCTGTAAGCAAGGAATTTGGGGGTCTAGCCCCCCCTTAGAGCTGGAGTTCCTTTCCCCCCAAATTTAATCTTTCCAATTTATTTTTCCTTTAATTCCTCATCATGTATTATACTTATAATTTACATATGTAATTAAATTGAATTGTACAGTACAATACAGTAATAATTGATACCTCATATGTAAATAAAAGTTCACTTATGTAATACATGTGCACATTTTGACATTTCAATTGAATTCAATTGAAAATACTTCAATTCCTCATAACTTCTAAACTAAACACAACACCTCAATTTTAACACAAAAATTGATGGTTAAAACCACATGTGGTGTGAATTAAATTAAAGTTTTGAGGATTTTCAACTTTTGCATTGAAAATACTAAAAACTTAATTTAAGCTTATTTAGAGTTGAGTTACAAGAATTTCACTCAGAGGTGACCCCACCTGATTTTTTATGAGGAATCCAATGGTAAAATAATTTTTATATATTTATTTATTGGATAAAAAGTTATGATAATTTTTATTTAATTTTTTTCCAAATTTATTTATTTTTTTACAATTTTGTTAAAATTTCATTTTTACTTAATTTTTTTAAGAATAAATGTAATTTTATAATTCCAAAATTTAATGTAATTTTATTTTTAAATTGTAATTAAATTTTTTTATTTTGAATATAATTTCATATTTATATTTATATTTTTATTTTAATAATATAAATAAATTTATTTTATTTATATTTATATGTTAATTCTGTTTTTGTGGTCTTTTGGGTATATGAAATTAACTCTAAGGCTCACATTCCCTCCCCTTAAAAAAGAATATTACTTTGTAATATTGGTGTTTCTAGTGTGTCTGAATCTCCTGAGGAGTTTGGTAGCTTCTGGTATATCTTTTTCTCTTGTTCTGTCTTCAGACAGATGTCCTGAAAAGGGACTATCATGGCATTCTTTCAGTACAAGATTGATTAATGACCTGTCTACAACTGTCATGACACATGTGTGCTTGGTTCTGTGGTAAACTATACCATCCAGTAGGTGAAATCTTCCTTCATCATAAGATCTTTTACATACTTCATCCAAGGAATGTATTAGAGAGTTGTCTTTACAGTCTTTGCCAAGTAATTGGCATAAGATGCTACAATTCCTATCTTGAGTGTAACTACTTCTGTCTTCAAAGAAGGTGGTGTTCAAGGCTGTAAAACTTATTCCTTCTTTTGGAGTTTGTGGTGAAGCTTCTTCTGGCACATAAGCAGCATTATCAGCATTATTTGGCAATGGCCATCTGCTTAGTCCATCTGCATTCTTATGAATATTCCCATCCTTATGAACAATAGTCATATTGCCTCTGTATTCTTGTATGGCTATTTGCCATCTGAGCATATGTCTGTTGGGTGTCTTCATGTTCAGAAGTGATTTGACAGCTGTACAATCTTTTATTACCTCAAAAACACATCCCTCTAAGAAGTAGTTAAATTTCTCCAAGGCCCAGACAAGGCATAGACATTCCATTTGACTTGCTCCATATCTGGCTTCAGTTGGTTTGATTTGCCTGGATATGAAACATATGGGTCCTTCTAGAGGTTTATCATTTATGATCTGAACTTGGTGAAGTGCAGCACCCAGTCCATCCCCTGATTCATCAATATACAGTTTGAAAGGTAATTTAAAGTCTGGCATCAGTGAGAGTGGAGAAGTGGTCAAGGCTTCTCTTAGAGACTCAAAAGCTTTGACTCTGTCAACAGTCATTTCAAATACTGTGTCTTTGTCACATAATTTGTAAAGTGGTCTTGCTATGGATGCAAAATCTTGAATGTGTTGCCTGTAATATCCTGAAAAACCTAAGAATGACTGAATTTCCTTCTTATTCTGAGGCATGGGTTTTAGCAATACTGCTGCAACTTTGTTTTTGTCAATTCCAAGGGATAATCCAGATACAACATGTCCTAGTGCTTTAAGTTCTTTAAATACAAAATGACATTTCTTCAAGGAGATTTTCATGTTTACTGATTGAATTTTTGTCAAAACTCTGGACAATCTGTACATGTGCTCCTCCCAAGTCTCGGAACAGATAATAATGTCATCAATGTAAATGATTAACCATCCCTCTGAGAGTTCTTCAGGGAAGATTTCATTCATCATTCTTTGGAAGTGTGAAGGTGCATTTTTGATACCAAAGGGCATCCTCAAGTATTCATACACTCCACAATGAACAATAATTCTCAAGTATTTCATTGCTCTTGGTGTCACCACATTTTGATGGAATACTTTAAGGGCATCCATAGTGGCTATATAAACTGCTTGAGATATTTGAGTAAGGGCAATTTGGATTTTTGGTATTGGGTATCTGTCTGGTACAGTGTAAGTGTTCAGAGCTCTTACGTCCCCAACCATTCTGGATTTTCCATTATGCCATGCCACTATGACTGGTGTAGTTATTTCTACTTCTTCATTGTGCCCTACTTTTCTTATTAAACCAAGGTCCAGAAGTTCTTTGATATGAATTTCTGGAGCTTCTCTTGATTTTGGACTTGCTGGATATGCAGGTCTTCTTAAGAGTGGTGGATAAGGTCTCTCAATGTTAAGAATGATGTCAACTTCATGACCAATAATTGCTCCTAGAGGTTCTTTGTCTGAAGAAAATGCTTCTCTGTGGTCATACAAAAGGGAAGAAAGTTCATTTTCCTGTTTATCAGTCAGATGAAGGCTTATTTCAGCCTCATTTAACTGTTCAGACTTGAATTTCTCTAACTCTAAGTTGACTGGTGATACTTTATTTACTGTAATTTGTCTTTTAAATCGTAAAAAGGCAATTTTTTGGTGCTTATTGTCTCCAATAGTAAAGTATCTGTCTTTGTTGTTATGCAAATCTATCCCATACATGATTAAATAGTCATTTCCCAATATAAAATGGGTACTAGAGCAATTTTCCATAACAACAAATTCAACTGTGATTCTTAAATTCCCATTTATGTGTGGGAATATGACATTGGTCTCAAATATTCCTACTGCTTTCATTGGATTACTTGCACTGTTGAATTTTATACCATCAATTGGTAACAATTGGTCTTCAAAGTTTGGTACACAAGTCTTAAGAAAGGATTTTCCAACACAAGAGCAGAAGGCTCCTGGGTCAAGCAAAAGCTTGGTGGGCTTGTTGTCAATCACCACATCTGTTATACAGGAGTTACCAGCTGTATAGCCTTTTCCTCTGTTTGGTTTTGTTTTCATAAGTTGTGCATTTTGAACTTTTGATAAGTCAAGTTGGCCATTGCGTAATGGTGGCAAGTGGGAATAAGATTCCATGATGTCAAAAGTGGCATTGATATTTTCTATATCTTTTGAAGATTCAGAAAATATTGATGACTTATCATCTGAATTGTCTTCAATTATGTCATCCTTTTCAACATCAGGTTCCTTTTCAATATCAATTTCATTGATTTTTCCCTTCTTTGGACATGTATTGGCTAAATGGGTGGTGCTTTGGCAAATATGGCACTTTCTGACTTTCTCTGCAGATTTATACTTCATATTATTAGAATTTTGTTTGGGGTTTTTGTCCACAGAATCTTTCCAAGGTGTATTAAACCTTGTTTTGAGATTCAACCTACTAGAACCAATTTTGGTTCTGGTGGTTACTTCTTCTAATATATTGATAATATCCTCTGCTGAAGATTGTTCAGTAGTCCTGCTTTTGATAGCATGCTCTAAGTCACCTCCACATTGTGTCAGAATTTTTCTATGATCATAAATTCTGACATGTCAGGATATAATGCTGTTAGTCTGTCTTTTTGTTGGCAAAAACATGGTAAAGCTTTGTCTTTATCAGTATTAAATTTGGCAGATTCAAAGGCTGTTTCAACTTTAAACCTCCAAGCATCATTTGCCCATTTGGTAATGGGTTGGGTTTTCCACCAAGTCCAACTCTGGTGTCCATGTGCTTGTCTTATTTTTATGTACCCTCTGTGAGCTGATCTGGTAAACAAGGTGTTAAATCTGGCTGTTACCAATCTTTCTGGTAATTCAAAATCCTCTTTGATCATGTCAATACCTCTAATGAAATCCATATGGTCATACTCTCCTTCACCACTGAAGTGAGGCCATTCTTTAAGTTTTGGAACTTCTTTCAAGAGTGCTTGGCCCATTGATGGTTCTAATTTATGAAAAGAAGTAGAAAATTAATTTTTTAACTGTGAATTTTCAATATACAATACTTGTGGATTGGGAATTCTTGCATCTTCATTTTGATTCAGAGGTGTAGACATTCTTGGTAAAGCGTTTAGCAGTTGTTCAATATCATTCATTTTACTGTTATTACACCTTTGTGAATTTCTTAACTCACGTTGTAAGCTTTGTATAGAGTCTATGACATTCTTTTTATGATCATCCTCTTTATATGTAAGCTCATTCCATAATTCTGTTTCTTTAGTATTATCAGATATAACTTCATTTAGCTTTATTGTTAATTTTTATATTTCCTCTCTTGAGGTATCAAAATGCTTTTTCAAGGCAACCGTATTTGTCTTTACTTCTGCAAATGATTTTGAAATATCATCAAGGACTTTTTTATTATCTTCTTTGATAGTATTAATAGCTTGTTTAATTCTTGTTTCAACTATGTCATCAATATTGAATTTAGAATATTTGTCTGTTAATTCTTTAATAATGGAAGATTGTTCATTTATCTTAATTCCAAAAGAATTATCATTATTGGAAGTTTTAATTGTTCTTGAAACTCTTTCAAAGCATTTAAGTGTATCATTAATTTGGCTCAGACTCAAGTTATTTGTTTTAAGATTGTCACAAATTAATGTATTTTTATCAGAAAGACGACTTTTTATGTCATAAATAGCTTTATACAACTCTGGAATACAATTAACAGTATCAGAAATCATTTTTGATATTTTAATCTGGCTTCCTCCTTCTTTTGTAATTCCATCATGGTTCTGGCCATCTGAAATACATTTTCCATGGCATCCTGTTGAATATTTGGGATTCTGTATCCCTGGCTGTAAGGTTTTGGGGCTGGTGCCTTCCCTTTGCCCTTGTTTGGAGTTTTTGGCTTCTTTTTCACGTTGGAATTGCTGCTGCTGGCCACTGGGGCTGTTTTTGGCACTGGTTTGGGTGGTGGAGGGTTGGTTTTCCTCCATTCTAGTGTCAAAAGCATCATGTTTTTCTTCTCCATCAATGGATGCCATCCATTGAGCAATTTGCAAGTATTGGGATGGCCCAGGAATTTTCTCACTGCAAGGTAAGAATTCATGCAATTCTTCCACAGGTCTGCAAGGATCTGGTACTCCTTGAACTGGAGTGCATTGGTGTATGCACTGTGGCTGGCTTTGTATATTTCCACAGAGGCTTGTTGTGGCGGTTTCAGCTCTTTTTGAAGGTAAAATGGTATTATCAGCTTCAGAATGACCCATTTTAGTTGTTTGGAAGTCATCAACTGACCCTTTTCCTTCTGTACCTGATTGGCCTCTGCCATAATCACATCTATTACCTTTCTGGGAGCTGCTTGAGGGGTTATAGCTGGCTCCTGACCTGGTTGAAGGCATAATTATGGTTAAAAAGGCTTAAAATAGTAATTTTACGTCAAAAAACTTACTATTGGCCAAATCTTTGGCTTTCTGAAGAGTATTACTTATTTCCAAGTTGACTAATTCAGAAGAAATTGGCTCTGGTTGAATATTCTGAGCACAATAATAGTACTATTAAGGTCAGAATTAACAGTACTGGAAGGAATAATGCTGGTTACTGTTGAGGCTGCTTCAATGTTTTCTTGTCTTACCACGTTGTCAGACACTAAAATTAATGAAAAAGCCAATTAATTAAGTAAAAAAAGGTTATTTCAAAAAAGAAATAAAAATAAAAGCCTCACTTATAATATGAAAAAAAGATTATTTTTTATGGATTTTTTGAATTATAAATATTTTTTATATGTTTTTAAATTTTTTAATATAAGAAAAAGGATTTAAAAAGAGTAAAAAAATATGTCACAGGTAAAATATGATGGCTGGGCCCCCAAATGTAAGGTGTGGATATGAAACTTTGATCAAAAATCAAGTACTTTTCCTGTCCTCAAAAATTGTATAAGGTAAAAATCAATTAAAAATAGTAAGAAATATTATTTTTCAGAGAAAACACGCCAAATTTATTGCTTATAACTTTATTAGTATAAAAAAAATAAAAATTTATCCAAAAATACTCTACAAGAGAAATTTAAGGCTACAAAAGAAATTTCTTCAAGAGCAATTTCAATTGGAATTAATTGAGCAAAGAGCTGCAAGCAATTAATTAAAGAACAAAGTCTTTAAAAAGAATATTAAAGAGAAAACACGCCCAAAAGTGACCAGAGTGAATTTGGAAACAAAGTGACAAAGTTTACAGTGATGAAAGATGCTTTAATTCACTTTTGGGGTGGTTCAGGGGTAAAAATGATTATAAAAGCTACAAACAAGGATTATAATGATTTTTCACGTGGTTAAAAGGTTCAAAATGATTTAAGAAAGGTTGTTGGAATCTTTCATTGGTTGGTTTAACAGTGTTTAAACTAATTAATAAAAGGAAAAGATTCTAACATGATAAGAAAAGTGGGGCAAAGAAGACATTCTTTTATAGCCATCAATTCTCTTACTCCAAAGGTAAAATTTACTCTTGTCAGTCGTGAAAAACAGTCTGACAACAGAAAAGCCAATTATGGCATCATTGAACCCTGGTTTAGACCAAAAGGGGCTGGTTTAAGCCATTTTTAGTCATTTTAGACCCTTAAATCAGCCATTACTATAGCAATACCTGGCCTAGAGCCTTCAAAACACATCAGAATGTGTGTAAGAGGCGTAGAAACCAGTTAAAACTGTTTTTACTATGATTGTTTTATCTTAAGGGTAGTTTTACCCTCTTGGCAACAGCTAAAATTACCCCAGTTGGTATCAAAACCTCATCATCAATTGAGTCCACAGACCCTGTAACTCAACTCCAGGCCAAAAGTGACCAACTTTTGCGTGAATTTTGACATCCCACGCCTGTCAGCAAGGAATTTGGGGGTCTAGCTCCCCCTTAGAGCTGGAGTTCCTTTCCCCCCCCAAATTTAATCTTTACAATTTATTTTTCCTTTAATTCCTCATCATGTATTATACTTATAATTTACATATGTGATTAAATTGAATTGTACAGTACAATACAGTAATAATTGATACCTCATATGTAAATCAAAGTTCACTTATGTAATACATGTGCACATTTTGACATTTCAATTGAATTCAATTGAAAATACTTCAATTCCTCATAACTTCTAAACTAAACACAACACCTCAATTTTAACACAAAAATTGATGGTTAACACCACATGTGGTGTGAATTAAATTAAAGTTTTGAGTATTTTCAACTTTTGGATTGAAAATACTAAAAACTTAATTTAAGCTTATTTAGAGTTGAGTTACAAGAATTTCACTCACAGGTGACCCCACCTGATTTTTTATGAGGAATCCAATGGTGAAATAATTTTTATATGTTTATTTATTGGATACAAAGCTATAATAATTCTTATTTAATTTTTTTCGAAATTTATTTATTTTTTTACAATTCTGTTAAAATTTCATTTTTACTTAATTTTTTCAAGTATAAATGTAATTTTATAATTCCAAAATTTAATGTAATTTTATTTTTAAATTGTAATTGCAATTTTTTATTTTGCATATAATCTTATATTTATATTTATATTTTTATTTTAATAATATAAATAAATTTATTTTATTTATATTTATATGTTAATTCTGTATTTGTGGTCTTTTGGGTATATGAAATTACTTCTAAGGCTCACAGCTTGTTTGCCTTATACCTTTTGTTCTGGATAGCATATGGGAAAATGAATGGAACCATGATATAGCCCTAATTGTGCGCTTTCCAAAAATACCCCACTTTGGGTATCTCACACTAAAACTGTAGAAGTTAGATGAGAGGTGAATATTTTATTCACCCTTATTTGGCCTGAATTTGGCCATAACATCAGTAATACTGGTGCTAGCTCAGTTTGGCTGGCACCATTGGATAGCCCTGACTTAGAGCCTCATTTTGAATACCCATTTGATGGGGTTAGGCCTCTTACTCTGTATTTCAGATGAGGGGTGAAATTTAAGGTTTATTCTCAGCAACAACTCTGAGCAGGAATTACTTTGTTATTCTTTGTCCTATGTTAATGGGACTTGTATATTTGGAAAGGGGTAAGTTTTCTCTTCGGTTCGATACCTTTTGAGTGTATTTGGCTCAGCTCCATGTTTTGGTGGTATCTTGGCTATACCATTGATTTATGGTATCTGGCTGTCATGCTTGTGCTCTGGTTTTGAGTAACAGGCTGACATACCCTCTCTCTAAAAAAGGCTCATCATTGATGAGACTGTTCAGTCCTCCTAGAGGCTCTGAATCTCTTTAAATGAAGGTTCCCATCTGGTATGGCATCTTCTGCCAACCATTTGTCTTTATCAGCTGTTTGGTTTTTGAATCTGACTAAGTATTGTCTCTTATCCCTCCCATTAAGTCTGATCTTCCTGGCCTTGATGAGTTTCTTCACTGGTCCAGGGGAATCCTCCACCTCCACTATTTCTGGTGGTGTGGGGTTCTTCTTCCTGGAGGGGAATTTATCCTCCTCTGTCTGGTAGTATGGCTTGAATAAACTCACTGGAAAGACTGGGTGTTTCCTGGAAAACTCCTCTGTGAGTTTGACTTCCACTTCATTTTTCCCTATCAATTTGATGATAGTTAAGGGCCCTACAAATGAGTCTCTCATCTTCTTGGGTCGTTTGAGATTATTAAAGTTAAGTGTAGACACTAACACTTGGTCCCCTTCTTTAAAGTCAGGTTCCATGTGTGATTTGTCCCGCCTCTGCTTGTTACATTCTTTTGCCTCAACTATGCTTTTGGCAGATGTGTCACAAGCCCTCTTCCACATTTCATGGAAATCTTTGGCTGTGGGGTGAATGGTTAGAAGATTCTTCTTCAGGTGATACACAGGCAACAGGGGATTCCACCTTTTCTCTACCAGTGTAGGTGTCTTCCTGTGGTAGAGCTCTGACTTGTGTTATAAGCCAGTTGAACTGCTGGTAGAAGGGTAACCCAGTCATGGGTGTATCCTTCATGATCCTTGTACTCCATGCCATAGGCACAGAATCTTCAAAGGATGTCCTCCATTGTCTGGATCATCCTCTCAGCTAGTCCATCTGTTTGTGGATGGTAATCTGTAGAAAAAGCAAGTTTAGTACCCAGCATGTCATAGAGGTTGGTCCAAATTTCAGATGTGAACTTTGGGTCCCTATCCCTGATTATGATTTTGGGGACTCCACAGGTGGACATGATATTGTTCCAGAATAACAGAGCAGTATCCATGGCTGTATCCTCTTTGTGACATGGTAGGAACCTCATACTCTTGCTGAACCTATCAGCTATGATTAAACAGGCATTGTAATTTTCTTTGCCTTCTGGGACAAGTCCTGTAACCCAGTCCATATTGACGGTTTCCCATGGGTGTTTGGGTTCTTCTATGTGTTGAAGTAACTCATACTTCTTCCCATGTTTCCTATTTGGCTTTTGGCATCTTTCACGAGTGTTGATGTATTCACTCAAATCTTGTTCCCACTTGGGCCACCAAGCTGTGCTTGATACCCTCTCTTTGGTCCTGTCTTCACTCATGTGTCCCATATAGGGGCAGTTATGGCATTCCTGCAGGATCAGAGAGATGTGGTCTCTGTCTACCACTGTTAGTGCACTTGTGTGCTTGTCTCTATGGTAGAGCTGGCCATCTATAAGGAAGAACTTATTATCCTTATAGGCCCTCAACCAGGGTTCTTCCAGTTGGGATTCCAGATCTGGACTCCTGTACTTTTGTTGAAGGAGTTTTAGTAATATGCCACACTGTTTGTGTTTGGAATAGGATTTCAGTACTGCACTAAAACTTAATTGTGAAGTTCTGAGGAGCTTATTCCCAGTATGGGAGTTTCTGTTCCTTCTGAATCAGTGTTTCCACTGTCAAGGGTACCACTTTATGGTTCCCATTCAGAGAATCTGAAGTTCTTCTTCCTATCTATTTCCATGAAATGGATAGGGATCTTGGCTTCAACTTCAGGGTCATAAGCTGGATTGCTTTTGAAATTATCCAGTGGCCATCTGTTAAGGCCAGCCGCATTGGTATGACTTTTACCTTCTTTGTATATGATGGTCATATTCCCTCTATACTCCTGGATGGTTATTTGCCATCTCAGCATGTGTCTATCTGTAGTCTGCATGTTTAGTAAATACTTCAAGGCTGTGCAGTCTGTGTAGACTTCAAAGACTGCACCCTCCAAATAATAATGGAATTTCTCTAGAGCCCAGACTAGGAATAGACATTCTGTCTGGGTGGCCCCATACCTGGCTTCTGAATATTTAAGCTGCCTAGAGATGTAACTTATTACTCCCTCTCTTGGTTCATCATCCACAATTTGTCTCTGGTGAAGGGCTCCTCCTAAGCCTTGGCTACATGCTTCATCTATGTATAACTTGAATGGTAGTTGAAAGACAGGAAAGATGAGAAAAGGTGCATTTGTGAGTTCATATTTGATCCTCTAATATGCCTCCCTTCTTTCCTTGGTAATCTCAAAAACTACATCTTTTGAACATAACATGTATAAGCTACTAGTTATGTGGGCAAAACTTTTGATGTGGCTTCTATAGGAGCTAGAAAACCCAAGGAATGATTGCATCTCTTTGTTGTTTCTTGGTACTGGCTTTTGCAGTACTGCTGCTACTTCATTCTGGTCAATTGCCAGACTAAGACCTGAGACTTTATGTCCTAGAGCTAGTAGCTCTTGTTGGCCAAAATTGCACTTTTTAAGTAAAATTATCAGATTTATGGGTGCGTTTACTTAGTACTCTGTCTATTTATTGCACATGGTCTTCCCATGTCTCTAAGTATATAGTGATGTAATCAATATATACTACCATCCAGCCATCCAGTATTTCATTTTGAAATATTGTGTCCATCATCCTTTGGAAGTGGGCTGGTGCATTTTTAATGCCAAATGGCATCCTGGTGTACTCATATATGCCCATATGGCATATGATTCTGAGTAACTTCATGGAGTTTGGTTTAACTCCATTTTGGTGGAAGCCTTTTATAAAATCCATTTTGGTTATGTATTTGGCTTTTGTCAGTTTGTCTAAGGAATGAGGTATCTTGGGTATAGGATAACTGTCAGCTTGCATGTAGTTATTCAGAGCTCTGAAATCTCCACACAGCATAGACCTGCCATCATTCCAGGTGATCAGGACTGGGGTGGTCATTTCCACTACTTCATTGTGTCCAATCTTTCTGATGACATCCATGTCCAGGAGTTCATTGATATGTTTTTCAATCTCTTTCCTGGTTTCCAGACTTTCTGGGTAAGGAGGTCTCCTGAGCATGGGTGGATAAGGTCTTTCCACATCCAGATATAGTTCTATATGATGGCCTTTAATCTTGCCTAATGGTTCTTCCCCAATGGAAAATGCTGGTCTGTTCTTTCTCAGCATTTTCAGTAAACTTAGTTTTTGTTTACTGGTGAGGGCAGTGCTAAACTGGCCCTCTCTGAATTCATTCAGTAGTTCCTCAAGTGGATCCTGAGAAGATATTTGGTCTATATCAAGTGAGAATTTCTTTTCCTTGTTGGCACCAATGGTAATATGCCTATTTTCACTGTTGTAAATATCTATGACATACATCCTCTGGTAGTCTGATCCCAGTAAGAACCCTTGGATGTGGGCATCATTAATCACTACAAACTCTGGGTTGAGTCTGTTGTTACCTTTCCTATGGGGTATAATTATGTCTTTGATAATTGTCCCAATGGAAGTCATCTTCCCTGATGCACTTTTAAACTTCTTTGCATTGGTAGGAAAGAGCTGTTTTTTCAAGTTTGGGAAGTGGTTGTCCAGATAATTTCTGGCCACTATGGAGCAGTGTACTCCTCTTTCAATGATCAATGGATGTTGAGAATTGTAAAAACAGACAGTCATCTTGGTGGCTGTTCCATGTATGTATGCCATTCCTCTAGTTGGTGTGACCAGGAATGTTTGTGCATCCTGTTTATATTTGCACAGGTTTGTATTAGCAGTATCTTGGGGCATGCCTGCTTCCAACTGTATATCCTGGATTTACAGTGGGGGTTCCTCTTGGTATTCCACTAGAAGTCCTTCTCTTGGGTCTTGGTCATCATCAGATGGTTCTCTAATGGATTCACCCATAGAGTCTGATTCAGAATTCTCTGTTGGGATTCATCCTCCGGGACTTTCTCAATGACATAGACTTTTTTCTTTGCCTTTGGACAGTTGTTGGTATAGTGGTCTGTTGAACCACAATTGTGACCAGAATCTTTCTTCTTAGCCACTTCTACCACTCTTTCCTTGGGTTTGTCTTTAAACCCTGCCCTGAAAGGTTGTTTCTCTTTGAAATTACTGCTTCTATATGGGGTGGATTTCCCTATTTTAGTTCTTTTCCTTACATCTTGTAAGGTATTAGCAATTTCATCTAGAGTGCAATTTTGGTTTCATCTAAATTTTACTGCATGCTCTAGGTCTCCTGGCATTTGCATCAGAAGTTTGTGATTCCTCATTTGAGTGTTCATTTGAGGAACAATGGCTTTGAGTCTCTTAGACTGTCTAAGAAACCACTAATATGAATCTTTTTCCACTGAGTATTTGTCATTTTCAAATAAAATGGGTTTTTTCCATATCCAAGTACCATTGCTGTACTTTTGGATAATTTGACTCTTCCACGATGGCCAGTTTCTCTTGCCATGGATTTCTTTCATTTCTGTGTACCATATACTAGCATGACATTTAAATGCTTTATTGAGTCTAGCAGTAATCCAGTAGTCTGGTATGCTTGGTACATAAATGAAGAGTCCATCAATGTAATATATGAGTTCCATATGATCATATTCTCCAGTTCCAGAGAATTTGGGCCAGCTTGAGACCGCAGGAAGCTTTTTCAAGGCTTCCTTTTCAGAATAAGACATATCATCTCCATTCTGGTATTGTGATGGAGATATTGCCTTATTAGCCAACATGGAATCTGGTTTGATGTCTTCTTGGTACTATGGATTATCCATAACATGGCCTTGTGGTTGGGGCTTCCTGTTATGGTAGACATTAAAAAATTTGTTTATGTCTTTATCCAGACAATCCCTGTCCCTTCTGCTGTGATGTTGTTCTTCAAAGGCTATGTTCAGTCTTTTTTTGGCTTCTTCAGAGGCTTTTCTCAATTGAGCATGTCCTTCTTGAAGAGTTTTAACAATTTTATCCATGGAGGCTTTTCATCCTCTCATGGCTTGCTTTGAGTTCTGAAATCTGCTTTTGAGTTTGCTCAGCATATTGGGACATTTGTAACCACAGTGCATCGCTGTTTAAGTTACTCTCAGGTGAGACAGAATTATGTTCAATCTGAGTGGGGGTAATATTTCTATTAAGGGGACTACTGATTCTAGAGTGGTTTACAACTACTTATGGTCCTTGTGTACTTCTTTCACCAATTCCAAAAGTTTTTGGATCATTGGGTCTGACTCTCTCTGCCTTTGGTGAAAAGAGGTCTTGTTCTTGCCCTTGTGTCCTCGTCTCCTGCTTGAACCCTCCTGAAAGTGTGAAGAATGGTGACTCTTGGCCACTGATCTGTTGGCTTCTGAATGGTGTGAAGCCACTGGAGAGCTGATTTGGACTGCTCCTTGTGAGCCTGAAGGAATCTGAGTAGGCCCTGTCTGGGTTGCCTGTTCTTCTATAGCTTGGATAGTGGCTTGATTCTCCCTTATCCTCTATGCCCTTGCCTCCAGGAGTCTGAACTGCCTGGTAGGATTCCAACCTTTGGTGATTACCATCAGGTCTTTGAAGTCTATCTCTTTGAGACAGATCTTCTGGAAACTTGCTCCAAGCTCTTCCCAGTGAGATGCCAGGTTGAACCTGTTGTTGTCCATGCTCCATTGAAATAAATCTTTGAGGAGTTGGTGGAGCTGAAGTACTTGATCCATATCTTTCCAGTCCTATGGTTTGAGGTTTATGTTGAATTGGAATGTGAATGGCAGTGTGGGTATGATTAGTGTTTTGCCACACACCGCTGTGCCCAAGCTGTCATCTTCCAGGTCTTTTGGTTCTGGACAAGCCTTCTCTGTCCTCTGGTTGGTTCCTTTGGAAGCCAAGGTCTCTGAGGTATGCAGGTGACATATCAGTGTTTGCAAGCAGTCAAGAATGTTATGTTCTTAGGGTATTTACTTTTGACTGTGCCTTGTACAAATCTGTTGTCTGCTGATTTTGGTAATGTACCCTTAGAGGTTACAAGTGGGTTAATTATGGTAATCTTCCCTGTACAAGCTGTTAAGGTTGGTTTACCTTGTATTGAAGTAGAGTTTCAGGGTTTTCTACTCCTCTGAGTGGCAATTGGTGTCCACTTCTTTGCTGTGATAAGGCCTTCACTGTGCCTCTTTCATTTTCCCTTGCTGCACTCTGGTTCTGAGGGTGTCACTGGTGTGTTGGCCTGTGACTGGGTTTCAAGTGGTATGTAGTTTTCTTCCACTGAATTAAACAGGGAAAGAGGGCTTGACCTCTTAAGATACTGTTTGCATGTCTGAGAATGGCCTCTGGGCTTGTATGTTACTACAATATGCCCTGTATAATGAAAGTGTAATTTAATTAGAAATTCCATGTCAGAATTACAGCTTACAGATATCTGTTATACTGCTTGTATACTATTATCTCACAGATCAACTTGTAATTAGCAAGTATAATCTGTACAAAGTGGTTTGTATAAGAGGGTAATTGAATTAACAATACACCTCACCATGCCTCAACAGTTGGTTTTACAATAAGAGGTGTCCTTATTTAATTAAAAATTTGGACTGTATTGATGGCTTAATGTGTTTTTATATGTAAAACACACCGAAAATAAGAGATTTATGGTTATTAACCACATCGTAATAGTATTAATAAAAATTGGTATAAGACATATACCACTCAGAAAAAATATAATAAGATTTATATTATATATTTTTTAAGATATTTTACACCTAAAGAAAGATAAAACAGATGTTATAATAGAGAATAAGTGAGAAAACTCACTTTTAAGGCTCAAAAAAGATCAAAAAAGCACGCCAGGCCCTCAAAATGTCAGGCTGAGTCTATGATGAAGCAGTAATTAAACTATTTAAAACTTCAACTATGACTCTGACACGGTGATAAAGTTTGAAAATAAAGGTATTTAATGATAATAAGGGTTTGTAGATAAAATAAGAGGGCTTTACTATTGTGGAATAGTGGTGGTGAGTGCTGTTGAAAGCCCTGGGTGCAGCTTTACCTGTTGGATTACAATAATAAAGACCACAATACTTAAGTTCAAAGTATACCTAATTATTTTCCAATAGTATAGCTGTTTTTGACAGTTGTACTACATAGGAGCTCAAGAGCAGGATGAGGAAACCTTTTCTGGCTGTGAAAAGGCCCCTTTTTATCCTGAAATGGAGTGGAAAGGATGCTAGATCTTTCCACGTCGAGGAAGTCAAGCTTTTTCACTCTCCAGGACAGGCTTGTGGTTTGAAAAAGGCCTGTATAGATTTTATTGGGCTCAGATGTGGTTTTTGAAGCCATATTTGGGCAGTTTTTACCAATACAGGGTGAACATTTTCATCTGGGGACCACACAGCCTGATTATAAAGTGTATGACACGTTGAATGCTGTACAGAACCTGTATGGGAACCCAGTATTGAATGAACAATGAGGTATTGAATTAAAAACAAGCTTCTTTGTCTGTTTGACACCTCATAATCATGGTTATGGGATACTATCCCATGGTAAGGCTGTATTGGCCAAACTGTGGAATTTTGACCTTAAAACAGCCATACCTTTGTCAGCTTTTGATATATCAACCTCAACAATGGTTCAGTGTGTAGCCCTGTATGTGTTCTACAAAATGGTACCTCATTTGATATGGCTATCATTCAATATGGCAAAGTTATCCCATGTACAAGTTTTTGTACATATGCGTGGGTTTAGGCAAAAGCTGTATTGGGCTTGTTTGCCTTATAACTTTTGCTCCAGATGAGATATGGGGAAATGAATAGAACCATCAGATAGCCCTGATTGTGCTCTTTCCAAAAAGACCCCACTTTAGGTACTTCACACTAAAACTGTAGAAGTTAGATGAGAGGTGACTATTTTATTCGCCCTTATTTGGCCTGAATTTGGCCATAACATCAGTAATACTGGTGCTAGCTCAGTTTGGATGGTACCATTGAATAGCCCTTACTTAGTGCTTCAGTCTAAATACCCATTTGATGGGGTTAGGCCTCTTACTCTGTATTTCAAATGAGAGGTGAAATTTAAGGTTTATGCTCAGCAACAACTTTGAGCAGGAATAACTTTGTTATTCTTTATCCTATGGTGATGGGACTTGTATATTTGGAAAGGGGTAAGTTTCCTCTTTGTGTTGAGACCTTTTGAGCTGATTTGGCTCAGATCCATGTTTTGGTGGTATCTTGGCTATACCATTGATTTATGGTATCTGGCTGTCATTCTTGTGCTCTGGTTTTGAGTAACAGGCTAACACTGCCACTGTTGAGTGGCATCTCAATATCCTCACATTTTTCTCAAAATTTTTTCCTTCTTTTCTCTTTTCCTCTTGAAAATTATCCTGAACTGCCATTCTTCTTTTTCATTGTCATCCTTGATTTAAATTTACTTCACCCTTCTTTTCCCTTGGGTAAATCTTTTTCAATCTTTGAAATATGCTTTCCTCTTGAATTCATTCAGCAACTTCTTTTAAATGCATGGACCTTGGGCTGTATCCCACAAAGAAGGCCATAGACCTCTTCTTCTCAAAAAATGATAAAAAATGAGTATATGAACATATACCTCATTTTGAATTGGCCAAATTGATTTTTGGGCCCTTTTTGCCTTCATTGAAATTTTTGATGAAATCAGAGGAGGGTTCTTGCCCCCATTTCCATAGAAGAAATGGCCTAAAAATGGCCTAGGTCCATCATCTTGAGGAAATGTGATTCCGCTTGAGAGACAAGAGGTTAATTAGAACAGGTTAAATCTTCAGCTTCAGAAGCCTCAGGGGCACCTACCAGGGCAGCTGCCACTTCAGTTTCCACATACTCCTCCCCCTCTTCATAATCAGCTTCCCCAAATCTACTTCTAGGCCCTTGAGAAATTCTTGGATAACCACCCAATAAGCCAGAGAATGATCTTGATCTTCCTGACTTCACACCTCCTCTTCTGGAGGGTGCTGCCCCTTCCATTGGTGGTCCTCTGTCCAAATTTGCACTCAGTGGATGAACTGATGGTGTGCAGTAAAGAGGAGGCCTTGCTGTAGGAGTGAGAACAGCTTTATGTCTTTGGGATCTTGTATTAATGGCTGGGGGGCTATGCTGAACTGGCATTATGAAAGAATAAGAAAAATACCTGTATGGTACTTGAAAGTAAGGAATCAAAGCTTGGTAAAATCAATAATCAATATAATTCTTGATCAATCAATCGATTCAGTAAATATAAAAAGTCAATTCAAATCAAATATCAATAAGATATTGAAGAGTTCAATCATCAATAATCAATCAATGTCTTCAATATAAAATCAATTTCTTGAGGAATCAATAAGTCAATCAATTCTCTTCAGAAATCAGTTCAATATATTGATGAACAAAACAATCAATAATCCAGATCAATTACTGAGGATAATTCAGTTATCTTTAGGAATTCAAATCCAGTCAATCATCACAATCCAAACAGAATCCTGAATTGCTGAATCAATAGCCAAAATTAATCGCAATCAATCAACCAATCTATTAAAATCCTAATAAGACCTGAATAAGCAAACAAAAGAAAATTTGGATTTGATATAAAATTTGAGAATGAAATTGTGGTTGTCAGAAATGATTAAGGAATGAGAACAATCAATTTCTATTTGAAAGAAATGAATGAGATGTAAATTGATGAGAGAGAAATCATAATTATGAAGAATCACAAAATAATAACAGAGTCATAATTTAAGAATGAGAGAAATGAATTTAAATGAATAAAAAGAAAGAAGAAAATATGGGTTAATTAATTTAATGTCACAGGGGCTCTTCTAAGTGAAGAGGGCCTGGCACTCAGTAAACTGGGACTTACTTATGGAGGTCTCAAGATATGGTAAAATGGGAATCCACTTAAGAGTGTAATAAGATGAAATTACTAATGAAAGGAATATAGGAAAGCAGAAACAAAATAATAAGAGTAAGAAAATAAAAGAGCCAACCAAAAACAAGTACAAGTCCACTGTTTCAACCTGTCAGAAAGAAAGAGAAGGGTTAAGAAGGATATGGCTACCACAACTCATACTGTACAGGCAAAGAAAGAAATGAAAATACTAACTTAAAATTCATAAATATAATAGCCAATTATAAGGATAAGAATATTCATAAAATAATGAATCATCTCAATTAAGTAACTGGGGAAAAATACCCAGGGGGAGAAAGAGGGGCTGGTATATGTGAGAAACACCAGTCCTGATCCAGACAGAAGGTTTTCATGAAAGAAATAGATGATTGAATTGAATCTGGCCAATACAGGTCCTGTACAGCTTGTACAGGATCTGTACAAGAGATGTGGTGGTATTGAGTGATCATACAGTTTCAGGATGGTGTATCCAAGCTGTATTGGGTAATCCCAACCTATACAGAAGTTGACAGGCTGTATTGATGAACCAGACTGTATGCATGTTTCAGAAAGGAAGATTGCTGAAATTGATTACTGATACACACAGTAGATTACTGATTTGAGGTGTTTGAGTGGGTGTAAGATTGAATACCCTTGCCACTGACTAGTGGTTATTACAGGAAAATATTTTGAGCTTTTCACAAATAAATGTATTCATATTTTAGGTATAATATTGAAGCTGAATCCATTCAGTAAGTTTTCTTGTCATCTGGTATGAGGCCTCAGATTTCCAAATGCTTTCATCCATTCTATGGAATAAGAAAGGCCTGAAAGAAACCTTGAGCTTGTAATAATTTCTGAAGATATTGTATTTAAAGAAATAAGAGGATTAGCATAAACGTTTGAATCAATTTTTTATATCATCTGTCATTATCTCAAAAGGTGTGAGCTGAGAAATAGTGATTATATTTTGTTTTGTGTATTAAATAGGTACTAATTTTGTTTTCTTATTGAAGAGAGTTTGAGCCATTCAAAAAAACTCACATGAGGTGATTTGGAAAGAATGGGTATTTTACAAACAAGAAGGGCTTTATTGAAATCTTGTCTGATATGCTAGATAATTTCCTGCCCAGGATTGATGGCTCAATGATTACTTATGTCAAAATCAATTTGAAAACAATTTTTACCCTTTCTATAGTCAAAATGAGATTTATTCTCAACTAATTAAGGAGTGATGATCTAAATTGCACAGCTAGGGTATTAATAAGAGTAGGGGGAATAGTGTCTGAATCTTAGGAAAAAGAGAAGCTCTTTGATCAGACTTTGAGTCAAGAAGATGGTCTGAGGTAATCCTTTCTCATAAGATGAGAGTTTTAGAGAGGAAGAGCTCTCACAAGAAGTATAGAAGTCTAAAGATAGGTTTACTTTATTCATGAATGGGTAGAATTGGATTGAAAGAGATTTTAAAAACCAATAATTTGCAAGAAAGGGAATTGCAAAACAGAGAGTTAAAAGCTAAAGATAATTAAAGAAAGGGGTAATATATTTTTGGAAAAATCTGACTTCTTCAATTAGAACTTCAGGCAACAGGATGAGCTCAAAAAATTTGGCTTATTAATTGAAGTATGTGGAAGGAGTAAAATACTACAAAACATAAACTTAAATTATCTTCAAATGAGTAGATATTTATTCAAAGGAAGGGAAATAAATCAGAGTATGGCAGAGTAAAGCAATCCTTAAGATCCTATAATAACCTTAATAAATTAATCAAGTTAGAATTGAGTAATATTGATACATCAAGAAGTGTATTGAGTCTGAGAAAATAGGTCATGATATTTGAGTACCAAATCTGTAGTGTATGTTCTCTATAGACCACATATAAAATTTACATAAACACTTAAAAGTTCAGAAACTATTGAGGCAAAACCATACCTCTACAGCTTCATTGGGAAATCTAAACATTTGATTCTGAAATTGTTGGGGGAATATTTTAAAATTAAAAAAAATCATGAAATTTTGAATTTTTTATGTCAAAACCCAACACCCAAGAGTCATAAAAACTTTCACAAATAATAACATACCTTTTTTAGATTGATAGGGTAATACCCTCATATACTGTGGTATATCATACCATTTCAGCTTAGTGATTTTGTTTGAGGAAGTGAAAGACAGGAAATTCCTCATGGATACTCTCCTTTGTAGATAAGATAAAACTAGAATATTCCTAGTTGCTACTGAAATTTATCTGATATGTAATTCTATGTCATGCTGATGTGTGCATGAGGTTTGAGGCTGCACTTCATGAAGCTGTGCTTAGACCAACTCTAACACTCAAGCTAAAGTGAAGAATGAGATTATTTATTGGTTATAATAAATATTTCAGAATTGCTTCTTCTTGAACCTCTGTGGTTTTTAATTCATGAAATAAAATACAATTCATGAGTGTGAACATGCTTTGAGAAAATATAATAGAATATCTGAGTCAATCAGATAATTTCCAAACAAAAAATTTCAAATTTTTATTAATAACATAAAATTTCAATAAAACAGAAGTTAAACTGGAAAACAAAAGGGATCAATAATGAAAAAATAAGCTGATAATTAGATAAAATAGTGCTTGAAATGGGATTAAACATTCTTCAGGCTTGAGGCACAATGTGGGTAAACTAAAAAAATGAGTTTATTTATGGATTTTTAGCCTAATTTGATTCACACTTTTCATTAAAGTATCAATATTAAATAAGGTATTGTAAAAAAATAGCTTTTTTCTAGATCAAAAGATATCATAAATAAGGGATCAATATCAAAATGAATCTGGAAGACATGAAACGTAACCTGGACATTAAATTAAGAAATTTGTTGTGGTTGGATTTAATGTGCTTAACTGCCACAGGGGCTTTTCTAAGTGAAGAAGGCCTGGAACCCATCTAACAAACTTACTAAGGGAGGTCTCAAAGAGAAATAATCAAAGGATGAAGAGCAAAGAATAAGAGGATAGGATTCCTGATGAGAAAAGGAATGAAGCTAAATAAAGTGCAATTATCAGAAATAATAACAAAGAGGCAGACACATAATAATCCCAAATCACTGTTTCAACCTGCTCAGAAAGGAGAGAAGGGTTAATTAGGATATGGCCACCAAACCTCCACTGAAGGGGGTGAGGGAAGGAGAAAATCTACTTAAGAAAGAAACACTATAATATTCTGAGTAAGAAAAAAAAATATAATTACTGATAAATCCAATATAGTAATCCCCTGGGGGAAAAACACCAGCTGGGTGAAGGGGGGATCTTATATGTGAGACATACCACCCTGGAGTTTGAGTTCTGGACCCAGGGGCTATATGATGAAAAGAAATTTTTCAATGATGGATTTGAATAGCATTTGTACCAATTCGGTTTGAACTGAATTGAAAACCCATATTTGTGTATCCAATACAGGTTTTCCCTTTTTTGGGTTAATACAGGATTCTTCACCTGTATTGGGCAAATCCCATATTTGGGTGTAAAATGAATTGATCTGTATTTGGTGGATATTCCATTAAACCCACTTGATGAGTGACTTTTAAATATCTTCAAAGATACATCATTGATGATGCCCTTGACCCTGTCTTCATGGCTGTGACAGTATCCCTCTCTTGAAGGTGGTGGGCTCTGAGAACCATAAAGCAAGGAGCATCTTGATGTTTTCAGATCAAACAATTCTTTCCCCTAAATTACCAAATTATATTTTCTTCTGTTATTTCTTCAGCAATGAAACCATATCATACTCATTCATAATTTATCACAGGTTAGGCAATTTCATTTTATTTGATCTTGGTTCTTCTTTTATTCTGCATCTCTGCACCTTAATAACTTTATTCTTGTATCTTTCTTCCATTTATGGGTGTTCTTTTTCCTTTGAGCTTCATTTTTAACCTGTTTGATGTGCATAAATATGCCCTTAGCTTTCATGGTTTCTTCAAACTGTTGGATTCTTTACTGATTATTTCCTTGTGGAAGTTCAAGAATGACTTTATGTTTTTATAAGATTGAGGCTGAATGATGTTTTGCCAAATTGGTGAATTGTATCCAACGACCAAAATTTTTATGTTCTTGCAGCTTTTGAGATGTTTAGGAAAAATGTGAAAATTGACTGAAGCCATGCAAATTGGTAATTTTGCACAAACTGGGCAACATTTGCTTAAAAGATATTAAAAGTTCCCAAAATGGAATATTTTACATCAATGCACAGAATTTGAAAATATGTGTAAGCATACATAATTTGTGAAAAATTAATAAATAGATGGAAAGTGCATAAAAGGGTTATTTTCTCGTGCAAAGAATTGCACAAAAATGTGCAAATTTTCATATTTTGATGAAAAAGTGCATGAAAGTTTGAAAAATCCTGAAAAGGTGTTGAAGTGCATAAAAATGTGTAAATTTTCCAGAGCTAGTTTTATTAATATTTCTCCCTATTTTCTTCTGTCATTCAATATTTTGAAGGTCAAATATTACCATAAATGTTTCTATGATTCTCTTCCTTATAAATGACTATAAAGTTTGTTTTCCTTCCATGGTTCTGGCCATGATTTTGACCTTGAAGATGAGTTCAACTGTCATTATGACTCTATCATATATTATTTACAAGACTATAGTTTTGAGTGTGACCCATAAAAAAGGATTTATGATGAGATTGGTGGTTTCCACAACAAAGGGCTGTATTAAAATAGTGGTGGTGAGTGCAGTGATTTCCAATTGACTAACTATGAAAGTGACAAAAAGTATCAATACTGAGATAATGCCTGATAGCTTTCAAAGGGTATAATTATTCAAGGCAATTATACTATGTAGGGATTCCCCTTTTTGGCAGAGGAAGGTCCCTTATTATTATGAATAGGGGTGGAACAACCTCTGGTCCTTACTAAGTAGAAGGAGTGATAAAAAGGCTCACTCTAATGGGTGGAATTGTGGCTTATACAGCCCTGTATTACCTATATGGGGCCCAGATGTGGTTAAATTTCCCCAATACAGGGAAAAAAACTTCACCTGGGGTCCTCACAGGCCAGATTAATGGAAATCTGTATATAAAGCATCAGTGGACCCCACATTAGTCATAATATGAGGTATTGAATTATGAACATACTTTTTTAGTGATTTTGGCACCACATATTCATAGTTATCGGATAGTCTCCCATATTATTGGTTTCATTCAGATATTGTGGTATTTTCATCTTTAAGCCAGCATAGCTCTGTCAGTTTTGAAAATGAAAGGCTAAAAATTGGTTCATTTTATAGCTCTTTAAGATCTCTACACAAGTGTTACTCATTTGGTAATCCTAAAATTGAATATGGAAAAGCTACACAGGTTTTGAACTTGATAATTGGAATTTTTCTTTGTAATAAAGCCTGTGTTAAGTTATTATCCTTAATAAATGTTTCTCTAGAGGTGGTAAACGTATATTAAGAGTACCATCAGATGGCTCAGGAACTTCTATTTCTAAAAATACCCCACTTTGGGTATCTTAAACTAAAACTGTATAAGCTATATGAGAGGTGAGTATCCTGTTCACCCTTATTTAGCTTATATATTTTCCATAATTTCTGTAGTTTTGGTTCTAGAACCATTTGGATAAGACCATTGGATAAACCTGGCTGAGAGTTTCAATTTCAACACTTATTTGATGGGCTTGTGATTATCTCTATAGAACTTAGATTAGAGGTGAATATTGAGATTTATGCTCAATTATTGTTTTGAGAAGGAATCAATTTGTAATTCCTTGTCCTATAGGTATGGATGTTGAATATTTTAAAAGAGATTATTTCACTGTTTCTGTTGAATTCTATTATTAGCTATTTTGACTCAGGTAACTTTTAGTGGGAATTTTGCTCTACCATCTGTTTATGGTATATTTATGTCATTCTTGTGCTCTTGTTTTGAGTCAGAGGCTGAACTAAACACTAACTTCCATCTACATTTCAAATCACTCTGATTACCAAGCTTCTTTTCTTTATGGTACTGATGTCTTTGATAGCTTGAAGGAGATTTATGAAGAAAGCATGGCACCCACTTAGATCTATTATTTCAATAAAACATATGATGATTTCAAATCTGTCAGAGTTCTTGAGCCACCATGCACCAATTGTCAGCATAAGGGGGTTTCTTGTTTTTAATCTTCCATGTCCATGTCCACAAGGTACCAGTTTTTCAACCCCAGAGAAATGAAATTTTATGCATCCAGCCATAGAGTTCCAGATAATTCCTGAAGATTTTGGAGCAGCATCAAGAAGGGTGGAAACTACTATTGATGGGCCCTGCACCCCTGATTGCACTTCTGGTAACTCTAATGGTGATTCAATTGGTGAAAGACTTGATTAGATAATGACTTAATGAAATTTATATTTTGATTTAGTATCTGAATCAAGGATTAGAGGTGTTCAACAATGGAACAATACTGCAGGCCACATCCCAACTCAGAATACCCCATTGAAGTAGCCCCAGAAGTCCCCATTTTGGTCACAGGGAAGGATGGAGCTGTGGGCAGATCAAAAAAAGATTTCTTATTGGATCTTATTCCAAAGGAAGGTGTGAGCTGGATGGGAAATAATCTGAAATTGTTGGCCCTATCACAAAAAGAAGATTTCATTCTCCTTCAAAATAACCTTTGCAAGTAACTACAGATAAAACTGGAGTAGTCAGGTCTCCCCATCCACCCCAGCCACCTTCCAGAGACCCACCCAGGACATCTGCAGAAGCCTCAAACTCCACAAACTTGCAACCACCTCTGGCAAGTACATCCATGGCACACTTTCCCCAAGAGCCAGAATCACCCTATGAACATCTTTTCCACTGGAGTATTACTGGAAACTTCAATGAACAAAAGAAAATGCTCAGAAGGTGGTTTCATCAGCATTTGTGGAGGTGGCTTCTATTATTGACGTTCTTGTGGATAAGGATATGAAGAATTCTGTTCCAGATGATTTTACTAGAGAATTGGCCAGGGAAGAAGTTGCTCATGAAGATGCCTTGGTGGTAAAGTCTAGAGAATCCTTGGAGGAATTTTGATGAATCAGAACTAGATGAACATTTTGAGAATTCTTGATGAAGTCCTTATTATACCAACATGAAAAGGAATCTGGTAAAGTGGTGAGCCTGCCCGAGCCAAAAGTGATAAAAAATTGGAGCTCAAAAAGACTGGCTTTATGGCAAGTACAAACTCTAGAATACATGGAATAATGAAGAGAAGAATGGCCAGTTAAGACTTTAAAGGAATCAGAAATAGAAAGAGGGAATGCTCTCCAGCTCTTGAGCGCCCAAGCTATGCCAAGGGGCTCCTTGTAATAAATTTCATAGCTGAGCTCATATGGGAGAAGCTTGAAGCTATGAAATTAGATGTGTTGATTTCCTGAGTCATTCACCTGACTAAGTACAGAACCCAAGGCATAATCAGAAGCATCAGTCTCTACAATATTGGGTAGATAAGGATTCAAATGGGCGAGGGGAGGAGAGGTTGTTAAAGCTTCTTTGAGTAAATGAAACTGACTAGGATTGTGAGCCTTAGAGGTATTTTCATATACCCAAAAGACCACAAAAGATAAATTAAGATAAAAATATAAATAAAATAAATTCATTTATATTATAAAAATAAAAGTTGAAATATAAATACAAATTTATATTCAAAAATAAAAAATTAATTATAATTCAAAAATAAAATTGAAATAAAATTTAAAATTATGAAATTATATTTTTACTTGTAAAAATTAAGTAAGAATGAATTTTTAATAAAAATTGTGAAATTAAAATATTTTTGGTAAAAAGTTATATAAAATATATTATAATTTTTTATCCAATAAATAAACATAAAGAAATTATCACACCATTGGATTCCTCATAGAAAAAAGTGGGGTCACCTCTGGATGAAATTTCTGTAGCTCAACTCTAAATAAGCTTAAATTAAATTTCTAGTATTTTCAATACAACAATTGAAAATCCTAAAAACTTTAATTTAATTCACACCACATTTGGTGTTAACCATCAATTTTTGTGTTAAAATTGAGGTGTTGTGTTTAGTTTAGAAGTTATGAGGAATTGAAGTATTTTCAATTGAAATCAATTGAAATGTCAAAATGTGTGCGTGTATTACATGAGTGAACTTTGATTTACATATGAGGTATCAATTATTACTTCATTGTACTGTACAATTCAATTGAATTACATATGTAAATTACAAGTATAATACATGATGAGGAATTAAAGGAAAAAATAATTTGGAAAGAATAAAATTGGGGGGGAAAAGGAACTCTAGCTCTAAGGGGGAGCCATACCCCCAAAATCCTTGCTGACTGGCGTGGGATGTCAAAATCCATGCAAAAGTTCATGAATTTTGGCATGAAATTGAGTCACAGGGTCTGTGACTCAATTGATGATGAGGTTTTGATACCAACCAGGGTGGTTTTAACTGCTGCCAAGAGGGTAAAACTACCCTTAAGTTAAAACAATGTTAGTAAAAACAGTTTTAACTTGTTTCTACGCCTCTTACACACATTCTGACGTGGTTTGAAGGCTCTAGACCAGGTATTTCTATAGGAATGGCGGATTTAAGGGTCTAAAATGGCCAAAATTGGCTAAAATTGGCTTGAGCCAGCCCTTTTTTGGTCTAACCCAGGGTTCAATGATGCCATAGTTGGCTTTTCTGTTGTCAGACTGTTTTTCACGACTGACAAGAGTAAACTTTACTTTTGGAGTAAGAAAATTGATGGCTTTAAAAGAATGTCTTCTTTGCCCCACTTTTCTCTTCATGTTAGAATCTTTTCCTTTTATAATTAGTTTAAACAGTGTTGAACCAATCAATAAAAGATTCTAACCACCTTTCTTAAATCATTTTAAACCTTGTAAGAACGTGAAATAATAATTATAATCATTGTTTGTAACTCTTATAATCATTTTTACCCCTGAACCACCCCAAAAGTGAATTAAAGCATCTTTCATCACTGTAAACTTTGTCACTTTGTTTCCAAATTCACTCTGGTCACTTTTGGGTGTGTTTTCTCTTTAATATTCTTTTTAAAGACTTTGTTCTTTAATTAATTGCTTGCAGTTTTTTGCTCAAATAATTCCAATTGAAATTGCTCTTGAAGAAATTTCTTTTGTGGCCTTAAATATCTCTTGTAGAGTATTTTTGGAGAAATGTTTATTGTTGGTAAAACAATAAATCTTTATAATATTATTTTTTTATACTAATAAAGCTATAAGCAATAAAATTGGCGTGTTTTCTCTTTAAAATAATATTTCTTTCTATTTTTAATTGATTTTTACCTTATACAAATTTTGAGTACAGGAAAAGTACTTGATTTTTAATCAAAGTTTCATATCCACACCTGACAAGGATATTCCTTGATGTAATATTTTACCTGTGACATATTTTCTTACTTTTTACAAACCTTCTTCTTATATTGAAAAATTAAAAAAACATATAAAAATACTTATAATTCAAAAAACCCATAAAAAATAATTTTTTCATATTATAAGTGAGGCTTATTTTTTTTTGAAATAACCTTTTTTCTACTTAATTGATTGGCTTTTTCATTAATTTTAGTGTCTGAAAATGGGGTAAGACAAGAAAACATTGAAACAGCCTCAGCAGTCACTCGCATTATTCCTGCCAGTACTTCTAATTCAGATCATAATAGTACTGTTATTGTGACTCAAAATAACCAACCTGAACCAATATATTCTGAATTGATTAACTTGGATATAAGTAATACCCTTCAGAAAGCTAAGAATTTTGCCAATAGTAAGTTTTTGAAGTAAAAATACTATTTTAAGCCTTTTTAATCATAAAATATGCCTTCAACTAGATCAGGAGCCAGATATAACCCCTCAAGCAGCTCCAGAAAGGTAATAGACATGAATATGGCAGACGCCAACCAGGTACAGAAGGAAAATGGTCAGTTTATGACTTCCAAACAACTAAAATAGGTCATTCTGATGCTGATAATATCATTTTAACTTCACAAAGAGCTGACACCGCCACAAGAAGCCTCAGTGGATATATACCAAGCCAGCCATAAAGCTTACAACAATGCCCTGCAGTACAAGGAGTACCAGATCCTTGCAGATCTGTGGAAAAACTGCATGAATTTTTACCTGACTGTGAGAAAGTTTCTGGGCCATCCCAATACTTGCAAATTGCTCAATGGATGGCATCCATTGATGGAGAAGAAAAACATGATGCTCTTGACACTAGAATGGAGGAAAAAAAACCCTCCTCCACCCAAGCAAATGCCAAAAACAGCCCCAGTGGCCAGCAGCAGCAATTCCAATGTGAGAAAGCAGCCACAAGCTCCAAACAAGGGAAAAGGAAAGGCACCAGCCACCAAACCTTACAGCCAGGGCTACAGGATTCCAAAAATTCAACAGGATGCCATGGAAAATGTGTTTCAAATGGCCAGAGCAATGATGGAATTACAAGAAAAAGAGGAGGCCAGATTAAAATATCAGAAATAATTTCTGATATTTTTGATTCTATTTCAGAGCTGTATGAAGCTATAACTGATGTAAAAAGTCATCTTTCTGATCGAAATACATTGATTTGTGAAAATCTTAAAACACATAACTTGAGTCTGAGCTAAATCAAAGAAACACTTAAATGTTTTGAAAAGGTTTTAAGAGCAATTAAAACTTCCAAAAATGATAAATGAACAATATGCCATTATTAAGGAATTGGCAGACAAATATTATAGATTCAATATTGATGACATGATTGAAACAAGAATAAAACAAGCCATAAATAATATCAAAGAGGATAATAAGAAAGCTCTTGATGATATTTCAAAATCATTTACTGAAGTAAATACACATATAATTTCCTTGAAAAATTGTTTTGATACCTCAAAAGAGGAAATATCAAAATTAACAATAAAGCTAAATAAAGGTATCTCTGATAATACTAAACAAACAGAATTATAGAATGAGCTGACATATAAAGAGGATGATCATAAAAAGAATTTAATAACCGCTATACAAAGCTTAAAACATTAATTAAGAAATTCACAAACGTGTAACAACAGTAAAATGAATGATATTGAACAACTACTGAACACCTTACCAAGAATGTCTACACCTCTGAATCAAAATGAGGGTAAAGGGATTCCCAATCCACAAGTATTGGATATTGAAAATTCTCAGTTGAAAAATGAATTTTCTACTTCTTTTCATAACTTGGAACCATCAATTGGCCAACCACTCTTGAAAGAAGTTCCAAAACTTAAGGAATGTCCTCACTTCAGTGGTGAAGGAGAATATGACCATATGGAATTCATCAGAGGTATTGACATGATCAAAGGAGACTTTGAATTACCAGACAGATTGGTAATAGACAGATTAACACCTTATTTACAAAATCAGCTCACAGATGGTCTCTCAAATTGAGACAAGCACATGGACACCAAAGGTGGACTTGGTGGAAAACCCAAATTATCAACAAATGGGCCAATGATGCTTGGAGGTTTAAAGTGGAAACAGCCTTTGAATCCACCAAATTTAATGCTGATAAAGACAAAGCTTTACCATGGGTTTTCCAACAAAAAGACAGATTAACAGCATTATATCCTGACATGTCAGAATTTATGATCCATAGAAAGATTCTGAGACAATGTGGAGGTGACTCAGAGCATGCTGTCAAAAGCAGGACTACTGAACAATCTTCAGCAGAGGATATTATCAATATATTGGAAGAAGTAACCACCAGAACCAAAATTGGTTCTAGTAGGTTGAATCTTAAAACAAGGTTTAATACACCTTGGAAAGATTCTGTGGAAAAAAACCCCAAAGAAAATTCTAATACTGTTAAGTATAAATCTGCAGATACAGTCAGAAAGTGGCATATTTGCCAAAGCACCACCCATTTAGCCAATACATGTCCAAAAAGGGGGAAAATCAATGAAATTGATATTGAAAAGGAACCTGATGTTGAAAAAGATGACATAATTGAAGACAATTCAGATTAAAAGTCATCCATATTTTCTGAATCTTCAAAAGATATAGAAAATATCAATGCCACTTTTGACATCATGGAATCTTATTCCCACTTGCCACAATTGAGAAATGGTCAACTTGATTTATCAAAAATTCAAGAGGAACAACTTATGAAAACCAAACCAAACAGAGGGAAAGGTTATACAGCTGGTAACTCCTGTATAACAGAAGTAGTGATTGACAACAAGCCCACCTAACTTTTTCTTGACCCAGGAGCCTTCTGCTCTTGTGTTGAAAAATCCTTTCTGAAAACTTGTGTACCAAATTTTGAAGACAAATTGTTACCAATTGATGGTATAAAATTCAATAGTGCAAGTAATCAAATGAAAGCATTAAGAATTTTTGAGACCAATGTCATATTCCCACAAACTAATGGGAATTTAAGAATCACAGTTGAATTTGTTGTTAGGGAAAATTGCTCTAGTACCCATTTTATATTGGGAAATGACTATTTAATCATGTATGGGGTAGATTTACAGAACAACAAAGACAGATACTTTACTATTGGAGGCGATAAGCGCCAAAAATTTGCCTTTTTACCATTTAAAAGAAAAATTACAGTGAACAAAATATCACCAGTCAGCTTAGAGTTAGAGAAATTCAAGTCTGAACAGCTAAATGAGGATGAAATAAGCCTTCATCTGACTTATAAACAAGAAAATGAACTTTCTTCCCTTTTTTATGACCACAGAGGAGCATTTGCTTCAGACAAAGAACCTCTAGGAGCAATTATTGGTCATGAAGTTGATATAATTCTTATATTGAAAGACCTTATCCACCACTCTTGAGAAGACCTGCATACCCAGCAAGTCCCAAGTCAAGAGAAGCTCTGGAAAATCATATCAAAGAACTTCTGGACCTTGGTGTAATAATAAAAGTAGGCCACAATGAAGAAGTAGAAATAACTACACAAGTCATAGTGGCAAGGCATAATGGAAAATCTAGAATGGTTGGGGACTTTGGAACTCTGAGCACTTACACTGTTCCAGACATATACCCAATACCAAAAATCCAAATTGCCCTTACTCAAATATCTCAAGCAGTGTATATAACCGCTATGGATGCCCTTAAAGGATTCCATCAAATCGTGGTGACACCAAGAGCAAGAAAATACTTGAGAACTATTTTTCATTGTGGAGTGTATGAATACTTAAGAATGCCCTTTGGTATCAAATATGCACCTTCACACTTCCAAAGAATGGTGAATGAAATCTTCCCTGAAGAACTTTCAGAGGGCTGGTTAATCATTTACTTTATTATTTTTTTTCATGGACCATCCAGGAGACCCCTCTTGATGACATTATTGTCTGTTCCAAGACTTGGGAAGAGCACATTTACAGATTGTCCAGAGTTTTGACAAAAACTCAATCAGTGAACATGAGAATCTCTTTGAAGAAATTTCATTTTGGATTTAAAGAACTTAAAAATTGACAAAAAAAAGTTGCAGCAGTATTTCTAAAACCCATGCCTCAGAACAAAAAGGAAAAACAGTCATTTTTAGGTTTTAGAGGATATTACAGACAACACATTAACGATTTTGCATCCATAGCAAGAACACTTTATAAATTGTGTGACAAAGACACAGTATTTGAAATGACTGTTGACAGAGCCAAAGCTTTTGAGTCTCTAAGAGAAGCCTTGACCACTGCTCCACTCTTACTGATGCCAGACTTTAAATTGCCTTTTAAATTTTATATTGATGCATCAGGGGATGGGCTGAGTGCTGCACTTCACAAAGTTCAGATCATAAATGATAAACCTGTAGAAGGACCCATGTGTTTCATATCCAGGCAAATCAAACCAGCTGAAACCAGATATGGAGCAAGTCAAATGGAATGTCTATGCCTTGTCTGGGCCTTGGAAAAATTGAACTACTTCTTAGAGGGATGTGTTTTTGAGGTGATAACAGATTGTACAGCTGTCAAATAAATTTTAAACATGAAAACACCCAACAGACATATGCTCAGATGGCAAATAGCCATACAAGAATACAGAGGCAATATGACTATTGTTCGTAAGGATGGGAATATTCATAAGAATGCAGATGGAATAAGCAGATGGCCATTACAAAATAATATTGATAATCCTGCTTATGTTCCAGAAGAAGCTTCACCACAGATCCCAATAGAAGGAATAAGTGTTACAGACTTGAAAACCACCTTCTTTGAAGAAGTAAGACACAGTTACATTGAAGATAAGAATTGTAGGATCTTGTGCCAATTACTTAACAAAGACTGTAAAGAAAACTCTCTCATACATGCCTTGGATGAATTATGGAAGGAATCTTATGATGAAGGAAGATTTTACCTACTAGATGGTATAATTTACCACAGAACAAAGCACACATGTGTCATGACAGTTTTGGACAGGTCATTAATCAATCTTGCACTGAAATAATGCCATGACAGCCCCTTCTCAGGACATCTGTCTGAAGACAGAACTAGAGAAAAAGTGAAAAGCTGTATATGGTGGCCAATGTGGCAGAAAGATGTTGCAGAATATTTCAGAACCTGTGAAAGATGTCAAAAAGCAAATAAATCCACTGTCAAGAGACTTGGAAATATGATAAAAATCCAAGAACCAAGCAGACCTTGGGAAATTGTCCATATGGATTGGGTAACTGGCCTACCACCAGGAGGGGAAAAAGGTTATAATTCTTGCCTAGTGATTGTGGACAGATTCAGTAAAAGTCCAATCTTTTTACCATGTCACAAGGATGATACAGCCATGGATACAGCTATTCTGATATGGAATAGAGTAGTGTCATGGACTGGAATATTTACAAATATCATTAGTGATAGGGATCTCAAATTCACTTAAGCACTATGGACAAGTCTTAACCAATTATTTGGCACTAAGCTGTCTTTCTCTACAGCCTACCACCCACAAACTGATGGTCTGGCTGAAAGGATGATCCAAAACTTAGAGGACATGGTAAAAAGATTTTGTGAATATGGCCTTGAATTCAAAGATTGTGATGGATTTACCCATGATTGGTGTACTCTGTTTCCAGCACTGGAATTAGCATATAAAACATCAATCCATGCCAGTACCAATCAAACTCCTGCTATCCAAGAAAAAGGATGGAACCCCAAATTACCCCAAGATTCCTTGAGGAAAGATTTGATTGAAATACATCCCACAGCTGATAGCTTCAAAGGAATTCTAGAAAAAGCTAGAAAGCATGCAGTAAGGTGCATGGAGGACTCTTTTGAATATGCTGAGGAAAAATGGGATAAATCACATGCAACTCCAGATTTCAAAGTGGGGGACTTAGCTCTTGTATCCACCACTAACTTCCATAACCTCAAAGGATGTAAAAAGCTGAAAGACTCCTTTGCAGGACCTTTTGTTATTAAGGCCCTCCATGGAGAAAATGCTGTTGAAGTAGAGTTATCTGAAGAACTTAGCAATAAGAATCCTACATTTCCAGTGAGCTTGATAAAGCCATATAAATGTAGTGATGCTGAAATATTCCCCTTGAGGAATAAAGTTCCCCAAGTTATACCTTCTATTTAGTAATCTGGTAGTAGGAAAATTACAAAAGTTCTCAAAGAAAGAAAGTTGAGAACCAACAAAGTAAGGGAATACCTTGTTAGGTACAGTGACCCAACTTGTGAAGATGAATGGTTGCCAGAAAAAGACATACCTGAAGCTACTAAACTTCTCAGAAGGTTCAGGAACACTAGAAATAACAATATTACGTAGTAATATTCTTTTTTTAGGGGGAGGGAATGTGAGCCTTAGAGGTATTTTCATATACCCAAAAGACCACAAAAGATAAATTGAGATACAAATATAAATAAAAGCAATTTATTTATATCATAAAAATGAAAATTGAAATATAAATACAAATCTATATTTAAAAATCAAAATTTAATTATAATTCAAAAATAAAATTACAATAAAATTTAAAATTATGAAATTATATTTTTACTTGTAAAAATTAAGTAAAAATGAATTGTTAATAAAAATTGTGAAATTAAAATATTTTTGGTAAAACGTTATATAAAATATATTATAATTTTATATCCAATAAATAAACATAAAGAAATTATCACACCATTGGATTCCTCATAAAAAATAAAGTGGGGTCACCTCTGGATGAAATTTCTGTAACTCAATTATAAATAAGTTTAAATTAAGTTTCCAGTATTTTCAATAAAAAAATTGAAAATCCTAAAAACTTTAATTTAATTCACACTACATGTGGTGTTAACCATCCGTTTTTGTGTTAAAATTGAGGTGTTGTGTTTAATGTAGAAGTTATGAGGAATTGAAGTATTTTCAACTGAATTCAATTGAAATGTCAAAATGTGCGCATGTATTACATAAGTGAACTTTGATTTACATATGAGGTATCAATTATTACTGTATTGTACTATACAATTCAATTGGATTACGTATGTAAATTACAAGTATAATACATGATGAGGAATTAAAGGAAAAAATAAATTGGGGGGAAAAGGAACTCTAACTCTAAGGGGGAGACAGACCCCCAAAATTCTTGCTGACTGGTGTGGGATGTCAAAATCCACGCAAACATTCATTCCTTTTGGCCTGGAATTTAGTCACAGGGTCTGTGACTCAATTGATGATGAGGTTTTGATACCAACTAGGGTGGTTTTAACTGCTGCCAAGAGGGTAAAACTACCCTTAAGTTAAAATAATGTTAGTAAAAGCAGTTTTAGCTGGTTTCTACTCCTCTTAAACACATTCTGATGTGTTTTGAAGGATCTAGACCAGGTATTGCTATAGTAATGGCTGATTTAAGGGTCTATAGTGGCTAAAACGGGCTAAAATTGGCTTACGCCAGCCCTTTTTTGGTCTAACCCAGGGTTCAATGATGCCATAATGGGCTTTTCTGCTGTCAGACTGTTTTTGATGACTGACAAGAGTAAACTTTACTTTTGGAGTAAGAGAATTGATGGCTATAAAAGAATGTCTTCTTTTCCCCACTTTTCTCTTCATGTTAGAATCTTTTCCTTTCATAATTAGCTTAAACATTGTTGAACAAATCAATAAAAGATTCCAACCACCTTTCTTAAATCATTTTAAAGCTTTTAACCACGTGAAAAAATCATTATAATCATTGTTTGTAACCCTTATAATCATTTTTACCCCTGAACCACCCCAAAAGTGAATTAAAGCATCTTTCATCAGTGTAAACGTTGTCACTTTGCTTCCAAATTCACTCTGGTCACTTTTGGGCATGTTTTCTCTTAAATATTCTTTTTAAAGACTTTCTTCTTTCATTAATTTCTTGCAGTTCTTTTCTCAAATAATTCCAATTGAAATTGCTCTTGAAGAAATTTCTTTTGTGGCCTTAAATATCTCTTGTAGAGTATTTTTGGATAAATCTTTATTCTTGGTAAAACAATAAATCTTTATAATATTATTTTTTTATACTAATAAAGTTATAAACAATAGAATTGGCGTGTCTTCTCTTAAAAATAATATTTCTTTCTATTTTTAATTGATTTTTACCTTATACAAATTTTGAGGACAGGAAAAGTACTTGATTTAAAATCAAAGTTTCATAACCAAACCTTACAAGGATATTCCTTATTGAACATGAAAGGGATATCCTTTTAGAGAAGACAAGTGAGAAAAGTGTTTGTTTGGAGTAATTCATGATACAAAATGATAGAAATTGGCAAATCCAAGGAAAGATGGAAGTTCTTTGATGTTTTTTGGGTGTGGCTGATCAAGGGTTTGTTGAACATTTGAAGAATACACATTGAGTCCATCTATTGAAACAAAATATCCAAATAATTCCACACTTTGGAGCTTTAGAAAAAAAACTTTTGTCCCTGAGTCTTTGGAGAAAAGAGGTCATATTTTTGACATGTTCCTCCTCAGAACTGGAAAACACAATAATATCATCTAGATAAACTATTGAAAAACATCCAAGAAATCTGAAAACATGTCATGTAACAGATTTTGGAATTACACATGGGCATTAATAAGGCCAAATGGCATAGATAAATATTGAAAAATGCTATATCTGGCTCTAAAGGAAGATGAATTTGCATCCCCCTCTTTAATTTTCAGGAGATTATAAGCACCATGAAAATCTATCTTTTAGAAGATAGTGGAACCATTGAAGATGGTAAGAAGCTGGTTCATGAGAGGAAAAGGATACCTGTTTTTCTAGTGACAAAATTAAGATTGCCGTATTCAAAACACAAGCACAGGCCTCCATACTTTTCTTAACAAAAAGGACATGTGCTTCTGTTGAATAGGATGTTTTCCTGATTAAGCCTTTTTCTAACCTCTATGAAATGTAGGCTCTGAGTGTTTCTGACTCTTTATATCATAATGAGTAGATAAAACCAACTGGAGGTAGAGACCCCTCTAGTTCTATATGATGATCATAGAAGCAGTGTGAAGGAAGTTTCTCTGCTTTCACCTCAGAGAATACATCCAAATAATGGTGATAAGCAGGAGGGAATACTTTCATAACAGTTTAAATTTCTTCTCACCCTTCCCTCTCATCCCACTTCTCCTCCAGGGATGGATGACAGGATAAGGGAGTAAGCTCCATATCCCATTAAAAGAGATGAAGTGAATATATAGAAACATCTTCTCCAACATATTTTATCTATTTGAAGACTTCTTCTCTTGATTTGGGTAATTATGAGAGAGACTGATAGGAAGAATATTAACAGAAGAAGGAAGGGAAGGTTTCTTATGCTAACCAACCAGAGAAGCACTGTTGACATCAGTGGAAAATTTATTAATAACAGAATGTAAAGCACCATTGGAGTCCTTCTCATTGTGGGTATAGGTGATAGATCTGTTTTCCAATCCATAAAAGGATTAAATAGTAGAGGAAATAATAGCCCAATATTAGGTCTTCTCCCTTAGGGGAATCTCTGTTGAAAAAGTCCCATTAAAAGCTTGGAAAAGGAGGAAGGTAAACCACCCATTTGGAATAATTTGTTATGAACAAAGAGGTGAATTAATTTAAATCAAAAGTGAGAATAGGAATCTTTTCTGGGAGTTCTGACACATTTGATGAGTACTTGAGCGCAAAATTCTTTTAAATAAAGGATTTTGTACCTCTAGAATAAATGAGAATATTATGAAAATTATCAGAGAGAGTAGATAAAATAAGAACATTCAAAGATTTCTTGACACCAGTTTTGAGAGTGCACAACTATGCTCTTGATGGGGAGAAGTGAGAGCCAAGTAACACATCATGATCCCTACTAAGTATTTCTCCTGATGACCCAGGCCTATTGAGGTATTTGTAAATAAGGTTCTTGAAACAAAAATAAGTAAATAAATACTCTTTAAGACTCCTCTCATATTCAGAATCAATTAATTTTTCATCCTTATTAAGAAGAGAAGCATGAGGTTTATCCTTTGGAACTTGAAATTTTTCCCCGTCTTGTTCTTCTGGTGAAGCTTCTTGAAGGATGTATTTTGGAGAGGCCTGAAGGAGCTGGGGCCACAGACTGAAAGATTCTTTTATTTATTACCAACCTTTTACTTCTGTCTCTCATGGTACCTGGTATTAAACTCCAATTTAGTACCCATTAGTTCTTGAAGTCTATAAAAATTTCCAGGTTTAGACAATAATTGGTCCAGAAGCCTTAATTCCAATCCTCTTCTGTAAGAATGAATATAAGAAATTTATCCCCAATACCCAATTATTGACATTAAGCTTCTGAAAAAATATATGTACAAATAAACATAACCACCTTTCTTCTTGTTTAGATGGTCCAGCTTTCCTTCAGCTTTCCTGAATTCATTGAAATAACCAAACAGAGTGAATAACTGGGCTTCAAAGAGCTTCCAGTTATTGAGAAGGTAGGAAGGGTCTCCCTTGGAGATATTTGAGAGATAATGTTAAATCCACTTTCCAGCTCTTCAATTGAGAAAAAAGATGAATAGAGAATCTTCATTTCAGAGAAGAATGTTTCTGGGTCATTATGAAAGATTAATTGACAGGATTGGATAAATCCTCTCAGTTTATGGGCTTGAGTACCATCAAAGGAGCCAGGTTCCTTCATGGATGAAGTATTGAAAGCTAGGACTTTAAATGTGTCCCTTGGTGAGACTTCTTGAGTTATATGTCCCATGAATTCAGTGATTTTTTCCATCATTTTGAGCAGACTTGGTCCAGCTTGAGAGACAAGAGGTTGAGTATAAATGGGTGTATTTGAAGCCTCAGGAGTTTCAGGAGAATCTGAAAAAGCAGCTGAAACTTTGGTCTCATCAGAATCATCCCCTCTTTATCTTCTGCTTCCCCCAATCTTCCAGAGTAGCCAGCCAATAGGCCAGAGAATGGCTTAAACTTCTTGATTTAATACCTCCCCTTATGGAGGGTTCCAATGCCTTCATTGGTTACACTTGGGGCAAAATTATGCTCAGTTGAGTAACTGATGGTTTTCAGTCAAGAGAACCCCTAATTTCATGAGTCAGAACAGATTGATTTTTTTGAGATCTTGTATTCTTGGCTGGGGGGCTATTCTGAACAGAAATTATGGAAGAATTTGAAAGAAGAGATTGACGATGATTGAGAGTAAACCTTAAATTATTGACCAAATAAAATACAAAATGAAAACAAATGTTGATTATAACTTGAAGAATTAATCAATAAGCTTGATGGAAAATCAATTTGAATAATTCTTGAAGGATGAAAATGAAAGAGCTAAACCTTTATGAAAATAAATTCCTTGAAGAATGAAAAATAAATTTCAGTCATTAAATCAATCATATCAATTAATAAATTCAGTTAAAATGAATTTCAATAAATTTTTGAGGAATTCACTCAATAAGTCAATATGTTGGAAAATAAAATCAGTTTATCTTGAGGAATTCAAACCAAATAAATTCTTGAATACCACATCAAATTGTATTGAATAATTTAAATAAAAAAGTAGATTAATTAAGCCAATATTTCCAAAAATCCTTAATTCAACACAAGAAAGAACATTTAAATATTGATAAATATTTGAAAAAATGTAGTGAAATGGTCAGCAAGGATTAAAAAATGAGAAAGAAATAAATTTTAATACAAATAAAATGAATAAGATGAAGATTTATGAGAGAATAATAAAGCATAAAAAACTCATAATCTATGAATGAGTGAGCTATTAATGAGAAAGAAAAGAAGATAGAAAGAAGCAATTATAAGATAATTAATATAAGGTCGCAGGGGCTCTTCTGATTGAAGAGGCCCTGGAACTCAATGAAAAGTCTTAGTAAGGGAGGTCTCAAAGAGAAATAATCAAAGGATAAAGAGCAAAGAATAAGAAGATAGACTTCCTGATGATCAAAGGAATGAAGCTAAATAACATGCAATTACTAGAAATAATAACAAAGATCCAACCACAGAATAATCCCAAATCACTGTTTCAACCTGTCCAGAAAGGAGAGAAGAATTTATTAGGATATAGCCACCAAAACTCCACTAAACAGGTGAGGGAAGGAAAAGACTGACTTAGGCAAGTAATGATATGATAGTCTGAGTAAGAAAATAAAATATAATTACTAATAAATCCAATGCATTAATCCGCTTGGGAAAAATCACCCAATTGGGTGAGGAGGGGTTGGTATATGTGAGAAATACCATCCTGTAGTTTGAGTGATGGACCCAGGGGATTTATGATGCAAAGAACCTGTTTGAATGATTAATTTGATTTTTTTTGTACCAATTGAGTTTGAACTGAGTTAGAAACTTGTATTGGTGTACCCAATAAAGCTTTTGTCTTTGTTGGGTGAATACAGGATTAATTACCTGTATATGTGTACAGGTCTTTATTGGGCAAATTATGTATTTGGGAATGTACTGTATTGATCTGTATATGGTTGAGCTATATTTGAATGTATTTGGTGAATATTCCTTGAACTCCCTTTCTGATTGGTTTTTGAAGATTTTCAATGGTCTATCATTGCTGATTCCCTTGACCCTGTCTTCATGGCTGTGACATTAACTGGATTGCTCAATTTATTTTTTCCATTTATTTTACTTGATGAGTCTATTAATTACAGGAAAAAGAAAGGAATTTGAATACCTTGTGAGCTGGTAATTGTTTTTTTTGCATCAATATCTTTTTCTGAATATTGAAATCTCAAAAAAGCACATTTAATCTAATAAAAAAATGCATAAGAATACAATTGATGTCAATTTATGAGGATTTCTGACAACAATTGAGCATCCTCCACATTATGATTTTAAAAATTGCAAAAATTGAAGATTCAGCCCACTCAAATGTAAAAAATGACTTTGATTTCTATGTTCCCTATGATCTGATTAGATAAATGAAGATTTCAATATCTTAAGTGAAATTTTGAAGGAAAACTGGCTGGCATACTATTATTAATTTGATCTTATGAGCTATAGAGTTAATTATACAGCTGAGAAGACTGAGTAGAATAGAGGTATATTAGCTGACCACATTTTTTAGTCAATTATTTTCATTGAAAAATTAATTAAATATATTTTGAGGCTGGCTGCCTCTAAATAATAGGAATCATTCAATTTTTTTTGCAAATATAATTAAATTGATGATAAAAGAGGTAAAAAGGCGGAATATGTTTTGTTCAGATGAATTCTAATTTGATACTGAACCAGATATGTTGTGAAAATGAGCTCAGGGAATAGTGGGAAAGCTGTATACAACTGAGAGATTTCCTAAGAACTTAAAGAAACTCATTGAATTAACAGAAAACATAGATATGATTTTGCTAATGCTCTCAAAGGGGTGTGTTGGTAAGTATATTCCTCATACCAACCAGAAAAAGATTGTTGACTGGTTCATGACACATTGAAGAAACAATTTTGTGTAAAATAAATGATTAATTTCCCCCCTGAAAATTAAGCTTTCCAAAAAATTTGATTCTAATTCCTGCCCATTTATTATACTTGGAAATTTACATATATGATTAAATTGAAAATTAACACTGAAAGGAGCAAACATTAATTATTAATATATAATCTTAAGCCCACTTATTTCATGCATGCACCCATTTGGCCCAATCAATTTTCCATAAAGTCTGAAGTACCCACTACACCCCTTAGCTCACATATAAATTGATTCCTGATTCCAAATTTAGTGTCATTTTAGCTTGAGATTTATGATTTTCAGATTTTCATTGTGAAAAAACCCAAAAATTACTTTAAGCTTCTTTAGAGCTGAGATACAGGACATTTATGCAGAGGTGACACATGGTGAAATTTAATGGGGACTCCCATGTTAAAATAGAATTAGAAAAAAGGGTTCAAACCAAAACCTGACCCAAGAAGGCAGGATATAAGGAAAATTAGTCATCCAGTTTTCTTCATAGTCATTGTTATTATGTAAGACTCTAATGAAGCTGGATATACCAAATGAATTATTTAATTTAGATCAAAAGGAGCAATATCATATTTAATCAATCACCATGGCTGCAAAAATCAAAGCCTCACAGTAAAATTGAATTATCACCAGAAAAATCAGCTCATATCATCAATCAGCACCAATAGGTTACAGCATTTTTCAAACAAATTATTCAAGAATTTGCAGAAATGACATAATTTGGAAGGGACCTCAATAAAAAGCTCTTTATACCAAAAGAATTGAAATATTATAGATTACCTTTTTTGAGAACCCCTATGGAATCTGCAAATGCTATAAATAGAGGCCCCTTTTCCCCATTCTTTCCTCATTATCCAATTATTTTTAAGCTCAATAAAATGTTAGTGGAAGGAAACTAATTCATAACAATCAGGATGACTAGTTTATAGTAGTATTTGGTGATTCAGTAAGGTATAGCAGCAGTAATCATTACTAAAGAAGGAGATATTGAATACAGTGTTATATAAATAAATCCTATAAAATAGTTCATACTAATTACCAGCTATCATATGCTTAAAGGAGATCATTCAATTTACTAAAGAAAGACTTATCATATTTAAAAAAACCATTTTTGTCTTTTAAAAAGAGAATTTCAAGTCTTAAGGGAGCTATATCATAAGAATAAAGTAATTTAACTTCATTAGAAAAATCTTACCATTGAGATTCCATTAGTTAAAAATAGCTTATCCCCAGACCAATTATTTCCAATATCTAATTCAATAAAAAAACCAAATGATCAATTGCAAAAAAAGGGGGGGTGTATTGTTGTTTTAGTAGTATTAATAGTATTAATATTTTATTATCTTTTAGTATCATACTGTGTGATTGTGATACTTTTATATTGTTTAATTAGATTTTATTGTATTTTGAGATCAAATAGAGTGTAATACCTTTAGATTACGCATACTCTGATACAGTCTTTTTAATACAGCTTTATAATTAGTTACAGTTGAGAGATAAATTGATTGTGATCTCAAGCTAAGAGAACTGAGCTTTTTTAGGATGGGAGTTGTACATTAATATGACACAAAGGAAGAGTAGGGGTAACAAGATTAAATAGAGACCCAAAAACCTTTTCTCATAATTACCACTCCTGGCTACTGCCTCATCTCATCCCACACAAGAGAATGTCTCACAGAACCTCTAAAAATATGACAATCAATTCAAAATTAAGGGAACAACTTTTTCAGTTCAAACATTTAATTAAAAAAATGTTCAATAAAAATAAAAAAGTTAAACAGATGAAAAAGATTATTCTGATTTTTTGACACAAAAACTTCCTAATTCACTTCTGAAAATTTAGATATTAAATTAAAAACTTGTTAAGGATATTATTGAATCTAAAAGCCATATGATAGAAATATCGGGCTATGGACAGCTCAAAAAATCGATGTTGAAATAAAAGTATTTTTCATTTATCAGAGATACTTTGAAAGCTCAAAAGGGTAATTCCAAACTGTGGGGATATTCATTTTAAAGCTTAGAATAATTTTGGGAACTGTTTTGAATTTTTCATTCATTAAAGGGTTTATCAGATATCTGAAATATTAGTCATAAATGTGATTCCTGGCATGCAGGATAAGCCAAACGTTTCCTCAAAGCAGAATTGAAGCAATTGAATATATTTACCAGCTTTCTGTATGTATATATATAGAGAGAACATTATTTGAAATATATATCCTGAATCATCTTATCAATGCATGATTTTGAAGGAAAAGTTCTTTTGTAGTTTGACTATTCTGAGTGAAACATTTTCCATAGAACACTAGGCTTTAGAGCCAGATACATAGAAAGTCTATAATTCATTGGACCTCTCATGGAACAACAAGCATTGAAAAACCACATTCACTCAATATCTTACATGTACATGTATTTGAATACTTCAGACTTCTCTCAGTATCCTTTCTTTTATCTTGTGTGAGTAGCGATGTTTTTTCAAATAGATGAAGTGTCTCCTTAGATGAATGTAACTGAAAATAAAATGCACACAGTAATAATCTAATGACCTGTTATCTCATAAAATCCCAAATTAGATTATACATATATCCCATATCCAGTCTCTCTTCAATGCTTGTAAGTTCCTTGAGAGGCTGATAATCTCTCCTGACCAGTTACTTTCCAATATATCTATTTTTTATGCTGAGCCTTTGCATGTTCGTGAGCCCCATCTAATGCAATCAAAACATGTACAACTGAATATTGAGAATTATTAAATTCATGTATTTTTGGAAAATGTCTTGAAAGGGTTTAGCTTAAGTCATGTTTGCAAAGAAAAGAGAATAATTATGTTTTTTCACATTTGTAAATGATTCCGGATATATCATTTCCATTATTTCTGTTTACAATGAATCATTTGAGTTCGTTTGTGGGATATTGATTGGTTCCTTTAAATTATGACCATACATATGCAATTAAATCGAATCCAACATAATGTTATCATCGCTTCTATCATAACGAACAGTATTTTTTGACAAATTCTAACTCAATACATAAAGAGAGTAAATATGATGCAGTATTCCTTGTGGCATATTTGAATGAATTTAATATAATGAAAAATCTTATGTATCGTTACATTGCAAGGGCTCCTTATTTTTGAATTATAACAAGTAAAAGCTTGAAAGGGGAACTATGAACATCTTATAAATAGTCCTTTTGAAATTTTTCATTTGAAATCTTAAATGAATCGCTTTTTGAAATCAACCAAGCCATTTTTGAAATTCAGTACTAGATATACTTTTCAGTCATAAGCCACTTGAAACACTCAGTGGATACCCTGTATCAGGAATAAGGGATAGATCTTTTTTTAGGATTTTCTGTATAAGTTTGTGATGATTCACCCAAAAATGGCTTTAGAAAGAAATATGAAATAGATAAATAAGTGGATCTTCGTTCGTAATTGATAATAGATCACCCACGCATACCAATGTTCTTTTTTGTCATTTGGGAAGCTATATAGCTGAAGATTTGGTGTTCATCTGATTGGGTATTAATGATTTCTTCATTATTTTAATCTTTTACCCAAACTAATCTTTTTTACCCATTTTTTAACCACGAGCATTTGAAGAAATGACTGTGTTCACTCATAACCTCTTTGAGATAGTAACTGTATTAGAATGTCTCATGTTATGTATTCGAGCCAATTTTTCAATTTTGGGTTTTCTATTTACATTCTAATTCAGTGGAGGACTCTGTGTTTTATTTAGTACTTTCCCCACAGTAAGCTTCATTCAAATAAAACAATGGATAATAGTTCTCCGCGGAACTTTATGATTAAATCTCCTTTGAGATTTCTCCTTTTGTCTGCTTATTTTTACTTTCCTCTTGGGCCGATTATCATTGATTTTTTGAGATGCAAGATGGGCCTCCATCTGTGATCTCCTTTCATATTGAACATATAACACAATAAAGACATATCAGTATCTTAAAATGAAAACAATCAAGTGCTTTTCAATTTGAGTGTAAGTTGCATTTAATCCTCAAAAAGCTTTATGTCACTTAAATTTCTTCATTTACATACTGAGGCAGCTGTGAATAATTTTATATGATCCACATTTTTGGGATAATTTTGGTTGAATGTATTATTAATTAATTATTTTGGATGGCCTTAATTTCACCATCAATAATGAGATTGTCTCCTTATTCTTGAGGAAGATATACCAATTAAGGGTGGAAGGGTTCATTAGGCCACCAATACACTACAGATAGATAAATAAACAAGGATAATATAATTTTGAATAAATTAAATTTATCAGAAAAAAATCAGCTCACCAGTGGGAACTGGTGGTGGTGGAACAGGAAAGAAGTCACAAAATGAAGTTGAAATATATGATGAGCAGAATAAAACATCAGATATCTATGTGAAGCTCCCTAGAGCCCATTACTTGTATATTTATACTTCTCTCGGAATAAATTATGGAATTAAATAACAAAAGATCTGATTGTGTCAAATGGAAATAAATTCAAATAAATATTCTAGATAAGCACCATGATTCTTGTAAGATTTGAATAAAAAATAATAATTGAATTACTCTTAATTTGATTATTATACTATTTCTTTTCTTATTTATAAGAAAAAACCACTCTAATAATATAAAAGATGATGATTATAAATACTAGATTTATAAAAATAGAGCTTTCAAATGATATTTATCTATGTAAAATAATAAGAATATATCAATTCAATAATAGTAATATACCCAAGAGCTCTTATTATTAATTGAGATAATCATTTATTACAAATAGAACAATAAAAATAATAAATATTCTACCAGAAGTAATTTTTCATAGAAATATGTTATATATAAACAAATAAAAATAATTATAAAAGAATATTATAAAAATATATAAAATAGAATAATCAAATTCCAACAATAATAGAAGATAGATGTACAGCTTTTTAAAAATCTATCAGTAATAAAAAATGCATAAAAAATAGTATTTTATGATTTATTTATAAGTGAAGCTTTCAGAAATACAAATAACGGTTTATTTCATTCAGAGAAGAACAGATTTGAATGATATAAATAAGTTTTCTAGTTTCCAATGAGATACTTTTATTGGAAACAACAGCTTAAAAGACTCTACTTATTTTATTTAAAATAAATATTATCTATTAATATTCTTTTAAAGATTTATTTCATTTATTGTATTATTTTCCATCTGGTTGGAATGCTGAAGATACTTAAATGTTTGAAGGGTCCCTTAATACTAAATGAGGTCTTTCAAGTTGAACAATAGCATCACTATTTATTCATAAATCCAGAATACTCTCCATAACTTGAATTTACATTTATACACTTGTATAACACTTTATTTAGTCTTAAAATAATATTTAATAGCTAATATGAAATGGGTATTAAGCCAAGAGGAGATTTATGATTAAAAAGGTCTATAATTAGCTTTCATTTTACATCATTATATCTTATTTGGGACTATCTTAGTTGATTAAACTAATTCTTTTTATAGCTATACAATATTCTCCAAGACTTAGTGCTATCTCAAAGTTCTCCTTACTCTCCACAGTAAAAAAAACCTTGAAATTTTACTTTAAAACTACCTCCAATTTGAGGAAATAATAGTTCCACTCTGAAAATATAAGTGGTTAACGATTGAGACATTTTCAAAAGTAAATAAAAAGTCTCTACCTGTGCGGTGATTTCAATCTTGATTTCACTTTAACAGAAAAAGAGGCTCTTTTCAATATAACTGAAACTTTTTTAATTTTCCATTCACAGGATAGATAATGAGAGAGAGTAATATTTGGCAGGTAAACTTTGAATTCTCAAGTTTATAGAAAAATACGTAAGTAAAAAAACATTTTACTTATGGGGAAATTTGCGTTATTACTCGAAATTTCGCTTTGATGGGTTTTTTAATTTCAAATCTCAATTTAAGATGAAGTAGGCATAAAGAGCTTTGATTTTAACTTTTTTAGGACATTTTAGATTTAAATGAAGTTCAGAAACTAATCTGTGACTTGTTTGGGCTTCAGAACCTTAATTAAGGTGCCATGCTAGGTAGATCCAAAGATTTGGGTACCTTGGCACTTTTTTCCAGCATCCCTTTCTTCCATCCTTTTGTGGATTTTCCCCCTCTTATTTATTTAAAGCCATAGTATGGAATTTTTGGTTGATTGTGGACAAAGGACCTACAATATTTTCTACATACATGGTAAACTCAAGGCTAAATATAAAACTACAAACCAGACCTCGAGCTTACTACTTTTTTGTAGTTCAAGTTAAACATGGTGTAAATTCATTTAAATTTTGTTGATTAAGGTTTGAGTAGAATGAGAAAATTACTAATTTTGCATAGAAATATTATTTTAGCCTTCGTCTTCCAAAATCCCATATGTTATGAACCTGGTGGATTGAGCTGGGTAGTAAAATGGTTAATTCAAAATCAATATTTAAATCTATGTGATAAAATCCTATTTGAATATTTCTATATTTTGATTTGTTTCTTTTATTTTGAGTAAAACGAAATTCTGTTCGGCGATTTGGAAAGCTCTTTTGGAACGTAAAATATTCCTCAGGGCTCATACTCTTTCGAAAATATAATTTCGTGGAAAGTGGTAAAATTAATGTAGTTACAATAAAGAGAAATTGTGATACAAAAATGGAGATTATGGGTTGATCTTTAGACTTCCTGGGGTGAGGAGAGCAGACATATTAGTAATATATGTCTCTGAGAAGTAGGATTGGCACCAAGAATATTCCATGTGCTTCTATGTATAGGAGAAAATAATCAGAATGAACTTACATACACCTAACTTTCATATTTTCCTTACATAGATACATCTCCTAACTGCAATCCTTATGTACCTACCCTGTTGTATTAAATAAAGCTATAGTTAATTACTATCATTAAAAAATTCAGATTAATAACCTGAAGCAGAAGATCAATTTTTTGCACTTTGTATCTTCAAGTCAGTGGGTAATTGAAAAGATCCTTGTACTAATATTCATTTGACAAATTATCCTCACACGAGGAAAAACCTAGTTAGCCTTTACTTAGATCAATATATAAGAACTCAAGCCTAAAAGTAACTATTTACCTAAATTTCTGTTCTTACTCTTAAGAAAAGCCAACCTCATAATATCAAGAAATTAAAATGATAATAATAAAATCATAAGGGATATATATCTATATAAAAAATAAATATATATGAATTCAATAATGACAATCTTACCAATAATTATTATTATTATTAATTAGAGCTATTTAATATTGGAAATATAAAACTAATAATAGTAAGATAATTACTAAGGAATTAATTTCATGTTTAGAGAAGCTATTTATAGAGAAATATCTACAATATTATTAAAGAATTAAAGCTATATAATGAAGCGTAAGTAATATTAGAATAAAATACCTACTGGTTAATAGAAACTACAATTATCATAGAAATACTTTAAATAATAGTATTGCAAGATAATGTATAAGTGAAACATTCAGAAATATAAATAACAGTGAATTTTAATTTGAGGGAAATCCAAATCTAATAATATAAATAATTCCATTTATTTATAATAAAACATTTTTATTTAAAGATAGAAGCTTACAGCATTCTTTTTATTTAATCAAAATCAAATCAAGATATTCAAACCATCCTTTTAAATATCTATTTAATCTATTATATTTTTTTAAGCTTGGTTGAATGTTGAGGATTTTTGATAGTACTGGGAGGTCTTTTATACCAAATAAAGTGCTCCAAGTCAATCAATATTACCATTATTAATTTACACTTCCAGAATAATCCCAACAACTTATGTCTAAAGCCTTATACTTGAATGAAACTGATTTTAACACTATAACAAGGTTTTGGTTGTTGTACTTTAAAATGTATGAAGCTTAGAAAAGGTGTTATAATATAATAAGTTGAAAAATAATTTCTATGATAAATTTTTATATCTCATTTAAAATGATCTTATTCAGAGATATAACCCAGTTTTCCAAGATTTGGTTTTGTTGCAAGATTTTCCCCAATTTTTCACAATGAGAACACCTTTGAAATTTTATTCTCAAACAGACCCAAGTTCAATTTTACTATGGGATCGCAGCTAAAATGTTATTGGTGAGAGATTATGGGATCTTCATCAGTAAAAAAAGGTCTTACCTATGAGTTAATGTAAGTTTTGGTTTCACTACATCAGGAAATGAGGTTATTTTCACTATAGGTGAAACTTCTTTAACTTCCTGTACTGAGACTTTAGAACTGTTTTAATGAAGCTTTGGAAGTTAAAACTCAATATATCCAGATTTAAGGAGAATCACAAAGTAAACAAAACTGGCTTACATATGGTGAAAATTTGAGTTTTTACTGAAAGGTTTCACTTTGGTGGTATTTAAACTGTAAATCTGAATTCAAACTTGAATAAACTAAAATAGAATTTCAATTTAGCTCATTTATGAGATATTAACTCTAAATCAAAGCCAAAATTTTATCTATAATTCTTTTTGGCTTCAAAACCCTAATTAAGATTGGACAAATTCAAAAACCACTCCAATGAGATCCCAAAAGTTGGGTACCCTGGAACCTTTTGCCAGAATACCTTTTCCCACCTTATTTGGTAGAGCTTTCTTTTTATATTTATGAAAATACATTATATTGTTTCTTCAAGTTAGTTTGCACAAAGAGCCTGAAAGATTTACTACCTTTATTGTAAATTAAAGGCTAACTTTAAAGCTACACACCATGCCTTAAGTTTACCACTTCTTTGGAAAGTTAACCTACAAATGGGGTAATGCTATTTTAATTTAACTTGAATTAAGCTTCATTAAAGTAAACATTCTCAAAAATAATTATTTTTACATTGAAATTACATTTATCTGCGTAGGAAAAAGAATTGAATTTATGGCATCACACCCTAAGGTATGACCCTAGGTAAAATTGGATTTAGAACTCAATGCTACAGAAAAACTATCATATAGAAATTTTAATTCAAAAAGTTAATTAAACATCTTTATATTCAAATGAATTTTTAACTTAATTGTTTTAAATTTCAAGTCAAAATAACCTTTGGTAAATGGCCTCCAGAGGCCATTAACATCAAAAATTAATTATTTTTTTTCTTTTTATTTTTTTTGAAGATTGTGATGCTGATTTTTTTTTTTTTTAAAAAATCATAATCTTAATTATGATTATTTTTTTTCTTAAAGTATAATCTTCTTTATGATTTGATTTTTTTTTTTGGGTGATCATGAATGCTGATCTTTTTTTTTATCATTATCATCATGCATCATTTATGATGTTTTTTCTTTTAAATAATAATCATTTTTAACTTATAATTATTTTTTTTCTTTTTTTGATCATTATGACTGCTAACTTTTTTTCTTCTTTTTTTTATCATTGTCATCATGAATCACTGATAATGATTTTTTATTTATTTTATTTTTTTTAAATCATAATCATGTTCAACTTATGATTATATTTTTTTCTTTTTTTTGATCATTATGAATGCTGAGTTGTATTTTTTTATAATAATCATCCTGAATCACTGATTATTTTTATTTTTTTTTCTTTTTGAAATCATAATCATGTTGGGATTATCATTTCTTTTATGGTTATCATTACTGACCCATGATTGTTTTTTTATTTTAATTTTTCTTTCATCTTGTTATTTATTTGTTGATACAGGGGTGGATTATTTATAAGGGTTTATTTTGCAAGGTCATTCCATTTCAGCCCCCTTCCTTCTTCTTCAAAACTAAAAAAAAAACCTCCTCCTCCGTCTCACTCTTTAAATCATTCTGATAATGTCATGGTTAGGACTAAACCAGATTCAGCACATCATCAGAATTATTTGGATGATGTTGAATGTACTATTCCTCCTCTTGATGTCATGGTTAGGACTAAACCAAATATATAACATCATGAGAATAATAATACAAAATCACATCATAAAAGAAAACTCACCCAATGCCAAAGACAACATGTCCATGATTCAAAACAAATCATTTCAAACCTTGGCCATGCAAACACAGAATATAAGAACTTTTAAGCCATTTCAATTGACAAGAAATCAGCCAATGCATCATGGTTAAAGCTTCCATCACTCAACACTCTACCCCATCCTTATGTACTCATTGATAAAACCAAGGAGCCCTTTTTACCTGTCATCATATATGAAATAACCCCTTTTGATAATTCTTCTGGCCAATCTCAATAGCTCCAAAACCTCATCATGACATTAATTTCCTTATCTCAAAATCAAAAAGAAATTAAAACCAATAAGCAACTCCTAGGTGGCATTTTGAAAGGTATTGGGTTTTGTCCTGGTTCTGACTCTGGCAAATCTTCAGGTGTGTGATCTTTTTTGCTTATTATTTTAATAATTGCTAATTAATTACAGGATTTCTAGGTGTTTACTCCAGAAAACCAGGTTGAACTCCTCATCCAATTGAAACAGATAATAATCAATGGACCAACCTTCATAAATATGATGAATTTGTTTACTCAAGAATATCCCCTTTTTCAAAACTAGCTGAAAATGAAAATCAGTTATTAATGGAAGCAGCCAAATTACCAAATTTCAGTCAGCTTGAATGGTCTTCTGCGAATCTAAAGGAATGATTCAAATCATTTACCAATGTCATTGTCACTCAAGATGGATTTTTCAATAAGGCGCACCAAGATTTGAATGATCTCAATGCCTGGACTTATGGTATATTTTCTTTTGTATCAAAGCAAGATTTCCATCCCCTTGCAACTGTCTTCACCACCTCTGGACATGGCTTGCACTTCCTGGAGTTGAAAATGGAGATTGATTTTTTTAAAAAAACCTGGAATCATGGAAATTCTTTGGAAGACATTAACAATCATTCATCATACAACAAAACCTCCTTCAGAAATAATCAATCATGACAAAATAACTCATTTTGGCTGTTCATTTCAAATAAACGATAAATTATTTAATGTAGGTGAAAAATTCTTGAAAATTACACCCACTGAAATTAATTCAAAAGTCAATGGGTACTTTGAAAGAAATATGCAAGACCAAAGAAGAACTAAAAGATGTTAATTGTAAAAATTCTTATTTTCTCAATAACATCTCCTGTCAGCTGGAGTCTATGTTGAAGAAGTAATTAGGCTATTTACAACTAGAACTATGACTGTGACACATGGAAATAATTTTAAAAAAAGATTTTTGAAGTAATATAATAGTTTATAATATAATAACAGGGTTCTACTATTGAAAAATAGTGGTGGTGAGCGCTATTGAGAACCCTGGGTGCAGTCTTACCAGTTGGATTACTATAATAAGAACTACAATAATTAAAATTATAATTATACCCTAATTATTACCCAAGAGTAAAACTGTTTTTGACAGTTTACTACATAGGATATTCAAGAGAAGGATGAGGAAACAATTCTGGCTGTGAAAAGCCTCCTTTTTATCCTGAAATGGGGTGGAAAGGGTGCTAGACCTTTCCATGTAGAGGAAGTTAAGATTTTTCACCCTCTAGTACTGGCTTGTGGTTTTCAAACAGCCTGTATAGCCTGTATTGGGCTCAGATGTGGTTTTGAAACCACATCTGGCCAATTTTCACCAATACAGGGTAAAAATTGACATCTGGGGACCTCACAGCCTGATTCTGACGTGTATGACGCGTAGAATGCTGTACAGAAACTGTATGGGACGCCAGTATTGACTGAAATATGAGGTATTGAAGTACAAACAAGCTTCTTTGTCTATTTGACACCTCATATTCATGGTTATGGGATATTATCCCATGGCAAGGCTGTATATGACAGCAGGTGGGAATCTGACCTTAAAACAGCCATACCTTTGTCAATTCTTGAGATATAACCCTCAACAATGGTTCAGTGTGTATCCCTGTATGTGCTCTACACAATGGTACCTCATTTGATATGGGTATCATTAAATATGGCAAAGTTATCCCATGTACAAGACTTTTGTACATTTGCGTGGTATAGGCAAAAAGCTGTATTGAGCTTATTTGCCCCATGACTTTTGTTCTAGTTGGGCTATGGGGAAATAGATGACACCATCAGATAGCCCTGATTGTGCTCTTTCCAAAAATACCCCACTTCAAGTATCTCACACTAAAACTGTAGAAGTTAGATGAGAGGTGAATGTTTTGTTCACCCGTATTTGGCCTGAAATTGACCATAACTCCAGTAATATTGGTGCTAGCTCAGTTTGGCTGGTACCATTGGATAGCACTGGCTTAGAGCTTAATTTTGAGTACCCATTTGATGGGGTTAAGCCTATCCTTCTAGATTCTAGATGAGAGGTGAAAATTAAGGTTTATGCTCAGCAATAACTTTGTTATTTCTTGTGCTATGGTGATGGGACTTATATTTTCAGAAAGCGGTGAGTTTCCTCTTTCTTTTGATTCCTTTTGAGCTAATTTGGCTCAGATCCATGTTTTGGTGGTATCTTGGCTATACCATTGGTTTATGGTATTTTGGCTGTCATGCTTGTGCTCTGGTTTTGAGTCATAGGCTGACATCTCCACTCTGTTGTTTGCCATTAAATTAAGTACATAAATAAATGGTCCCAATAAATTTCACAATTGACTATTTTTCCATGCCAAAGTGATTGGTTTAATTTTTTCAGGCATATTTACCACATCTTCCCCAATGTCATTATTGCACAGATTTTCTGCATGTGGTGGATCATCATCCTTATATAGATCAAACCATTCATCCCCACTTTGTGCTAACATATTATGTAAAATTGTGCAAGAAACGACCCAACTAACAAAATATTCAATTTCATGATTATCCCTCATTTGATTTCACATTTCCCTTAGAGAAAACCACCACTTCTTCAAAATTCCAATTGCATGCTTGATTCTGACCCTCTATTCTGCTAGACCGTAATTGAAAGAATGTCTATCTTTATTCTGTGCTACAACTCCCCTTTATGCCGGAACAACCCAAGGAGAGATTGCATATGCTGAATCAGCAAGTAAGTACTGATCCTTTTCATAAAGCTCTTCAGGTTTTTGTGCTATTTTCATATGTTGATAGACATTTGAATCATGAAGTGACCCAGTACAACCAACATGTAGAGCAGTGAACTGTTTGTTGATATTGCAAACCACTTGTATTGACATAGAATACCTTAATTGTAAGCAATCAGTAAAAATGAAATAAAGTATCAAAATTCAACAGCTTACCTTCTTTTGCAATAAAAATAGGCTTCACCATTATTGGGGGGACATTGTGATAATGGTATGAGACTCCCATCAATAAACCCAATGCACCCAGGGAAGCCTTCTGCTTGCATTACTTGAGACATCTCTCTTTGTTGTTCTATTGTTGGCCACATAATCACTTTGCACTTCAGCTTCATTAATATCTGGATCACTCTTTGGGTGTACAACACAATAGCCCCATGGCTAACTCCAAACAACATTCCAATCTTTCCCAAAGCAGCACCATTGCCATTTGATCCTACCCTTGATAATGCCACAGCAAATTGGATGGCAGGATTGGATTGTTTGTTTTGTGATGAGTTTTGAAAGGTTTTATCAGCTTGGATTTGTGCAACCAATTTTTTAAATGATTTATGTGTGGTCCTACATGGCTGTTGAAACTTTTCAGATGATAATGTCTGTAAATCACTCATTGTATACATGTAATGTGATGGATATCTTCTACAAGGAGTGATGTATCTTTGTGATGTTATCATATCTAATAAGATTATTTCTTCCTGGATATCAGAATCACTATCAGAGTTGAGAGAATCAATGAGCTGCAGTGAGTTTAAGGTCTGAAATAAAGGTAGCCTTTGTGATGCCTTGGGAATGGTAAATGCAGAAAAGGCCTGTAGTAAATGCAATTTAAAATCAAATACTTTAATATATGATGAGTTTATTCAGATTTTATGCAAGAGAAGTAAACTTTTATGCAATTTAACATTACCTTACTGAGTTGTGTGTTTTAAACATGTGCCTTTATGGGAAGCTAAAGGTGGGGTTTAGTATTTCAACATGGGATTTGGTACCAAAAAACCTGGGTTTTTGTACCTTAAAATACCACACCTCTTAAGGTGTGGGATTTCTGAAATCCCAAAAAATTAATGCGGGATTTTGGCAAAAACAACTCAGCATTTTTAGTATGGGATTTGGTAACTTTGACACCCCCTAATGTGATCTGAATTCTATGACTTAAATTCTTTATTTACAGGTTATGAAGAATAAAATAGCTCAAAAGTTACTTTTAAAATAATATTCTATATTTAATAAAGCTTTACCTTTTTAAATGTCTAATTTGATTGATTGAGGGATGCTGAGGAATAAAAACAGGGATAAAAAGGCTTCTTTTATTCCTTCAGAGAACCTCTCATTCCTAGTAATATATATATGGTTTTCTCAGATCAAAACTGAAAAAACACACGTGCAAATAAGTTTCTTAATCTAATGTAGCTTATTTTTGATCTTAATTTAAAGCTACCAGTGTTATCCTTAGCCCCAAGTAGCTTTGATCCTCATCTAAGTTTATTATTTTGATCTTGAATATAAAATTATTTTTTATATATAAGTTTATCCAATTAACAACTTTAAGAGAAAATTTATAGCAAAAATCTTTTAAATAAGAGTCTGAATTAAGTTTAAAGAAATCTTACTTTTCTTTAAGACTTACTAAAGGAGGTATTTTCAAGGCTAAATACCAAACATTATTAATGATAAAAGATACTTAAAGCTTAATACATACACATATAACAATTAATTGTAATTTTTGTGAAGAATTCAAGTAAATTTATTGAGAATTGGATTTTCTATTAGTTTTTCAAGTTATTGCTTTTTTTCCACATTAAAATAGCAATACTCATCAAATCCCAACTTCTGATAAGGCTTCAATGCTTTTAATTTTGATTTTAAGCTTATTTAAACTTAAGTAAGTCTTGATCACAAGCCTGAATATAGGGATTTATCCTTTTGCAGCTTGTAATTACGGTCCAAAAGATTAATAAACAAGTTTAAAATTTAATGTTAAATTAAACTCTAATCCTAAATTCTGAATAATGTTGAGAATCTTTCAATAAAGGAGCACAACTGTATTTGGGATCTTTCAGATCCCAAACATTGGGTACCCTGGGTCTCTTTTCCTTTTTCCCTTTGTCCAACCCTTTTTTGTGAACTTTCCCCTTTCATTTACTTGAAGCTCTACAGTTGCTTTAAACAATTTAAATTGAGCCAATACATGATTTACTGACTGTGTGGGAAATTCTTAGCCAATTCAGTAGATATACACAACACCTCAAATTTAACTGAATTTTTTTAAGCTTGTATAATCCTTATGCAACTTTGAAATCAGGCTTAAATCTAACAATTAAAACATTTTAATAAAAATTGTTAAATTGTGTAATTGTACTGTGAAATTCTTGGACCTTCCAATAACACTACAAATGGTCATTTTTGGGTATAAAACCCTTTGGGTCTACCCTAGGTTATTTTTGGTTTAGAATCCAAAAATTAAATAATACTTATAACTTTGCTCATCAAAAATAAAGCTATACTTATTTGTGATTTTTAGTTCATTTGTTAAGTCTGTTTATGACTAAATGAAATTTATCAAGAAATGTATAAAAGTTTATGTGTTACCTTATGGGTATGTCATACATACCTCACAGGCTCACATCTTTCATGTGGTATTAATGATGAGGTTTTAAATTATTTTTCATATTACCACCTCATGGATCTAATGTAAGATTTTTCTCCTTTCTGAGTTTCCCTGGGTGAATTTTTGGGTAAGATATAAATCTGACCTTAAATACATTCATTTTTTTACTCACAAAGAGGCCATTCAGGTTTTTCTTCACAAAATTGATGTATTTTGGATGTATACCTTACTTATGGGTTTTGTATATTCCAATAATTAGTTTAGAGTTTTCTGTAGACTATTTTGGTAGGTAAAAGATACATAAAGGCTTAAAATAATAAAAATAAATAACCATATTATTTTAATAAAAAAATAATTCTGTATTCCTATATGAAAATTCAAAAAAATAAATATTATCCAGAATTTCACTAAATTTAATATTTCCAAGAAACAAAATTATGAAAGATATTATTGTTTTTTTCTTATAAGATAAATGAATCACATTTTACTTTTGGATCACTCATGCAGTTTTACCCTGGTCAGCCCCTGAGTTTGGTTCCTGGAAGTCAACTGTAAATATTCTCAATCTAACCTTTGGGATTTTACACTATGAAAAGTAACAACCATCAAATTTGGTCTTAAAAATCTATTTCTGTCTAAAAGAAGATGTTTTACCTGTAGCATAAGAGATATATGCAGTTCAATTTTGCAGACTTTATTTAATTACAGTTGTGGCTCAAATCCTTTACTATAACTGCATGAAATATCATCACAAAAATAAGAGATATTACCATCTTTCCTTAAATTAACCTTGGCTAAAAGGGTTCCAGACCCTTCTGAAATCCTTTAATATACCCATTATTTGTTAAGATTCAGACAAAGAATGATTAATCCTGGCCTGAATTAACTCACAGGTTCTGTCACCCAAGTTATTATGGTGTTTTACTACTATCCAGGGCTTTTTCAACCAGAGTTGAACTGGCTTAAACCATCCGCAAGACTTAAAAAAACTTCTAAAAAACTTCTACACCAATTAGATTCTAAGAAAAACCATTTTCAGATTTTTCACCCATTAAAATAAACCATTGATACAAAGAGAATTATTTCACAGGGCTAAAATGACAAAAATCTTAAAATCCCAGACCTTTGCTGACTAATCCTGGAATCAATAAGATAATTGGCTCCTAGTTAATATATCTTTGTATCCCTTTCAAATTGATTTTTTTTTGAAATTTAATTATAGCTAGCAAAGAACTTCATTTTTCCTTTTCCATTTGAGAATAATTTTACTTTTTCAAATTAGCTTAATTAACTAAAAAGAGATCATTAAATCATCAAAAAAATATTTGTAAAGAAATCTAAAGCCCTTTATCAATTAAATATTCAGTATACTTGTTTTTAAGGTGTTATAATAATGTAGCCCTTGAGATATCCCAAAATATAATTGAATAATCTTTCATAACTAATAAATTTGGAACCCATTTTGAGTAATTTCTGTGGACGTTTTTGGATATGTTTTATCTTTGGATTCCTTTTTGGTTGCTCTTTCCTCATATCAGTTTCCTTTTCATTTCCATGCTCAAATAATCCCCAAATATCATTCTTTTGCAATATCTGTTTAGGCTATAATCATATAGATAATTATATTATGTCTTTTACATAAATAAATACTAAAGATAGATTTTTGGTGGTTTTTCTGTTCTATGACTCTTTCAATCAACATTTTGTTTCTTAATCTTTATTTTAAATAGTTTTTGAGCACAGGAAAAGTACCTTATTTTCAGCTAAGCTTAATATTAATAGATTAGGAGTTGACATTTCAATTTATGATGGAAAAGAAGCTATTTCCTCTTTGTGTAAATTTAAATCCTCTTTAATAGAAATATTTCCGAACCAAATGGATAGTATCTTCAACAAGAATTCAAGAAAAATGCAAATTGAATCTTTTGACGTCTCACAAACCTTTAGTGAATACCAAAAACTCTAGCTAAAGAACATTGAAGGAAAGAATACATTTTCATACAACTTATATTATTAAATTTTATTCAGATAAATCACCTCAGGATACTCTACATTGTATCAATCCCAATCCTCAAGTGGGAGGGTGGATATATTTGTTGTTGAGAAGTCTCAAAGCATATTCATAATTAGAGCCTGAGCTCAAATTATATAAAGTACAAAAGAAATTGAGAGAAAATTAGATGTACTTTATATGATCTTCTGGAGTTTTCAGTATAAATTGTCACTAAATTTCCAATCCCTGTACACCTTTCTGGTAATTTTCTACTTTTATACTTAATTTTTCCCATTTTTCTGGTTTAATATCTTTCTTTAATTTAATAAAGTAGAGGAAAATCTAGATGGTGTTAGCTTAAGTGATAATGATAAAACCCCTCTTCTTTAGAACAATCCCAATAAAATATATTAATATATCTTGATAATTGAAGCATATAATTGTTTTTAGTGAAATAATTCTATAGTTTGGTTCTTTATTTATTCGACTATTATTCTCATTTTTCTCCTTATAAGCCCTTGAATCATAAAATAAATCGAATAATTACATCAGCTTATGCTTAACAATGAGCTTTTCCAAATAGCCGAAATGATCATTCTACCCCTTTTAGATAAGAAGATATTTAGAATACAAATCCCAATCATTAAAGCTCAATTGTATTTTAAAGAGGGATTATATATATATTATTTCATTACAGAGGAACTTCAATTATTTAGTAGAGATTTTTGGTAGTAAAACTATTTCCAAACCTTCCTTTTTTATTCAAACACCAAATAAAAAATATTTCGCCATTTATCTTCTCAAAAAATGTTTTCATTTACAGCCTAATCATTATTTTAAGTTTACTCATCTTTGTATCCTAATTTGGAAAAAAACTCAGCTTTCATAGGTCAGTTTTCTTTTTCATTCCTTTTCTCTAATTTGAAAATTCCCCTTTTCCTTATTTTATTATGTTTGGCTTAATTTCCAATAATAAATATATATAATGGTTTGGGGAGCTGTTTCAACAACCAAATTTCTTCAAACAAAAAAATTGAACATACATGAGAAATAACCGGAAAAAGTAGAAATAATTCATTGATAGCTCACATGAAGCTACAAAACACTTGATTCTCACGAAATAATTTACAAGATTGAATATATATCTTAAATAATTGTTTTATTTTAATCTCACAACGCCAGGCATAGAGTCTAACACAAGTTCTTTTTGATTAATTGGTTACTCAGAGAACTGGCTTCAAAGCTACCTTCCCCACCTAAAGAGAAACACAATAGGTATTACTTTGAATATTCAATAAGCTCTCATTTTGGATATTTATTAGAGGAAGTCTTAGATTAACTAAAGCTTCTTGATGATAAGGCAGAAGAAGGTCCCGTTTTGTTTATCTCAAAACAAATCAAAATAAGAGAATCCAGTTGGATCTCTTATGTTTAGTTTGGGTGCTTGACAAACTAAACTTTGATCTTTATGGAAGTGTTTTTGAAGTGATAAATGAATTTAATGCAGAAAACTCACTTCTGAGCATGAAAAACCCCAGAAGGAACATTTTTAGAGGGAAAAGATTGATTCAACAATATAGAGGGAATATTACTATAGTCCATAAAGAAGGAAATATACACAGGAATTAGGATTACCTTAGTATATGGAAATTAGCAAGGACACTTTCTATAACAGATTATGTACCTGTTTATGCATAACCACAGATCCAAATTGAGGGAACTAACATCACTGAAATTAGGGTTGAGCTGTTTGAAGAATTCAAAGATTAATATAAGTAGGATACAAATTTCAATATCTTTGAATCCATATTGGATAAAGACTTTAAAGATACTAGACTTAGTTAATTCATTGGATGAGATATGGAAAACACCTTATGATGAACAAGGAATTTACCCGCTTTATTGCCTAATCTATCATAGAGCTAAACACTCTTGTGTCATGGTACTAAGAAGTAGACTGTTTCTCATAATAATTCTCCATGAGCTCCATGACAGTATATACTCTGTAAGCCTTTCGGAAGAAGGGAATATTGAAGGAGTGAAAAACTGCACATGGTGGACATATTGGAGAAAGAAAAATCATGGATTTTTTCCACACTTGTGACAGGGGCCAAACGGAAGACAGAAGTACTGGAAAGAAGCTTGGACTTATTATGCATATCTAAGAACACAAATGCCCTTAGAAGTAGCTCCTGTGGTTTTTGTCACAGTAATTCCCCCAAGTGGTGGAAAATGCTATAACTCCTTTCTAGTCATAATGAATAGATATAGCTAAGATCCTTTATTCTTATAATGTCATAAAGATGAAACTGAAATGGATAAAGATCTTCTTCTGTGGAATACAGTCATTTCTCATACATAATTGTTTATGGATATTATATGAGCAACTCTTCACAGGATTTTGATATTAAGTTATCATTCTCCACAGAATATCACCCTCAGACCGGTAGGCTAGTATATAAGATGATTCAGACCTTGGAATACATGATAAAGACATATTTTATTGTTTATTGAACGTCAAATATTTATATGGTTTTAACCATCATTGGAAGAAATTTATACCTGCACTAGAGCTGGAATAAGAAACATATTCTTACTTCTCAATGGGGAAACTGATTCTATCTTGGAGAAGAGATGGAATCCAAGACTACCAGCAGACAAATTGAAAAAAAAACAAATTACAGCCATTCTAAATCCTCCAGTTTCAAATTAATGCCTGATAAATTCAAACACCATGGAAGATCCCTTTGGATATGCTTAACACAAGTGGGAAAAACTTCATTAAGTGCCATATTTCAAAATAAGGGAGTTTGTCCCATTTTCAAACTTTACTTTCAATCATATCAAAGGACTAAAAAACTTGATTATCCTTACTTATAGCCTTTTTTATTTTTCCTCACAGGTAATTAAACTAGTTCAAGTGTATTTGAGTATCCAATTATAAAATGAACCCCTCAATTTCTGAGCCAGCCTGAAATAACCATCTAAACCATCTGAAAAATGTTTTTTTTCCTTAAAAAACCCCTCTCCTATAATTTTTCTACCAATGAAACAGAATTAATATAATAAAAGAAACTCATGGGTAAAAATCAGATAAAATATCAAGTCAGATATAGATTTCCATTAAATGAATATTAGTGGTGGGAATAAAAAGAGTTATCTTAGCTGGATAGGCATTGAAGAAGATAAAAAGCCTAAATATTACTCTAAATGAGCTGTAATTCCTTTATCTTAGTAATACAGAGAGGTTTTATAGTGGAAATTACCCCCCTTTTAGGAATATTATTTGAGTACACTAATGAAGTTGTTTTCTAATTTCTTTTTTGGTGGGAGGGAATATGAGGCTTGAAGTATCCTTGAGATACCCAAATATTCCACCAAAATCCTCAAACAATTTTCTGAATATCCAAAACTCATAGTTCATATTCATACTCAGGATCTATCATTTTTAATAAATAAGGAGATGAATACCTTTTCTATGAGTAAGGAAATACATGAATTTGAGGCCAGACTTGGATTCTACACAGATTTTCACATATTTTAGACTCATAAGCCGCATAAGCTTAATTTAACACTAAAATTTGTTAAAGTGGAAAATAATTCAACACTCAAACATTGATATCATGTAAAATTATTGTGTAATATTTTTCTTGAATTTTCATGCCAAAATAATGGGATTCTGTGAACTACTGTGTTACATATATACTATAATTAGCTCTATAAATTCTTTTGTCAGTTAAAAATACCTCATTGATACTTAGATCTTTCCTACACCCATAGTGGATACCAGTCCTGACTCCTGAATTTCTATTCTTCATTCAAAAATATTCAAGAGGGATGAAAGACAGTGAAGACATCCAGTTTACCCAAATTTCTGACGCCTGTGAAGTGTATCCAAGCCCACAGCTCGGATCCATAAAGAATAACTGACTCATTATTAGTTAATTATGCTTGGGGAACGTTCTTACTAAGGATAAGTACCATTAAAAAGCTAGAAAATGGAAAATGAGCTGTGATTTTGACTTTCCAAGTAGATAGTGAGCACCGCTGAATTCTGTAACCATGTCCATTTTTGATTATTTACTATTTATAAACTCAGAAATATCTATCAATACATTTTTTGAATATTATTCATGATATTATCTTTGAGAAACCAACTGTAATTAGGCTAATGGGCTGTACCATGTAGAAAATGAGGTAAAACTTCAGAAATCTGTCAGAAATATGATATTTACTTGATAACTCTAAAGAATCATTACCAATAGAGAATTTGGCTATATATTTTGAATCCAAGAAAAATCTCTTACTTTCCCATATCCATTGAAAGCTTCAATTACAGTCCATTTTTGATTATTCCACATGAAACACTGAATATTCCAAAATTAATCAGATTTGTAACTTGTGATGAAGTCCCAATAAAAAGAAAAAATTTGAGAGAATGGTTTTTATTCTCAAATATAATAGGAGTTAGAGTGGTAAAATCATTACTTTCTACCTATAAATTGGGTAGCATCCATGTAAAGTCACATGATCAAGTAGTTATGGTAATTTTATGTGACAACAAGTTATTTAATCATCAATCCAAGAGGCTAACTTGTGCACCACTCATTCTTTTTTTAACAAATCTTCATAACTCTGTAAGCTGTTTCAGATATAAAATAATCCCACTGTTTCTGTTCTTCCATTATTAATCGTTATCATTCAGTAAATTTACAAATTACCTGATACAATACTTCATATCAGAGGTATTTCATATTCTGAATAAACCAGAAAGACATTAAAGCAAAGGGTCTTTCCCTGTTCATACTGTTGTAAATAAAACGTTTTTATCACTTCTTTTGTACCAAATTTTGATTCTTTCAATAATAAATAATCCATAAAATCATTCTTCCAAATATTTTCAACTATTTTTTGGAGTATTGGTGGTTATTTTCTCATATTATTAAACCTTTTACTCCAAGTTCTTAGTTTTAATCAGGAATTAATAATAAGTAATTTTAAAAAAGATTATTAACTATTAAAATGATTTTAAATTATTTAAACAGAAATCTGATTATTGAAAATTCTTTTAATATAATCTAGTAAACTCTCAATTTAACTTTAATTTTTTCATTGGTGTTTGATTATGTTTTCAGTTTACACATGAGTGACAAAGATTTTGTTTTTTTGGGAGAATATTCAAGAGGCATCTTTGATTAATGTTCTTTACTATATTACAGGATATTATTCAATAAATAATTGAAATATTTAATATTTCTTCAACAAAATTTCATTCATTTGGGATCAACCTGGCGTAGTAAGGAGCAAGTCAATGGATATGCATGTCATGTTCTATTCTTTAAGGGAAAATCTGCCTTAGAAAATATTAATCTTTGGGCTTAGATGATCATGAATACCTCAATAGCTATTTCTCTGGTGAAGATAAATTTATAATTGAGAAATAGCAAAATGAACTAGCTAGAAATGGGCGTACAAAAGGTATGAGAGCTGGAACCAATTTAAATTCTACTTGTTTTGGAGTTCTTTATTTACCTCTAGATGTACTTTTAAGATTCAAAAAGATGAATTTAATTAATTTTCATTGCCATAGCCCCCTTAAAAAATATATAATTGAGTTTCAACAGCAATTTATTGATAAAATTACAAATAATTATCATACAATAAGCTAGAAATATAGGGAATCCCTAGCTTCAATATCTAATAAAAAGAATTCCCCAATATTTTCCAAAATTTCACATGATATTCTTCACATAATTGAAGCTCTCCTAACAAAATTATCCTCCAGCGCATTGGTGATTTGACCAAAGCCAAATTGGACATCAAAAACTGCCATTTTCCTTGAGTTCAAATCAATTTTGAAAAACTCTCATATTACATAATCAATAGTATTATTCTTTACATATATGTTTAGTTTGAAATTCTTTTATTTTGCATAAGTTTCTAATTTAACCATACTTAATTTCACTCTTGAGGTTGGAACTAAGTATTTAATTGTCAAAATAGTGGAGGGGAACAAATTACAGTGAAGAGAGCCAGGATAATTCAAATTCTTAGACCTCTAAGGTGTATCTAGATTCAATAGCTTCAAATACCTCATGCATGGAAGATTATGACTTGATTAATCGACTTCAACCTTTTTGGAACTTGGCTTCCAAGGATTAGTCTCCTTAAATCATGCACAAATATCAAATTAGCTGCTATTTTTAATTGCCAATGTGTTAATGAGAATCCCTGGCTCCTTTAGCTATATTTGAGACTATTTATCATTTGTAATTAATACATATATATATAACATAACTAAGAACTTCTTTTTTCTAGTAGCCATTCAATTATCTGATGGAAACAGGCCGTAAGCTTATTTACAAGGCTAAATCACATGAAAATGAGGTAAAAAAATTAGAAATTAATTTGAAATACAATTCCTAACAGGTCATCCTGAAGCCTTTATGATGAAAGGAGGAACATTTCATTTCTTCTTGAATACACAAAACTCCATGAGCTGACAATCTAAAGAAAGATTTCACTTAGTTCATTTTTGATTATTACAAAGAGAATACTGAATATTCAAGAATTCCCATTACATGAAAGATGTGATAAATTAAAATTAATATTTAAATTTTCAAGAAAAGAAACCTTCATTATTCAATAAAGCGATATTTACTGCAGTAAATTTGTTGTTTCTTCACCATAAGTGGGTTGGTAACAACATAAAATCACATATTTAAGTAATCAGGATACTCGTTTGTGACAACAAATGATACAATAATGTAGCCAAATTAGGTAATTGAGCTATATTAATTCTTCTTTCACTATATCTATCTATTTTAGTTCCTCTTTAGAATTTTTTCGGCTTGAAAGGAGCCTTTGTTTCTATCTTTTCCAGAAATAAATATTTTCATCATTAATATAATCCTCTGTATTAGATATATATTTATTTTTTAGCCTTTCGAATACTTCAGGACTCTCTAAAAAGCTAATAAATGAAATAAAATTACCATATACAATAGTATTTCAACTAAAGCTTCTGTAGTGTTGATCTTGTATCAAATTTTGAACCTTAAAATCTAAAATTTATCCACCAAAAATACCTTCTTAAACTTCTTTTAATGCTCTTTTGAATTACAATTGAGTTTTTCAAATTAATTCTTGATTCTCTTCTCAAATTTTTGAGTTTCTTAAGAGTTGATTATAATTATTGCTCATGATAACCTATATTTTCTATAATTATTTTTATGAATTTCATGAGCCAATTAATTCCTATTCCTAAATTACTAGTAATAAATACCAAGTACAAAATAAATCACTCAGTAATTAGTCATATTTTTGAATCTGTAACAATTTTCAATCATTTTTCTAATACCAATATTGATTAATAGTAATACTATCTAGAGCTGCAAAAACATATCTTTCCTATATTTCCAATAATTATGTAGAGAAATATGGAAATTATGTGCTATACCCAATCAAATGTGCATATAAGATGAAACCCTTCATGGTACTTCCCCACAAGTATCCTGAATTCACTATCCAATCGTTATCTTGGGAGATTTGGGCTTCCGTTGAGTATATTTTGCGAATTATTGAGACACTTTATTTTTTGTGGAGAATTTAGAATCTATTTTCCCAGAAACGCCTTTGGTATCACCTTTTATCATGAGACCAAGTCTTTATTTAAGAGACGGAACTTAAAAGAAAGCCCAAGCTTGTGAATATCTTTTGGTCAGCCTCAAAGAGATTAATAAATCTAGTAATTCCGGTTTTGAAAACAAAGATTCCCTAACTATTGGTATTTTACACCCAAAGTATGGAAAACCCTCGTCACAGCTCGATATGCCACAACAGTTCTTCAGAATTTGATTTAGGCTTCTTTATCAAAATTGAATCCTCATACACATCTTTTCATTAAATATAGGAGCCATTCAAAGTGGAACTACCACTCATTTTTCCTCAAAAGATCAGGAATGTGAACCCTTTCCAAATTATTCTTAGCAACTTTTCAAAGCTCTCAATTTATTTGACTAAATATAGAATCTTCTCAATATTTTGAGATTACTAGAGATAAAGTTAAATTTTTGATAATTGGCACATATCCCTCAATGAAAACACTGTGCCTAATTGAAATTTTCGTTCTTTCTACAGGTACAAAACATTTTATTTCACATCATAACTTATTTTATATTTCTTATAGGTTTTTGCTAATATTTATAATATTTTTATTCTTGTTACCATTGTTCTGTGATACCTATCCAACGCTTCATCCTCAGCCAGGGGTCTTTCCTCGCTTAATTGATTCACACCTATGAAACTGTCTTTCAATACAGAAATAATTTCACATTTAGCTCCCTTGGGAGATGTTCTAGTTAAGGAATTGCCCTAGTCATTAATATTTTATTTATCTTCTTTTCTATATAATAAAGCTTAATTAAATAAAAACTCATTAATTGATTAGTGATTCATATCATTATTTAGGTTTTTTATTGCATATGCTTACTAATTCTCTATTAAAACATGAAGCATTTTTCTTTTTTGTGGCTCTGATAAGAATGGGAATTACTTGAGCTCCCAAACATTATCCATATTTTATTAAGTTGATAAAGGTTTTATGATGCGGTTCTATATTGGTGCTATGTACAATGGGGTTTTGGCTTATATTTTGGAATAATACTTAATAAATTTGAGTTTTTAATCTCAAAACTTACTAAAACTTGATATATCAAAGTAACACTTTATACTACATATGCCTTATCGATATATCTATTTTTCAGTTACAAATTCTTTTATTCATATTTCATACGTTTACACATTCTATGATATCACTTCTTAATGATAATTTCCAAACAAAAATTAAATTAGAATCGAATGATTTTATTTATAATAACTTCTAAATGTTTATTGATTGGATTAAAGGCTTGATTAAGTTCAGTTAATTAATAAATAAATATATATATATATATATATATATATATATATATACATATTATTTGAATAATTTAAAATTGAAATAAATTGGCCTGTATTCTAATTTTATTAAATTTAATATATTGTATGATAATGATAAATCTAGGGTATTCGTCAAGACATGTAAGCTTTTAGTGAATTCAGGTAAGTTTTTCATTTTTTAGTATGTAAAGTCTTAAGTTTTAATCAGATGTTTATTTATTTCTTTTCTTTTCCCTTTTGGTGGGCCTTCTGAATCCCCGATCATTATTGTTATAGTTTCTGACAAAATTGTAAATTTCATAGAAAAAACCCCGAAATGAGACTTTATTGATAAAATATCAATATTCATCATTTCATTAAATTTTCCAAAACGGCTATTTTAGGAAATTTGGTCCAATTAATATTGAAAAAAGAAAGTTTTTCGGGAGCTCTTTCAGATTCTAAATATTTAGAAAATGGAAAAAATGAATTGAATTTATTATATTTCAATAATCTTTTTTTACAGCTTACTAAGGCTCTAAATGAACCTTTCAATCCCTTAAACATTTTTTTTCCAAAAAGGGTTATTGTTTAAAATTATCAAAATGTAAATATATATATACTTGATAGCTCAGCTCACATATTCAACATACTAGGATCTATTTATTTAGCATTTTGAAAGAGATTTCTTGATTTCAAATACTTGATTTTCATTTTCCAAATTCTGAACTTTTTTTATCGGAGCTGCCCTTGGTTTTCACACAATTCCTGATTCCAAAAATGGAACAAGTCTATCCTATCTCTTTAAATAATTTAATATTCAATCTTCATTCATTTCAGTCCCACTAAAAATTGCCATAGGCTGGCTACCTCCCTCCAAATGAAATGGATTTCAACATCTAGTGACTGAGGTTATTGAAAAATCTTGCAATCAATTTGATCGTAGTGAAGCAAACTTACTTGAACAATGAATAGTATAAAAGAAAAATATATTCTTTAAAACACTTTCCAAAAGTTACTTAATATTGAATCTCTCCAAATGACCACGCAAAGTTTATCAAAGAAGTAGCTCAAAATTTTTATTCTTTTTTCCTTTGCTTCAAGTATATCGATTTTATATTTGGGGAGAAACCACATTTGACTCCTTTGGCCTCATTAGATCGACAATATGATGGCCCCAGCTATGAATTTCCGCAAACAGACCCAACTAATTCTCAAGAGGTGAGCTAAATAAATTCCCACTGGATATTGTATTTTTTTCAATTGATCATTTGCGCTTTAAGAAGATTTTTTTTGGAGGAGAATTAGAAAATAAACACAGCGCCCTTTTTCCAATGGCTATATTTATTTGTAGATAAGGAGTATAGAGGAAGATAGCCTCTTTTTTAAATTTTTAAGCTTCTTTTCCAAAAATCGATCATCATCAGTCTGACTTGATACCATGACATATTGAATATTTAGGAATAATTAAATTTTACAAGGTTATTCAAGATTATGAGGATGATATGTGTAATCAATCCATTCAATATACTGAGGCCAATAATGATACAGAGAGAATAATTCAAAAATTAAGCCTTTCAAGAACCACCAATTCAGGTGGATCTTCTAATAATTTCAATATTTTTAGTTTTTCATGGACATGATCCATTATCACAAATATTTACGCATTTAATGGATTTCTATCAGAAAGTTTAGGTTCTCTTAAAATCATTTTATGGGTATATGTATAGAATATTATTTAAGTATTTCTTCAGTAAACTATAAAGACCTCAATGCATTTCTGCAATAAGCAAATTTAAGATTTAATGATGCTAAAGAAGCTGAATTTTTGAAACCGAATAAGGGGAAAATCAAAAGAAATTGAGATCTCATTTGGAAAGAAAAAATTGGAAAGGAAGAGCCCTTTCAGGAAAAGAATATTATTTAACAAAGAGAATTCAAAGAATTTATCTTTTAAATTCAAAAAACATTTAAGAAGTATAAGTGCAATCAAGATCTGTAACTAAGAAAAAAAAGAAATTTTGATTCAACAGTGGCCATGGTGAGCTTACAAAAGTCTTATTCAGAGATGGAATGAATTATGAGGATAATTCTTAATTCTTAATTTTTTATTTTTCTCTTTATGCAAAATAAGTAATAAAATAGTTTAATATTAAAAAGAACTTCTCTAGTTTATTCTCTTCAAATAATTCTTTTTAAATCAATTTTATATTTGAATACTTAAATTTATTTTTGGCTAAGAAAAGAAGAATTATGATAGGTTATCTCAAGGGCTCTGAATTGTTTTTAAGATTTTCAAATGACTTTCAACCTATCAGATTCAATAAATTAAAAATTATTTTCCACCAAGAAATTATATTCAATCGCATAGCATATACCCTCTGATGAAAATTTTTAAAAATAATTCCTCCATCATAACCAATACCTTCATCTTGATTATAACCTCTAAATTTTAGAGAAAAACATCTTTTTTCAAAATTAATTTTACTACTATTTTTTTAATTCTGTATTTTTACTTCAATAATTTTCATAGAAAAGAGAAAAGAATAAATTCTCTCTTAGCTCCATCATGGTATATCCCTACTCCTTCTTTTTTGATTTTGGCTTCAAGACTGACATCCACTTTTCTTGGGAACATCTTTTTTTGTTTCTAATTTTTCTTAGGTGCTTAAGCTGACTATTCTAATCAATATCCATTATTTACACATTTATTTGTTATTTTAATCTTACTGGTGTTTCTTTTTATTTAATTTATAAACCAATAACATTTATTATATAATCCGTAGGTAATATTTAGCTTCTTACAAGTTTTTTCAGGAGAATTATTATTTGAGCACTCCAAATATATATAAAAACAAAAACCTATTCTCAGTCTTTATCCTTATTATTGCTTATTGATCCTTCCATTTTCATAGCTTACCTGTCTATTATGTCAAATTAGCTAATATATCCCATTATAACTCAACCCAATCAACCACAGCTTAATTAGAATATGCATATAATATAATAGGAGAGCTTTGATAAACTTATTACCTTGATTCAATTCTGAAAAATGATGAAACTGGAAGGAAATTATACCCCATTTGGATACGCAAAGCATTTTGGTTCTCAGCTTGTATTGAATGAATACCCCATACAGTGTATAAGGGATTCACTTTTCTACTTAATAAATCATCCAATATTTCTTGTGAGAATGTTTTTTCAGAAGTATAGTTCCAGCCTATTAGTCATATTAAATTGTATCAAATCAATTAAAACTTAATTCCTTTCAACATTCATTTCAAAGGATAAAGACTTTCTTGGTAAGAAAACACGATTTGGAAACAAAAGTCATGGTTCCCTTTATGCAATGGAATAGTACCCACCCCAAGTGGTCTACTCAATATTTCTTTATATTTCCTCTGAAAGATAAATTATTCAAAAGTTATGTATGAGGAATAATTATGTTTTCTCATGAAAAGGGCTTTTTCCTTCTCAAGACTTAGGTCAAACAATTTCACTTTAAGTAGTTAACCAAAAAAGAGAAAAGATGTCAAAATATAAAATTCCAGGATTTCAAGACCTCAACCTATCTTACTTCTTTGATTGAAAATTATTTTCTAATCACCTGACTTATAATATTAATAAGCTCTTTAATTCTCATTATAATCTGCATTGTCAAGCTTCTTATAGGATTATTATTCATTTGATTAATTTTTCAATATTCAACATTATCTTTCAAATATAAAATCAGCTTTTCAGAGTTCTTGCGGATTTTAAGTGATATGGTGTTCTGACAAGATACAACATTTTGCTTTATGCCCCAATGGTGCTACTAGTTAAAGCTTTTTCAGGCCCTCAAATTCAATACAAATATTGCAAAAAACCTATAACTTTTTTCAAATAACTAATTTTGATGATCATAATTTTACTTTGAATATAATTGTGTCTACCTCTAGATAATCTATATTGGGTAATCAAATTTACATATGAGAAATAATTACAATGCAATTGACTATATGAACTAAATTTTGATGATCAAAATTTCATGGTTGTATAGTTTTTCTATGGACCTCTTTATATAAAGACTTAATTTTAGGAGTACCATCACTTCCCTAAGATCAAAATATGATAAAATGAGATATTATAGCCACAAATTTAGATATATTTCTTACTAATATGAGCAACTTTGACAGGAAATAAGAATTATATATCAAAAATTGGAATCATAGAAACTGTAATAATGATATATGACAGTAATACATAAAATTAATATATGAAAGGGGTGTCGGAAAACACATGTGAGGTTCAATTGAAAGCATGTAAGCTCTTACGTTTTTTACCAATTATGGCCAAAAACATGTAAAAAGGCATTTTTTCGAGAAAAATACTCAAGATAAGCTTTAGGATATTATTTTAATTTATTTTTTGTATTCTCAAGAACATATAATCATGCCTTTTTTCAGATTTCTCCTTTAGAAAAGAATTATAAAGCAAAAATACAGAATAATTCTGTGTGCTTGAGAAGCCACCACAGGACACAAATAATATCCCCCAGCTTAGTTTTAATATTTGTTTATATGTTTTTGGCCATGAATTGGTAAAAAAAAAGTTTTTTTTTGGTAAAACACATAAGGGCTTACATGCTTTTACTGAAGCTTTATGTGTTCTTATCAGAACCCTATAAAATAATATAAATAATATATTATTATTTCAAGTAGCAGAAAATGATGAAATAAGAGTATAAAGTTTGCAAGCCTAGAGGTATATTTTATATACCCCAATAGGACACAATTTATATTAAAATCAATTCTGAACTATGCATAACCCATATTTCATGCATATATCCAAAATTTATCATTTTTCTTTAAGAAAAGATAAATCACTTTTTTGTCAGTAAGCAAATTCATGGATTTAAGGCAAGATTTTGACTCTACACAAAATATTATCTAGGGTAGTTTCATAGAGTTAAGAAGCTTAAGCTTACTCTATGAGGTGGTAATATGGAAGATACTTCAACACCACATAAAATAATTGTGAAAATTTCTGTTTTTCTCAACTTCAGGTCAAAATAATGGGAATGTGAGAAATTACATATTACATATACAGCAAGACTAGTGTTATGCATGTCTGCAGAAATTAATATTACAGTATTCTTAAATACATTTTTGCTACACCCATAGTGGATATCAGTCTTGAAGCCTGAATAATTATTTTTGACATGAAAAAGCTAAGGGGGACGAAAGGCATAAAAGAGAGCCAGGGTACCCAGCTTCTGAGACCCTGAGGTGTGGATAGCTCTAAATATTAGATTCATGGCTGATCATGGACCAATTAGTATAATAAAACCTTTTGGGAACTTGGTTACCAAGTTAAAGCCCCATTGAATCATAATGAAATAGCAAATTAGCTGCTATTTTGACATGACAAGGAGGTAATGAAAAACTCTGACTCCTGTTACCATTTAATTAATTGATGATTTTCCATGTACAACACTTGAAAGAGTAACTAAAACTCTTTTTCCACTAGTACCTATGAGTTCACCCCATGGCAACCAGCTATTACTGTGCTATTTGCAATTATACATAGAAATAAGGTAAAAACTTCAAAAATTCATGAAAAAATACAGTTCTTTATTCATATTTCTGAGACTTTCAGGACAAATGGAGAAAGAAATATTACATATAAGAACAAAAAATAATCATCACTCAGTAATTCATATTCAAATTTTTACTTACAGTCGATTGCTGATGCTTCCACATGAAACACTGAATCTTCAAAAATTCACAGAAAATACAACCTGTGATGAAATTTCCAAGCACATTTATAACTCTGATAAATAAATGTTTATTTCAAAACAAAAGAATATTTACAGTTGTTAATTCCCCATTTCTTAACCATAAATGGGTTTGTAGTCACATAAAATCACTTAGGAATTATGCTAATCTTATGTGAAAAAAGGTTATTTTACCAATAACCCAAAAAAGAATTAATGTTTTCTCACTCATAAATTCTCAGCTTGCTCCATGGAACGCCTCTGTGAACTTTTATTGGCTTAAAAGAGGCCTCCCATGGCTGTTTTCTTCAGATCATCTTATCATTAAACCCTATCATTAGTACCAAGTAAGTATTAGTTTGATATTTTCTTCAGTGTTTTAATTAATTTAGAATCAAGGAGAAAGATGTTAAATACTAGAAATATACTTTTTATAATAGTATTTAACTGTTATATTGTTGTATTAATTCTATAATTCAATTTTGATCCTTTAAATCAACAACTAATCCATCAAATCACTCAACCAAACCTTTTCAAGGTATTATTGGAGTATTATTGAGTGTTTTTATTGAATTCTTAAATTTTTTCTCTAGTAATAGCTTTCTATGAGAATTATCTTTATAATTATTCTTGAATAGGATAATTATAAATTAAAATAAGTTATATTATTTTTGTAAGTTTTATTATTGAATACTTCTTGTAATTGATTCTTGCAGACAATTACTTCCAGATTTTATAATAACTAGTAGTGTATTGAAAGTAAGAAAAATAATCAAGTAATCAATTATTCAATTGTGGTTATAATAGATTCATTCATTATATTTCATAGGAACAGTGATAGTACTCTTGATTGATAGCAATATTATCAACAGTTTCATAGACACCCCTTATATTTGGGGGCCTGGCCATGTTTTTTGAATCTTGAAACCTTAATTAATATATTTTTGAGCTCTAAAGTATATTCATTTACTGATTTTTTCATTTCACTTAGGAGTTGAAATATATTCATTTTTGAAATTTTCTTGGAGATCTTTTGAAGTGAGGAATTTGGACTATTTTTATATTGTTTTACATGTGGCTTGTTCAAATTCAAAAAAATATAAAGTTCTTCTTTGAGTTACTCTGAATCAATTGTTGATTCAAAATCTCAAAATTTTAATTTTTTTTCTTCAAAAGGAATACATTTTTAATATAAAAGTAATAGAATTATAAAAAATCTCAAAAAATATTTTGAAAGTATGCAAAATAATTTTTTTATAGTTTATTTAATCAATTATAATGCAGCTGGTGATAAGCTCAATGTGAGATAGATTACCAATCCAAGATCTGAAGAAATTATTGGAGTTCAAATTGCTCAAAGAGGCACTTTATTTAAAACAGAGTTATTCAAACAACCACCAAAAGGTGTGTTCTTTGCCTTTATTCTTCATTTTATCTTAAATTGACATGAGAATGGTTCATAGCAGAGACGGAAGAAGCTATAAAGCTCAACCAGATGGGCCTTTAAAAGGAATACCCAATACCAGGGCCAGAGCTGGAAGCCCTTCCTCAAGAAAGGCACATTTGGAGGATGCCAGAGTTTCCTCCCATTTCCCAAGGTCTTTATTAACAACCTTTGACATTAACTCTGATCTTGAACTCATTTGAGGTGTTGTTTGAAAGTTTGAACCACTTTCAAGTGGAAGCCATACAAACATATTAGTACCAGTAAAAAAATGGGTACATAACAGCCAAGGATGAGTAGTGGAAAATATTCCCAAGCCTATGAACTCGTACTTACACATCAAGAGTTTTCTGGGTCAGGAGAAGACCACAGAACTCTTAGAAGGATGAAGTCCATTTTCTGGCAAAGACAAGGTCAAAAATATAAACAATTGGATGAAGAACCAAATTCTTTTATCCATAGAACAAAAAAAAGCAACTGGAAATTACCCCAGCTTTGGAGAAAGAAGGGCCATTAGCATTAACCATCTCCAAGCCCGCACCAGAACAGTGCAAAGACAATCCCAAAGGATCTCAGAAGAAACCGAGAGGTCTCAAGAGAAATCAAGGAAAGGGAAAATAAAAAGCCAATTGGCACAGAACTTACCCACCAGGGTACAGGACTCCCAAATTGGAGCTTTCATCAGTGGACAGTGTGTTCAATATGGCCAGAGCCCTTATGGAGTTCACAGACAAGGAGCAGGAAAGGATGAGCAGGACTTTTCCACACCAATGATTGATTAAACTACACATATTTGATTCATTATTAATGTTAAGCTTGGAAAATTTGACAAAGAATTAAAGAAATTAACACCAAATATTAATGACTTAGGAAACAATGACAGAAATTTCACTGAATGGTATAGAAAAACTCATACAAGACTTCAGTCAATTTCCAGAACATGTGAAAGAATTGAGAGTAAATTCCAAGAGAAAAATTATCAAATGGATAATTTTCTATTAATAACATCAAAAACCAACTCATAAACTTGAAAACACTTGTTTTAG